>JAOXYF010000012.1:4149186-4171700 GCA_028565775.1 Sternarchorhynchus goeldii
TGGTAACTGCCGGGCTTTCCCATCTCCTTGGGAAAGGTGTTGATTGGGAGGTTGATGAATTGTCTGAGCTGTGGGCAGCAGCTGCAGTGTGGAGCAGATGAAAGCTGTCCTGCTTTATGCCTGCGCTGATTAGAGCGTGCTCAGGGAGAGCATGCATGTGCAAGCCCTGCTCTACCACAGGGATGCAGAAGGAGCAGCTTCCGGCTCTCCGTGCTTCTGGCTCTCTGTGCTTCTGCCGCCGTCTTGGCCTCAGCAGGACCTCCTCCGTGGCTCCTGTGACTCCTCCAATCGTCTGCTCATGCGCCCTCCTTTTCCCCACGTTGTGTCACCTCCCGTTCGGGGGGGTTTGGTACCTTTTTGCATGTTTGAAGGTGATGTTTGTTAGGGTTGAGCGTCTCCCTTCCTGCTGTGTGTGTGCAGGGTGATCAGCAGAGCTCCAGGCCTCAAGCTGGTGGTGGAAACACTGATGTCGTCCCTCAAACCAATTGGCAACATTGTGGTCATCTGCTGCGCTTTCTTCATTATTTTCGGCATTCTTGGGGTTCAGGTGAGTGGACGTTCTGGTAGTGCTAAATATAATCGACATGTTTCACTAGAGGCCATGAGGCTGTATAATCACTGTATTAAAAAAGCTGTACATGGGGAGAGCACATGTCTCTGGGTGAGATGAAGTTCCTGAGAGTCCATGGGGAAAATCCTGGAGCTGCTAGTCTTTAGTGTTGCTAATAAAAGCCGCTTTCATGCATGCGCCATGTGTTGCCTGTTAAATGGACTTCGTCCTTGTTTGTTTATATTTTCTGTCTAATGCCATGAGGGGGGAATCCTGTCTGTAACTAGACTGGATTTATGCAGTGACAGTCATGTGCTTCTTGAGATGGTTGTCACGTCAGCCATGTTGGACCACTGACCTTTCTTTTCACTTAACAAGGCCAGCAGGCTCCTATATTGAGCTGTAACTCACCTCTCTAATAATGACTCATACGACAGCCATGCGATGTAATGTGCGCCTGACAGTATTGGATCCTTCCTCAATGTACAGCTTCCTAAATATGTACGCTTGATTGGTGCACCAAGCAGTCAATCATCCTATAGCAATGTCATTTCATAATTATGGGGAAAACATATATAGGACTTCATACAGTAGTCGAATGTGAAAGGTGACTGAAAGGTGTTTGTCTTATTCTTTATCTCCTCACAGCTGTTCAAGGGCAAGTTCTATGTATGCCAGGGTGAAGATACAAGGAATATAACAAACAGATCTGACTGCCTCCTTGCTAAATACAACTGGGTCAGACACAAGTACAATTTTGACAACTTGGGGCAGGTAAGAGCTTAATGCTCCATGGCCTGAGGCACGTACTTTAGAGATTTATTCTGGAAGGATTTTTTTAGCTGCACTTGATGACAAAGTGTTTGTCCTGAGCGGTTGGCATCATAAATAAGGATTTTTTATGTTCGATTTTCCTGCTCCGTGCTGACGTTGTGTCTCCACAGGCCCTGATGTCTCTCTTTGTGCTGGCGTCTAAAGATGGCTGGGTAGACATTATGTATGACGGACTGGACGCTGTAGGGGTGGATCAGCAGGTATCCAGCCAACTGTACTGTTGACGAAGCTTCTTCAAAATTGTGCTTAAATCGGTTAAATCGGTTACATTATTCAGAAGTGTACAGTTAGCACAGCCGGCATAGTGTGTGATTCACAAGGTTACAGGCAGCTCACAGACTACTGGATTTGTGTTCTACTAGTGCTTTGTGCATAGATCTCAAGAATATACGTATTAAACAGACCAGTTCCTTTCACAGTCAACTATATTTGAAATTGTCTGTTTTTCTACAATAAGAACAAATAAAATATAAATTAATAAATTAACTAAAAATTATAAATTAAGGCTTTGGTGAATCTCACTAAACCATGAAATGTTAAGTCAGTATGTCTTCCATGGGTTCATAGCACACGTTTGCTGTTAATCAGTACCTGTTCAGTACCTGTTCAGTACCTGTTCATCAAACAGGTCTCTGCTTCTGAAGTACCTTTTTATACAGAGTTTCATCCAAAGCCATTTTCATTTCTGAATAGTGAAAATGTCTGAACATGTCATTCGTTTGCCTCCTGTCTGACAAAGCCCTGCTGAAGCTGCGTTCTGCTCTGCTTGATTGGAGAGTAGAAGCTTCTCTTTCGCGTCCTGTAGCACCAGCCAAGACATTCATATATTTGAATCAGAACACTTATGGCTTCTTTTTTCATTATACAGCAGTTTTACATATCAAAACACGTAGTGAGAGTGGGAGGGACCTTTGTAAGTCCTTTGTCCTCAAATGTGACAGAAAGATGAAACGTCCACACGTCCAAACGACTCCTGCTGATGTATTTGGCCATACATGTCGAGATGTTGTTTGGATAAGTCGGATCCTTATGCGTTCTGTGGATCTGCACCTTTCAGCCTGTTATGAACTACAATCCATGGATGCTGCTCTACTTCATCTCCTTTCTACTGATCGTGGCTTTCTTCGTGCTCAACATGTTCGTGGGCGTGGTGGTGGAGAACTTCCACAAGTGCCGGCGTCACCAGGAGGCGGAGGAGGCGAAGCGGCGTGAGGAGAAGCGCCTAAAGCGCATGGAGAAAAAGAGAAGGAGTAAGGAGAAGGAGCTGGCTGGTCGGTAGTCTTTCCACATCTTTCTGAGTCCTGCTTGACCGCTAGGTTTGACAGAGTGCTAAATCCTGAGCCATCGCTGATTAGAGCGAAGCTGATGAATGAGACGCCCCCCCCTCCCCCGCGTGTAGCTGAGATTCCCCTCCTCCCCCCCTGGCCTGCACCCTCTGCCTGGGAATGTAGCTCGAGCATGTCCCATGTTCTGCATGGTGGCCTGCTGTCTGATGGAGAGCAGGGTGTGGGGCACATCCCTTTTTCCGGGCGTCTGCCAAATTTGCTTTTCTCATGCATGCAGGGCAGTGGAGCCTGAGGCGTAAACAAAGCAGTTTTCCGTTTCGCCATGTTTGGCAAAAGACTTAGAGAGGGTTTAGATATTTCAAACTTAATTGTACGGTGAATGTTTTTTTTTTTTTCTTTACCCACTGCCTGCTGTTTTTAGCACTTCAGCACAAGCCCACCGCGGCACCTTAAACTAAACAGTAGTAGCCAGTGGCAACCGCTCTTTTTGTACCCTTGAGAAATACAGATATAAACGTCCTGTATCCTGTTTGATGAGGTATCAGGTCACGACACAGGAATAAAAGCACAACACAACCAAAGATGCACCAACACCACTTCTGTATCTTACTACACAGGTGGGTTCTGGAGGTCAAAGGTCAATATTCACATTCCCTTCATGTTCTTCAGGCTACCTTACACCATTAATATCCTCTTTGATTTGCATTGCCCAACAGATTTGGAATTCTACATATATTTATTTTAGGTATATTTTTTAATTTTGTGTATTTTATTTAAGAGCTTTCACCTCATCATCACTCCGGCTGGAGTGTGAACAACTGCGCTTTAATTTTTTTTTTCATCTCCCGCTTTTCTTTTTGGTATGAATGGTTGCTGTAGCAACAGAGAGCTCAGTCTCAAGTGGAGTGTGAAGTAAAGTTTTGTGTGGCCTAATCAGTTTACTGGGGCTTTTCTGAGAGGCTGTAGCCTGTTTGTTGACTGGAAGAACAGGACATAGCGTTAACAGGACATAGCGTTAACAGGACATAGCGTTCAACAGGACATAGCGTTAACAGGACATAGCGTTAACAGGACGTAGCGTTAACAGGACGTAGCATTCAACCGTGGACAGTCGAAGCTTCCGATCTGCCCAGATGATGCTTCTGCCTGGCTGTTGTCCAGCCAACACACCGTACAGTACAACGAAAAGAACAAATGCTGCTGTGTCTCTGCAAACGGAAAAGAGCAAATGTGTTAGAGAGGCACACCGGTGCGTTAACAAAGAGTGCGACAGCTGAGTTGGACTCAGAATAACTGGAAATAACTACATGTGTAGAATGTTCAGTATCTTCTTTGAAAGTTCTGTTTTTTGCCCTCTCTTTACTGCTGCACCTTCGCTGGCCCCACCTGATTAACACGGTCTCGTTCTTCTAGATATAATGCTGGGGGGTGTCAGTTGGTCCAGTCCAGAAGGCGGAGTGACAGGTACCCAGTGTTTCTGGCATGCTTGTGTGTTCACCGTGGTGGGGGGAGGGGGCTGTGGCTACAGGGCATCGCGAGGCAGGCCGCCCCGAGCGAGGTCGAGCTGTCTGTGGAAGTTTGTGTATGTGCAGTTCCACACCAGTCATTCACCATCCACCAGCATTACTGGTTCCAGCCAGTCAAAGCTTCCACTCACGCTGGGGAGAGAGAGACAGAGGGAAGCAGACAGAGGGAGAGAGCTAAATGGAGAGAGGAGAGAAAAAACAGGAGAATGGGTCCCCTGCTACCTATATGCATGTATATGTACATACATATGTGTATGTATGCATGTTTGTATAGTTAAGAGCTCATTCTGCAGTAAAGTGCTTCTTTTTCTATTAAAGACCTTATGCAGGACCGTATTCATGCTGGTGGGGCCTCCCACTGCTGCAGTGGTGAGGCTGACTGTGTGAGGGGAAGAGTTCCTCTGTAAACCTCCAGAGTTCTGTAATCTCTCTGCCTCTGGTTTCTCTCATTGGTTGGTTGTGATTGCACAGTGCTCACAGTGCTGTATCGTGATGTAGCCTCATGTCTTCGTGACTGTAGTGGCATGTTTGAACACACCACGCCACTCACTGTTGGTCAGTTACTGCATGTGAAAATCTACATCTATGTAATGTACTACTTGTATGCAGAGATTGTACTGATAACTACACGTAGGTGACACTCTTGCCATGACTAAGTAAATGCTTACAGAAGACTAGCCTACAGCTGGTCAAAAAAACCTTCCTTTTAATGTGTGCATTTTATAGGATCTGTACATTATATATAGGATCTATACAATATTTATATTCAGAGGTCATGCAGGAATGACAAACTTGAGTAAAATAAATATGTGAATCTATTAATTATAGCAAACACTACCAATGTAAATCTAAACACTAAGTGTTATTGGGCTGGACCTTTAGCAAAAGACAATCCCAGTTATTCTCACTTAAACTTTGATTATTTATCCATTGCAGTGAATGGGTCTTGGTCAGACCATGTGGCCGGTGGAAGCTTTCAGAGATCGAGATGATGGAGTTCTCTAGTAGTAGGTCAAGGACACTGGACTTGTCCAGTTACCTGAAGTGTTTGATCAATTCTTCTGATTAGTGGGAGGGTCTTCTGATTATTGGGAGGGTCCTCTGATTAGTGGGATGGTCCTCTGCATATAAACCTCATTGAGTGATTCACACCAATGACATCATGGATCTCTCGCAATGCTCAGATTACAGTTCAGAGGTGTGAACTGGTGCGAAACCTTTGTGTCATAGAGATGGTGGGTCGTAAGTAGATGATGAGAGTAGAAGGGCTGCAGATTCTGCCTCCATTCAGGGCTGATTGATAGATGGTCTCCTTCCAAACCAGTCGTGTTCTGTATGAAAGATGGTTGACCTCTAAGGAGGGTCACTTGCTGTACTGTGACATAGTGTGCTGTGTTTGGACCAGAGCAGGTTCCTGTGGTTCCCATTGCATCATACTGAGACTGGCTGTGGCAGGCTTCGCTTTTTCAGGTTCCGGTCTGATTCGGACTCGTGATGTGCTCCAATGATGCATGCACAGATGCCTAAAGAGAAAAAGGTGACAGTTGATTTTCAAATCAGCTCCACAAGCTGAGTGTTCACAGCGTGTTACTATCTGTTTATGTAATTATCTTGAAGAGCTGAGACCTCATTTGAATAGAACATGCCACTGGAAACTGGAAATGGAGCTCGCACACAGACTCAAGATAGATGAGAGACCTCTTAGACCTGTGATCTTGCTGGAGCCTGAAGAATCCTGAAGAATCCTGAAGGCCCCTCAAAACCTCAACCTCACCTACACTTCTTGCCTGTAATCCTCCCTGTTTTATTCTGCTCTCCGTTCTCTTCACTACTCTTACTTTTTTACCATATTTTACCACAGGCTGTGAACACAATAGTGTAGCGTGAGTCAGGGCTTTTGAAAGAGTAAAAAAAAAAAAAAAAAATTCACAAATGGGAAGAAGTGAATGTGGCAGAATCTCAAGGACATTCTGAACAGACTCCGCAAACTCTACAAAGAGTCCATAAAGAAATCAGGACTAATAGAAGCTAACATACTATAATAAGGATAAGGATTATAAACAAATGGATTATAAACAAATGATAAACAAAACACATACTCTGGTTTAACTGTAACTATAGCAACAAGAACCCAGCAATAAATAAGATCAGGTAATGTTTGGCAAAGAAATTTCTTTTGTATTGAAAAAGGAGGGTGTAAAACCCAAGGCAACTTCACATGTTATGACTTTATTAGAATCTTCAAGGTGGATCCTTCAGCCTTATGTCTGAATTTCTAAACTGTAACTCAGCAGCCCCACGTCTGCCAGACTGCAGTCTAAAAATGGGCCTGGACTGACATTGTGGATTAGTATACACTATTATGAGCAGCCAGGTCCAGTGATCATTTAGGTAAAGGCACACAGCTGTTTGTGTCTCCTGTACACATGTAATGACTAAATTACATCGGTGCCCTTCGGATATACAACTAACAGATTCCATTTTGTTTCTAATTGGCAATCAATGCATTAATTAGCCTTCTGTCCAGTTGCAGTGTATATTCCTGGGTTCAGGACAGGAGGGGTTTACCCCCCTTCCCACACACCAATCTGTTTGCCTCCGTTAGCTCATGGACCCCTCGGGTTGGCCTTCTGCAGCTGGCACATGTGAGTGTGTAGGAACAAAGGGGTTGGCTACCCAGAACCCTCGGCGGTGAGGCTGAAGCCATCTGTCTGTCCTCTACCTTGTCCTACACTCACTTACTGTTTAGGTTTGCTCACTAAGGTGTCTCACCAAAGTATGTTATACTGTCTGTAGATTGAAACGAGGAAGTTTCAAACAACCTTCAAACAATCACTTGCTGGAAAGTACATATGTGTGTGTGTGTGTGTGTGTGTATCTATTGTGTGTGTATGTGTATGTGTGTGTGTATTTGTCTGTGTATCTGTGTGTGTGTGTGTGTGTGTGTATCTGTGTGTGTATGTGTGTGTGTGTGTGTGTCTGTATCTGTATGTGTGTGTGTGTGTATTTGTCTGTGTATCTGTGTGTGTGTGTGTTTGTCTGTGTATCTGTGTGTGTATGTGTGTGTGTATTTGTGTATCTATGTGTGTATGTGTGTGTGTATGTGTGTGTGTATTTGTCTGTGTATCTATGTGTGTGTGTGTGTATTTGTCTGTGTATCTGTGTGTGTGTGTGTGTGTGTGTGTGTGTGTATTTGTTTGTGTATCTATGTGTGTGTGTGTGTATTTGTCTGTGTATCTATGTGTGTGTGTGTGTGTGTGTGTGTGTGTGTGTATGTGTGTATACATACAGCCTTGTCAGCTGTCATGGGAGGGAGAGACTGTAAAAAAACCTAAATGATAGAGCACAATCTCTTGGCAGCAGAAGACAGTTCGGGTGCTTATGTAATCTACCAGGTTTCAGCACCATCTCTTTCTTCCTTCTGAAAGTGAAAATGAACTCTAAGTGTTTATGTTCCTTGTATTATGCAAGTGACAGTTTCAGTGAATGAACAGATGGTGCAAAGTTTTTATATTCTAGGATGACTTTATATGCTAGGATCACTTTTTCTTCATTTGATATCACTTTGTGTCTTTTACCCTCAATAAATCCCTTCACAGTTAATCTGCTAGAGTTGCATTTATAGCGTTAATCTTTATTAGGCTCTTTGCATTGTCTGTAAGAACAACTTCAAATGAATTACCCTAGTGACAGAAAATGTTAACAAACAAGGTATTTTTTCTTTCCTTCTGAGGAACTTACATTTCTCCCTTGACTTTTGCTGACTGAGTGCTTTTTAGTTTCACGTTACACCAGTGCATCAGCTGCCATGACAAAGTGTGGCTGACAGAGAGCAGAGCGCTCATCCTCACTCTACAGCAGAGCGCTCATCCTCACTCTACAGCAGAGCGCTCATCCTCACTCTACAGCAGAGCCAAACTTTGTGTCATTCCCACTAACTTAGTTGTGTAATTTGGAAAGAAAGAGTTAGATATTTTAGGAAACGGGGCTCTTTTGCGCTGTGAGGTTAATTCATGGTGTTGGCCTGCTATGATCTAGTCAGTGCTTTTCACTGTGAGGGGGAGAGTGCCTCATGAGGGTGTAAAGTTGTGACTAGAAGAGTTTGCATCTGAAAGTTTTATGCTACTGTGGCTGGTGACTTCTTGTGTTTTTTCAGGTGGAGTGGTTTGAAAGCAGCCAGTGTTCATGAGGCAGCTCACAGTAGTCGGAGACACATACCACCGTCCAGCTGTCAAAGCAAGCCAAGTGTGCTCAGGAATAAAGGAGAACAAACCAGTGGGAAAAGGAGTTCTCAGACAGTTTTAGTACACGCTTGATTCATAGAGCTAGGATTCAGGCTTTTCTTATGGAAAAGGACCAAAATAGCTCCTCTTGGATACTTCATAACGTGGTGATTGATCGTTGGGGATGTGTTATGTAGTCTGTTACGTAACAGGTGTACATACATGCAGTTTTTCTAATTCAGGATGTTTTCTGTCACGTGACCAGGATATGGAAATCCACCTTTTGGTGATTCTATTGGTTTTTTTCCTTTTCTTTTCTGTTCTTTTGTCGCTCACACTTTTTTTGATTCTTAAAATGATCTGATTTTAAAGTACTGAATGGTGAAGAATGGGCCTTACAGTCTTCACATCATCACTCACCCTGCAACCCATCCGCAATCCATCAGCCACACTCAGCTCCGCCCAGCTCCGCCCAGCTACCCCCACCCATGCCTTCTTCCCCATGCAGCCTCCATCCCAGATAACCCATCTTGCTCAAGTCAGACTCAGAAAGAAAGTGTGGTTTGTCTGCTGCTTCTACCAGCATGATGTTTGTATGTTTTTTGCGTGTCCTGTGTTTTTCTGTGTGTGTGTGTGTTTTGCGCTGCCATTACGTCTGTTCTTTGGGTTTTCCATGCCTGGAATCCTCAAATCGCTTTCCTTTTCTTCCTCTTTCTTGATTTCTCTGTATTAACAGGACAGAACTGAATTTGGGGCTTCCAGCAGAGTCATGTGTGTTTTTCCAGTTTAGTTCAGCTTTTATTTTGTTGGCTTTTGATACAATGTGTGCTGGCACATAATACTACTAAAGCACAGTAATAAGCATTTCTACAGTGGCCCCAAACTCCTCTAATGGACTTCATCTCAGCTCGTACAGCATCTGCTCTGGGGCCAGCAGGCATCGATTAACAGGCATTGACTCATTCTGCTAGCACACCCGTGATTGGGTATTTTGGGAGTATAAAATCAGACCTATTAAGGTGAAAATTAGATAACATTTGCTTGTCCCAGTACATTATGTGTTGCTGTGTTGTGCACCTTTTTCTCATCAAGGCTTCAGTGTTTCTTTGTCCAGCCTTCCGCTGTTCATGCAGTTCCCGTCTGCTCCAGTCCCCTCCCACCGCTCATTAGCTTCACCCCACGCGAACCTCCACGCGCTGGGGTGGGATGGCCTTGCTCCACTCCCGCTGCTCAGTGCCGCACTTTATGAAGCACAGCTCCAAAAAGCTGGATCGGCCTGGCCATGACCAATCAGCATCACTCCTTTTGTCCCATGTGTCCCGCATCTTAGGGATTCATGAACATCCCCCATTGGAATACAAGCGAACAACATTTGCAGAGTGTGTAGGGTTCACATAAGCCATGAACATGACATTGATGCATCTCTTCTACAGGAAAACAAGAACAACAGAAACAATCACATTGGTCTTAATCTGTTCAGTCCAAAAAAACGATTATGTGTAAATGAACTTGTAAATGGAGTTTCTTTTTTGTGAAACACACATCACCAACAGCATTCATACAACCATTGTGACCTGACAGTGGCGTGTTTTCTTTCATTGTCTGTGGTGTTTTGTATGATAGCCATAACAATACATCACAGTGTGTCTGTATTTCCCAACTGTCCAAGCTGCTGAGGTAGAGGTTGATATGCCCAGCATCTCTGTGAATGGATCTCTCCCGTGTCCCTGACAGTATCCCAGCTGCATTGTGAATGTGTCGACTGAAAAGGCTCTGGACCTCTTTTGGGTAGGCAACGTTCTTTTAGGTTGACAACGTTCTTTTGGGTAGACAACATTCTTTTGGGTAGGCAACGTTCTTTGGGGTAGGCAACGTTCTTTGGGGTAGGCAACGTTCTTTGGGGTAGACAACGTTCTTTGGGTAGGCAACGTTCTTGTTACATATCAAAACACAGTGGTCTGATTTTCATTCTGAAAAGAATGTTGACTGCCAATTTTTTCCCCCTCATGAACAACATCTATGTCAGTTTACTCCAGTATACTGATCCAGAAGAGGTCCATGAACCCTGCTTTAAGTAGGAGTGAGTTGAATGCTCTCTAACTGCATGTAAATACTTCAGAAACATAATGGGATAAATGCATCAAAAGAAACATTGGAATTATTCCAGAAAAGAAAAGGGCCATAGGTATTCTCCTTAGACTTGATGGGTACTGCACTGAATGCTGCTCAGCTATACCCAGCTATACTCAGGCATCTGAGCATAACTGCAATCAATCATTGATGGTTTTTGCAGCTATTTATCATTCATCCAAGAAACTTTGATTGCCCAGTCCAAATATCTGACCATAGCACTTAAAAAATATTGAAATAATATTGGAATGGGTTCAAATTGCCATCCAAGCAAAGAATGTCTTAATAAATCACAGACATGGTGTCATTATCTAGTGCCACAAAAACAGAGGTGATTGGAGAAGACCAAAAACCACCGTCCTCAACATTATTTCATTTTTCTCACTTTGGTTAAAAATAGTTTGTCCATTTTTCTCCCTCTACTTTAAAACCCTTAAAGTTGATTTGGCTAAAACTTGTGTGGCCGTTTGCTTTGAAGCATTGCTAAAGCATGACATCAGAGTGGCGCACTACTGGCTAAACGAACCCAATTTCATCCATTTTCCATATTCCTCATGCCAAGCTGTTCTCTCTTGGGAGAGCAGGAACTCAAGGCTAGGGTTGGTGAGGGTAATTTGGCACCTCACACCTCTGTTTCCTTTCGTCGGTCCAACAAAATGGCCACCTTATATGCTTTACAATAAGAAACGTTTTTTGCCATGTGTTTTCAGTGCAGTCCTCATTAGTTGGGAGGAGTCTTAATGCTGGGAGTCTTAATGCTGGGAGTCTTAATGCTCTCCTTCCACTGTTTAGAGGGGTTTTTGTCTCTGTACCATTGTTCTGCCCTGTATAACATGCAGATTCCATTTAACTGCATCAAAAACTTGCAGTAGTTTGAGGATTTTTTTTTTACTGTTTTCTAAGATATGTTTTATTTTGAGTGAGACTGAGAGGTTCTTGTTGGGGATGATGAGTGGGGTCATACAGGAGCTGGAGGCTTCAGCAGCAGACAGGTGCATCTGCAGCCGCTGTGTCCTGCTTCCGAACCATCCTGGTAAATCCTGGAAAACCAGCGCTCTGGAATCCAGCGCCCTGGAAAACCAGTTCCTTTGGTATACCTGCACCCTGGAAGTGGAGCAGGCTTGGGGCTTGTCTACCCTGCAGTAAAACCAGCAGATGAATCTGTATGCTGGCTGTGACTCCAGTGCAGGTTTTCTGAGGTCTTGTAGATTCTTTAAAAATACGGTAAACTTTTACCGTGACTGGAGGACTTGATGTATAAGATGTGAATTATGAAACTCAGTTAATGTTGAGTCAGCACACTTAGGAACACAAGAAATGTGGCTCCAATTAGGTAGTACTGAAGCCAGAGCCCATACTGTGATCCTGTGATAATGAACCACAGCTCTGGTCTAGCTGATCCTGTGATAATGAACCACAGCTCTGGTCTAGCTGATCCTGTGATAATGAACCACAGCTCTGGTCTAGCTGGCATCTGGTGCCACACAGACCGGCTTCAAACACACAATAACAGGTATTTAAAGATTCACTTAGAAACACACTCACAATAACACACACACCTGCACAAAAAGGCCTGCCACACCACACCAAAAAACAAAAAAACCCTCAATCGCTTGAACTGTTACGTGAATCAGAACACGTACATGATCGCTTTATTCTTCTCATCGAATCTGGATCTAAAGTACCGTGTAGCCTCTCTGCTAATGACGGGGAGGCGGTTTCCTGTCCTGTGCTGCCCATTAGCTAGACTGCATGAGTTCTGCAGCTGTAGTGTGCTGGCTTCAGTCCAGGGAGTCGCAGTAGAAGCTACTTTCTCCTGGCCCATAAACCCCAGGAGGCAGTCCTGCACAGACAGTGATGTATGTGTGTGTACCGTGTACGCATCCATGTGTGCGACCGTTCGCTAGCCTCGCAGCCAAAGCCGGGCCATTATCTCCTCGATCTGAGTGCGTTCGAGAACGTCCACAGTCAGTCGCGTTATCCGCTTGGCTGCACCTGTATGATTAAGTCAATAGTGCTGATGTAGCACCGTTTTTCTTAAAAGGCAGCACACAGCACCTGTTCGCCCCAGTCTGGCAGCAGGTAGCAGGCCTTCGCAGGACCGTTTGCCTGATAGGCTGACAGGACTCCAGAGAGACCCAGCTGCTGCCTGCAGCCCTGTCTGTGTGCTGAAGTGATAAAGCCCCTGACCTCCACAGCTCTGCTAGTCCTCCACCCTCCCCACCTCTGGCTCCTTCCCTTCCTCATCCTGAGGATCCAGAACAATAGAGCAGCAGCAGCCTGCAGTGACACGAGCTGCATTGTGCTGGAATGGAGCTTTTTTTAGAGACTTTTTTGGAAATGAATTCGTAATTTGTTTATTTTGGAAATGTTAACAGCACCAACAATGTCTTCTGTTTTTGGTTCATGTGGATCTTTTATATATATATATATATATATATACAAATATAAAGAACTGCTATTCTCAGAAGAAATAAAGGAAGGAGTCTTCAGTGTTCAGAATAGCAGCACCAGATAATAAGCCCAAATCTTTCTCAGACTTGTCCATTCCATTCCGAAGTCCTTCCGGAAGCGAATTAGCATGTGCACGTGTCTCAGGAGAGCTGTTGTGAATAACTGATGATTGTGAGTGTGTGTGGAGTGTGTGCAGGGTGTGTGGTTGTCGGTGGAGCCCGCGCGAGCAGGGCCAAGTGGGTCGTTCTCCTGACCCCTGACCCCTGACCCCCATATCCACCCACGACGCCCCTGACGACAGCAAAGAGGCCGTTCTGCTCTCTTTCTCGCTGCGATCGTGGATCTGCCTTTCTTCTACCGCTCCTCTACATGTTCTTTCCCTTCTTCGGTTCTGTCCCTACTGCGGCAATGTGTGTGTGTGTGTGTGTGTGTGTGCATATGTGTGCTTCAGCAGTGCCTCTGTCCGTTCTGTTGTCTCATGCTTGCCCCCCCCCCCCACGTCCTGTGGCTTCCCCACCACAGAGGCTCAGTGCAAGCCTTACTACTCCGACTACTCCCCCACCCGTCGCCTCATCCACAAGATGTGCACCAGCCACTACCTGGATCTCTTCATCACCGTCGTCATCGGTCTCAACGTCATCACCATGTCGATGGAGCACTACCAGCAGCCTAAGGTAGGCCTTCACATGCTTACACAGAGCAGGACGTCTCAGAGCAGGATGTTACAGAGCAGGACATCTCAGAGTAGGACGTCTCAGAGCAGGATGTTACAGAGCAGGACATTACAGAGCAGGACATTACAGAGCAGGACGTCACAGAGCAGGACGTCTAATTTCGCAGAGGCTGACAGGCGATTTTGTAACAAAATGTTCAAGAGTGCTGTGCCATTTTCATAGTCCTCCCTAATACTGATATATTCTGACATTAGTGCATTGTTAAATATTAATATGAAGTGAAACATCCATCTTCGTTGCTCTGATTTGTTGGAAGTCAAGGTTGCTTTTCAGCACTGCTAATTAAGTACATGCTAATGAAGTACATGCTGTACATTCCAGTATTATTTTTTTTGGCCTGCTCTAAGATACCAGGTTGTCTTGCTAAATGATCGAAGATGCTTCTCATTCACTGAAATTCATGAGTATTTTCCTTAGTCCCCACCACATATAAACGACCAGTGTAATTAGGCCATCAGTAAATCTTCAGAGACAGTCTGAGTCGTGCAGTGAATGCCTTTGATGTTCTCCTGGGTGAAGGTTACTTTTTTCATGAGAAAGTATCACAGTTGAGCATCTCCTCCAATGGACTCAGATCTGTGAACCAGAACTCAGATCTGTGAACCAGAACTCAGATCTGTGAACCAGAACTCAGATCTGTGAACCAGAACTCAGATCTGTGTCAGAGAGAGTAAACGGTGGGATAACGAAGGGATTCCTTTCTTTTACCAGACCTGCATCTTTTATCTTTATATTTGTCTTTTCTGATCCCTGAATGTGTGCATCTTCATCAGAGGCACAGAGATGTTTTTCCATGATGTGATCCATGTCCCAGCACAGCCTGCTCCTCTCAGGGTTCTGCTCGACTGGTCTTGCACCACACCCTGACTGTCCTTCTGTGTGCTCTGGTGACAGTACAGTACAGTACAGTACAGCACTTCAGGGCTCTCTCTTTCACCTCTGACCTGGAGAGATGGTGTTTCCCCTTACTGTTAACATTTATCTCTGATGAGGCTGTGCTCCTTCTGCTGATGGAGCCCCATAGCCTTTCCTGTGACTGTAAATATATGGTTGTTTGCATTCGATTGTCAGTATGGTGTCTCTGGAGGGGAGAGGGTTATTAGACATGGCCCACTTAGACACTTACTCATTGCATGGAGTCAATTGGTTTTTGGTGTTTTGTCAGGCCTCTGCTGAACCATAATTAGTGTGTGGTGGTCTGAGAGGGGTGAACATGGCACAGTGTGTGTCTCCAGTGCCAGACACTGGGAATCTCAGCTAATGACTGGTTTCGTCTCTGGGTTCACTTTAATCAGCTATGATATCATCTTTTTTTCCATTATCACGCAGCAAGTCTGAAGAGAAGTTTGATCGATGTGGAATGACCTATGGCAGGATATACGAGGAACATGGTGCACCTCTCTTCTTGAGGTCATGTGGTTTTACCAATCTCTTTGTGCTCCAGGAACTTGATGAAGCACTGAAAATCTGCAACTACATTTTCACCATCGTCTTCGTCTTGGAGTCTGTCTTCAAACTTGTGGCATTTGGATTTCGTCGCTTCTTTAAAGACAGGTAAGATATGCAGTTACGTCTCTCCCTGAGCACTGAGACGCCAATGAATAAATCACAGTTGTGCATTAGGAAGTTGGAATAAAAGAACCCAGATGCACTGACAGTTAAATAATTCATGTGCTGTGCGCACCAATAGCTTGTTAGTCATTATAAAGTCATACTGTGCTCCACACCATGATAGCACAGCGCTGAGGGCCTTGGTTTGCCTCAGACTGTGACAAGCATAGTAAGGGATGAATGGTTTGGCATCTGTGCTGGAAACTTCGAAACATTTCATATCATTTGTGGTTGTGAAAAGAAGCCATTCTGCTTCTAGTTTCCAAATACAGATACATAAGTCTTAATAATACGATACTGTCTGTGAGTTAAAGACCCTGCCTGCTCCTATTGTAATTCATATTCTTTCATTTAGCAGTCAAACAGAGCACAGAAGTGCATGTTTGACACTCTTATGCAGTGAGTGTAGCGTCTGAGTAGCTGGAATGACTCATGTCCGTTCTTTAGCTGTAACGTGGATGATTTAATGGACTGAACAGGTGGATATACTGTATATACTGTACGTCCCAGAAGACTGAAGCATCTGGAGCCTTTTCTACTCTAACACATTTCTACTCTAAACATTCATGAATATATTCACCTCTGAGTGAAATTATCAGTGAGTGATGTAATGAAACTGAATCCTGGGTTACTGATCACATGTAGATAGATATTCTGACTGTGTCATACAAGCAGATGTGATATCAGTCAATAATAATTAAAAGGAGACAAAAATATTCAGCAAATAATATATTCTTTTCTAATTTAACACCTACAATTTGACTGCTGTAAGTCCTGGTGTTGCATTTGTGTTTCCTGTTTAGTTTGAAATAAAAGACAAAAAGGTTTCCAATAAACCAGCTATTTTAGTTGAAATCTCTTCAAAACGTATTGGTCTTAAAATGAAGCCGGCCCTGTTCTCAACCATGTATAAAAACCAATAATGATTTATAACACTGGGAATGAACCTTTAGCTTCAGTCAGATGATTCATGCACAAAGATTCAAGTCTGTGCTGCTTGGAATAGTATTATCACTTTGATCGCACAGCCCACAGTTAACAAAGCTGGTAGGAAAGTTAGGACTGATCTGAGCAACCATGTTTGCTTGAGTTCACCCTCCTGTCTAACTAAAAGGCGCACCTGGCCACAGGCCTGTGTCATTGTGATTGGCTGGTTTTGAAATGGTCTCCAGGCAAAACTTGACCCATGACATCGCTGTAGTGCTTGAGGAAGTGATTCAGCTTTTGCCAAGTGGTCTTAAGTTTCACTGAGAGGCTCTAGATATGTCTATAGACCTGAAAAAAGGGGGTAAAATTAAGTTAAAATGTAAGTTTTGACCACAGGTTGGCATTGACTAATGCTGAATAATGTTGTATTAAATTCTGAAAATGAATGAATGAATGAATTAATAACATTATATTGAATTAATTAATAACATTATATTGAATTCTGAAAATTCTAAGCCATTTGTCTTTCTTGAACTACTGCTTGAGGTGCTGTTCTGACGTGTCTGTGTGTGTGTGTGTGTGTGTGTGTGTGTGTGTGTGTGTGTGTGTGTGTGTGTGTCTGTGTGTGTGTGTGTATGTGTGTGTGTGTGTGTACATATGTTTCCAGATGGAACCAGCTGGATCTGGCTATTGTGCTCCTGTCCATAATGGGAATAACTCTGGAGGAGATCGAGGTCAACGCCTCACTCCCCATCAACCCCACCATCATACGTATTATGAGGGTGCTACGTATCGCCCGCGGTGACTACACCCCCATTCCGCTCTTTCCACATTTCTTCCTGTCACCTTCACTACCCCACACAAGCTATTTCCTGTTGCTCTGTGTTTGGACTACACCCATGTTTGGACTACACCCATGTTTGGACTACACCCGTGTCTGTCAGGGCTGCTCCTTCACCCACCCTTCAGCACTCCCTCATCATGCAGAGACCAGATGGCAGCAATGAGAAATTCAGCTCATAATCTCTCTTACACACACCCACCCACACACACACACACACACACACACACACACACACATGTGCAAACTGAATGTGAGGAGCTGGAGAGTGCATCTGTTTTGGCCGATTACTCTTTCTAATGAATGAGCTGCTGTGGGAGTCTTTATAGATTACTTCCTCAACAGAGATGGCTGAGTAAAAACACTTGCTTTATAGTGAGATGGAGACTGTGAGTGTGTGAGTGTGTGTCTGCACACGTGTGAGTGTGTGTATGTCTGAGTGTGTGTATAACTGCGTGTGTACGTCTGAGTGTGTGTACGTCTGAGTGTGTATATATCTGCATGTGTGTACTAGTGTCTCTCCTCTCAGGTTCATAGAGACACTTGTTTAATTAAAGCTCCAGTGATTCTCAGACCAGAAGCATCTGCTCTTTTGCATTCGTGCCTCTGGTTCAGGCCAGAACAGCTTTGCCATCACAGGCATTAAAGTGGTGTGTTGAGATCACTACCTCAACAATAACACAAATTCACTAATATAGTCACCCCAGAAATTCCAGGGGAAATGGACTCCTGTCACTTCCCAAGCAGCAGTATCCCCACATACTGCTTCCTAATACTGATTAGGGTGTCAGACATTTACAGTGTCTCTTGCAGATCTGTAATTCCACTTTTCTCTTAATCGTCATGAACGATGATCATATGCGCTGCCTGAGTCCCTGCATCACACAGAAGACTAAAAAAGGTTCTTTTAAAGCTCCGTTCTGTGCTCCACTGTGACCAGTGAGTCTTGGGTTCCCTCTTTCCTTTTTTGGTCCTGCCAGATCACAAATTTATCAGCTCAATCAGGTCAAGCGTCAGTAAAAAGATATGATGAAAGGCTGGTTCACTGTGTACGGGCAGCTGGAGCAGGGCTCTCTAACTCCACTCTGTCCTTGCAGTACTGAAGCTCCTGAAGATGGCAGTGGGAATGCGAGCTCTGCTGGACACGGTCATCCAGGCCCTTCCTCAGGTAAACTTGTCTCCACCTCCTCAAGCCACGCCCCCAGCCACACCCACAGCCACACCCCACCCGCTTCTGTCCGGGAATCTTATTTCCATGCATAGCATGTTTCAGGAAGAGGAGGCGGTCCTACAGACAGGCCGACGGGGGCAGAGAAATAGCAGCGGGAGGTGGAGGAGAATGTTCTCTGTCTGATGGTGACACTCTCTCGGATACTCTCAGCCTCAGCAGCTCCCTGCAGGGGAGGGGGGTTTCAGATGCAAGTACATACTGTTCTGCAGGATGCTCTCTTAATTCCAACAGATCAGATATGTGCAGAATTAATTATAAGTACTTGTTGTTCCTGGCTTGGTTCCTCCATGATCTGGAACAGAAGATAGCCGAGGTTCTTGGAAACTCTATCAGCTCTTTAAATGTCTTCAGATTTTGGACATTGTTTAGCTTTTTTATTGGTCTGCTGCTGGTTGCTGTCAGGTTAAAAGCTCTTCATACCCAGGCAGGGGTGTAGTGTTGTCTGAGCGCTGAGCCTTCAAAAATGTACAGCCCGGTTTTGGGATGCGAACCTTGTGGTTTCTGCTGGCACTGAATCCTGTAACAGAGTCCTGTAACTGAGTCATTGCACTGGGAGAGAGACCTGGTTTGGACAACGGATGTATTTTTGTTATACACCTTATATCCAAATGTATCCAGACACCTACCTTTTAAATATTGACTTGTTTAAGCCTTACCTATTGCTAACAGATTCATAATATCAAGTCATGCGTTGTCCATAGACATTGGCTGTAGAATAGGTTGTACTGAAGAGCTCATTCAGTTTAAATGTGACATGCCAACTTCTACACAATTCAGTGTGTTACATTTCTGCCCTACTAGATTTGCCCAGCTCATTTGTAAGTGCTGTTATTGTGAAGTGGAAATGCCTAAGATGAACAGCTCATCCTCCATAACCATGCAAACTCAGCGTGGTGCTCTTGGGAGCTGAAGTAGTGGAGATGGGTTACCCTCAGTAGCATCACACACGACGGAGCTCCAGACTGTCTCTGGAAGCATCACTATCAGCACACCTGGGCATCTGGAGCTTCATGAAATGGGTTTCCATGGCCGAGCAGCTGTACCCAATCCTAAGATCAACATGCGCAAATCCAGTCGTTGGCTGGAGTGGTGTGAAGCACGCCACCGCTGAATGAACAGAAACATGTTGTTTGGAGTGTTGAATTATACTTCACTGTGTGGTAGTCTGATGTTCACTCTGGATGTGGTCCAGGAGAACACTACCTACTGCTACGTATTACCAACAATAAAGTTTAGTGGAGAGATAGTCTGCAGGCATTTTTCCGGGTTTGGGCTAAGCCCCTTAGTTCCAGTGAAGGGTTGTGTTAATACACCATATCAAGACATTTCATACAGTAGGATTAAATGCTTCAAAATTTGTGGCAACAGATTGGGAGAGGGTTTTTCCAGTTCTAGGCCCTGTGCACAAGGCAAGGTCCATAAAGACATTGTTTGCTCATTGTAGTGTGGAGTATGTCCAGTCACCTGCACAGAGCCCCTGCCCTCGACCACAACAAACATCTCTGGATGTGTTGCAACATCAATTGCAACCAGGCCTTCGTTTCCAACATTGTGCATGACATCACAAATACTTTATTTTGAATGAATGGATGCAAATCCTCACAGACACACTCCAAAATCTCATAAAAAGCATTTTCATAAGAATGGAGGCTATTATCTCCATAAAGTAGGCAAGGCCGTCCCATATCAACACCCATGGTTTTGGAATGGAATGTGCAGTAAGCTTATATAGGTGCATATGGGACACACAGTGCACCTCTTAGACTAAAATAAAACATTTTCCTCCTCCCATTCATTTCCTCTAAGCTCACCCACTCCATCCTTGCAGTTGGGTATGGTAATCACTCCATGTATGTAGCTGGTATGGTAATCACTCCATGTATGTAGTTGGGTATGGTAATCACTCCATGTATGTAGCTGGTATGGTAATCACTCCAAATGTGTAGCTGTCCTTGTCATACTTAGCCAGCTGTGGCTGCTTTTGCACCTGCAGCTCTAATCACTGTGGGCAGGACTAAATATCTCACTCCATAGCTCTGTCGCTTCTTGGCTCTCAATAGGTGGCATTCTGGATCTGGATCTCTTTGCGTTGTTCTTGTGCTTCAGAAAAGCTTCTCGTTCTTTGTCTCAGACTGCTCTCATTCTCTCCCCCCCCCCTCTCTCTCTCTACAGGTGGGAAATCTGGGTCTTCTTTTCATGCTTCTCTTCTTTATCTTCGCAGCGCTGGGAGTAGAGCTGTTTGGTGACCTGAGTAAGCATAATGCATGATAATAGAGACTACCTCTGCACAAAGGTTCACACGTGCATAAACGTGTGCAAAAACACACTCTAACACACAAACTCCTCATGATAATAAAGACTACCTCTGCACAAAGGTTCACACGTGCATAAACGTGTGCAACTCTAACACACACACACTCCTCATGATAATAAAGACTACCTCTGCACATGTGTATAAATGTGCACACACACACACACACACACTCTAACAAACACACACACTTTTTCAAACACACACACACACACTCACACACACACACACACACACTCCTCATGATTCAACATCTAGGTTTTTATACCCTCTCTGTAAATGACCTAGTTTGACTGACTGCCCTTTTATGAAACATTGCTCAATAGAGGATTAAGACTTAAAAAGTTTAAAATCTTTGCTTCTGAAAGCTCTTCATCACTGTGTGAGTGTAGATGGAGATGGTAGAAGAAGTAAGACTTTAGCATGCATGTCCTGTTGGCTCATGCGTGGTCCTTCCTTTCTGCAGTATGTGATGAGCTGCACCCCTGTGAAGGCCTCGGACGCTATGCGACGTTCAAGAACTTTGGCATGGCCTTCCTCCTGCTGTTCCGTGTGTCCACTGGAGACAACTGGAATGGCATTATGAAGGTGCATCCGTCTGGCTTTTCCCTGGTTTCTACATCATCTGTTGCTCAAACCTCAGTTGAGATTCACAGACATGTTCCCAGGGTTTCTGCATGGCAGACAAAGCTCTGTTCATCTTCACTGGTGTGTGCTGATGTGTACTGGTGTGTGCTGGTCTATCTGCGTTCCAGGACACGCTACGAGACTGCGCTCATGACAACGGCTCGTGCTACAACATGGTGGTGTCTCCCATCTACTTCGTGTCCTTTGTGCTGACCGCACAGTTCGTGCTGGTCAACGTGGTGATTGCCGTCCTCATGAAGCACCTGGAGGAGAGCAATAAAGAGGCCAAGGAGGAGGCGGAGCTGCAGGCAGAGTTGGAGCTGGAGACTGCAGGGGAAGGTGTAGGGATGACTGGGGGGCACATCTCTCCTCTGTCCCTGGGTGAACCGGGTGGGCCTGGAGGGTCTCCCTGGATCTCCAGAGACGCTCAGAACAGAGGTTACCCTACTGACCGCTCTCCTGCTGACATATGCAGGGACTCGACAGCACACACAAAGGCAGACCCCCCTCAGTGTCTGGAGCCTCCATTAGAGGTGAGTAAAACGGCCAGCGTGGCCGAGCAAATGTATGCCTGTGTCCGTGCGTGTGCGGATTTATATCACACCGTAGGAGGTGCACTCTGACATTAATGCGCTTTGGCAGGTACAGAGAGAGGTTTGCTTACTCAGTGTGTGCTGGCAGCTGTGCGGGTTTGCACAGGGCTCTGCTCCATTACCCAGTCAGAGCAAAGCCATAAGTCACACGGCACATGATGGAGAGGCCGGTGTGCTGAAGCTTTGGCCAGAGCTCGCGCACCACCTGACTTCCAGAGCTGGGTGTCAAGCTGTGTGCCATGTGACCTGTGTGCAGACTGAGCAAGGCTGACCACTGACCCTCATCATCTGTGCGGTGTACACCATACCGCTATCCAATGAAACAAAGAACAGCACTCTCCACATGCACTAAGCCCTTGGTGGAGAAGCAAGACCTGCTCATCTAATCTACCCTCTATTAGAACATTTATTTATTTATGCTTCATTTTGCCATGTCACTGGTTGAGATTAAAGGTTGGAAAGATGCTGCTTGTAAAAGGCTGCTCAGAAAAGATATTGATTATGAATACATTAGATTAGATTGATTATAAGTAGATTACTTACGTAAAAACTAACTGATCATCTGCTATGCATGATCATAAATTAGAATAAATGACTCTTTCCTATTTTGCAAAAGAAAGCATTTTACACACCATC
>JAOXYF010000012.1:4171800-4190689 GCA_028565775.1 Sternarchorhynchus goeldii
TATATATATATGTAAATATATGTAAATATGAGGAATATGTAATTGTATGGGATATGTCTGACTGAATAAAACATTACATTATGCACGAAGATTATTAGCCACTTTGGGCCATTATCTAGTGCTGAACATTTTTGCTGAAGTTCTTCTTTTGCTTATAAGAGTCACATTTTACAAGATTCCATTTTACATGATTATTTTGATTTAGCACAAGGTCTGCCACACCTGTGCATTTTCATGAGAGAGCGTGTAGGTGAGTCTAGTGCCGTGGGAAAACACTTCTTTCATTTATTCATCTTCTTCTTTGTCTTTTTTTTTATTGTGCCTGGCTCTTTGTAGAATATTTTTTTTTAGTTAATGGTGCCCTTTATATCATTCCTGAGATGTTAAACAAGCATAGCTCGTTCATGCTGTGGTCTCTTTTGTTACATTTGCTTTCCTGAACTCAGAAGAGTTAGTGCGCCCCCCAGTGGAGACTTATTTATTAATAATAAATAAATGTCTTGGAACAGGTGTTCAGGCCTTGTGTTTTGAACACAGGGGGCAATCTGTTTGTAATACATGATTTAGTTAATGCTTTAGAGGTAGGAAATGGCTCTAATTTCAATTTAACTTGCCCGTATTTGTTTGAGTTTAGAAGTAAATAGTTCTTTATTGCTTTATATTACTGTGTCCGTTCTCTTTATATGTATGTCTAACCTCCACTTGGCTTCTTGAACTCGTGTCTATGATCGACTCTCCCTCCTGCTTTTCTTCTCTGTTTTTATCTGTGCTCTGCTGCTTATGTGCGATTTCTCCTTTCCTGTCTGTCTCTGTCTGCTCCCTCTTTCTCTCTCTTCCCTCTTTCTCCCCCTCTCCTTCCCTCTGTCTGCTCCTTCTCTCTCTCTCTCTCTCTTCCCTCTTTCTCCCCCTCTCTTTCCCTCTCTTTCCCACTGGCTGGGTCTGTAGCGGAGGCCCTTGTTTGACTCGGTATCCCTGGTGATCCAGGGTTCCCTGGAAGGAGAGCTCAGCCTAATGGACAACCTTTCTGACTCCATCTGCCACTACTACGCCCTGCCCCTGCTTCCCAGCAAGCACTGCACTGAGAAACAGGTCAATGGCTCCTCCCCCTCCCCCCGTGCACCCTGCTACTCCACACCATGCCACCTCCTCCTGCACTTTTCTGAATGGATCACTTTATTTCTTACAGCTTATGTACTGGTTAAGTATTTCCAGTTTGGCATGAGCCGTGTGCCTCGGTCATGAACTCGGCTGTGTCTGTATGGCCAGAGGTAGACCCGGTGTCAGGCCGCTTCATGAGAGTTTTGGATGCGGTCCATTAAAATCCACCTGCCGTAAGAAACCAACTTCCTCCTCAAATCCCTGAATATTTGGATTCTTCTGCCAAGACCTAAAGTTCATAACTATAAAAGCATTATGGAAATTGCACAGCAGAATCTTTATAGCCTGCACATAAATGTGATAATGTGAGGATCGATGAAATATAGATAGCGCTTGAATTAAGCAAAAAAAATCTGTTTTGCTGTTTCAGGGAATATTGCAGAAAATTTAATTAGTGTTGAAAAATGGTGTGCTCATCAGTGCTTTGAAATGTGCTTGGATATGATTGGGTGTGCCTGAATGTGCTTGGATATGATTGGGTGTGTATGAATGCGCATGGATGTGATTGGATGTGCTTGGATGTGATTGGATGTTATTAGATGTGCTTGGATGTGATTGGATGTTATTAGCTGTGCTTTGTCTTTATATGACCCCATTTTGTCTATATTTTATTTGAGTAACTTATCTTACACAGATTCAAGTACACAGTCTCTGGCAGTTACAAACAGAGCACTGGGAGTCTGCATGCCAGTGCACATCTGCCTTACACTGGGCAAAGAAATGCAACCAGCAGCACCCGGCTTCAGTTCCTACACTCTACACTGGTTCTCTTTTTTTCAAACAATTGCTTTTTTTATTTCTTTTTTTTAACAAGTATGATGTCCTAGGAATAGATGATCTGACACTGTACTCATTACGGCCGATGTGACTGAGGAAGGCAGGCAATTTTAAGCTCCTTTCCTGAAGTAGAATCAGAGTACTGTCCTTGTCTGGACCAGTGCTGTAAACCATATGTGCCAAATAGGTAACGCTGAGCCACCTCAAAATGCACCCGAAAAGGGCGTGTTTTTTTTGGCACGCTGTGTTCCTGTGCAAACGTGTGAGGATGTGTGTCTGTAAGTGCGCGAGGCCGGATGGTTCCTGTTCTCACCCTGGCCTCATCTCTTCTGTTTAGATCCCTCTAGCGGAGATGGAGGCTCTGTCTCTGGCGTCGGAGAAATCCTGGTCCTTAGCTCTGACGGACGACTCTGTCCCCGATGAATTTAATCCCCCCTTACTAACCAGTCTGGAGTGCAATGTACTTAACAGTAGAGCACCGTTCTTTCTCCTCTGCAGCGTCTTAGCCTTCCCTTCTGCAGCTTCCAGACGAGTCTGCTTCCTCTAATATACGGCGTCTGCGCGTGGTCTGTGTGAGTCGTCCTGTAGTACTTGTGTAGCCCTGAACAAATCACACAGAGATCCATAACTAACTGTATGATGTCCTCAAAGTGCGATTTTTAAAAATCATCTACATGTAGAATTAAAAAGGAGTTCTTCACTACTGGAGGACATGATTAGCGGTGTATTTCCATAGGATAAATTCCTTCAAATATGAAGAAGCAGTTTTGCTGAGTAAAGCAGTGTGGATCTGAAAAGCAGCTGAGACTGGAAGCTCAGAGGGTTGATAAGTGTCTGCACAGCTCTCTCTCTCCTCTCTGGTCGTGTCCCTCCAGCCTGGTCCCTGTCCAGTCCAGTAGACTAGTACTGCTCCTCTCTTGTCTGGATCCTCCTCATGCCTCCCCATCCTCTCCCACATGCGTGGGGTCCATCACAGGACGTCTCTGTCTCTACATGTGTCCATGCACTCCAGATGGGGCCGGTCTATATCATCTCTCTCTCTGTCTGCATACACTATAAATGTGTGTCTCTGTGGTTCGGCTCCATGGTTTATCACTGTAAATTTTGGTACCGGTGTGATGTTTGCATCAAAGCACCATGTTTCCTACTCGTTTCAGTGGGGGTGTGGGGGGGGGTGGCGTTCGCTTTTCTTGTCTGCTAGAAGTAGTGGAGGCTATGGGTGTGGCTTTGGAAGGGAGGAGCCTGGCAGTAGCCGTCGCCCAGCAACTGATTTCACATCTGTGCAAGAAGTCATTGGCTATTTCAAAGTTAGCATCCCTAGAGAAACTGGTGTTACAGATCAGGGTCAGGCTCCTCTCTGTAACCCCTTCATTGTGTGCTAACCTGTCCTATAGGAACTGTATGTGTTGTTTGTGAGGGAGGTGCCCTGGTTTACATTTCCCCAGGCCGAGTCCCCGCTCACAGCTCTGTTTACCACGCTGTCTCCGCCCCTCTCAGACCGCAGATCCCCTGGAGCCTGTGCAGTTCAGCCAGCCTGTGGAGGAGCACCTGCTCTGTGTGAGGAAGACATCGGTGGGGCGCACACACTCACTGCCCAACGACAGCTACATGTTCCAGCCGCTACAGCCCGGCACTGCCTCCTCAGCGCCCCCTGCCTCCTCGGCTTCAGCACTGCAGGCTCAGTCAGGTGCAGCACCTGCAGCTAACAGACTGGCTGCCTCCACGTATCACTACCATAATAGACCTCTGAGCAGTCAGGGTCGTATCAGTGCACCTACACAAACCTGAGCCGTACTGCAAATGGGCGGTGATACTACACAATAATCAATAATAATAATTACATTAAACAAGGTGCTCATACTGCACATGCCGTGTGTCGGTACATGCCTGTATGTCCCCCCCTCAGGATCCAGTGGCTCTGTACAGTCCCAAGCAGATGAACCTCCCCAGCACCTGACTGTGCCCACAGATCTTTTCCGGCCCATCAGCCCCCACAGTTTGTCAGACTCTGAGAACATCCCCCGCATTCCCCCCCCTCACCCGGGACACGCCCTTTCCCGTACCCTGCGTCGACAGGTAAGCTCCGCCCTCCTGCTCTCTCTTTCTCTCAACAGAACAGATGAGTGTGGTCTTTACGGAGGCATCTGCTGTGCTGGTCCAGCATCTCGCTGTGTTTGCTCTCCACCACTGAACTTTGTAACTGCACAGTTGCTGCTGCGTCTCCCTCATTCTTTCTCATAAAGCCTCGTTCTCTCTGTACGTTGTGTATTCGGAGTGATTGTACCCTTGCACTGCTCACCTGTCCTCCAAGCCAGTACTTTTCCACTCTTAATTCTTCCTGAATTCTCTCCCTTTCTCTTTTCTCCTCTCCTTCTTCTTCCTGCGGCCTGTGTACCCACTAATCTGACCAATCCCGATCAGTTCAGCACTGCACAGTTCACACCGGACCCTGGCCTGCTTCTCAGACACAGGTTCTCCTGTTGCTGAGAGAGCTGGAGCGGTAGAGCCTCCAGCACCGCTCTACTGCTTGACTGCTCTACCCTCCACAGACCAGCACCCTCCCCTCTCCACCTCCTCCACCCACCACCCATACACCCACCACCCCACTGCATTTCACCAGGGCTACTCTAAGGGACAAAATAGAAGGATAAAGATCAGATATGGTTCCTATACCACTGAGGACAAAGAGACGCTCCACCTGTTCAGCCAGTAACAAACTGTCCCATACAGTATTGTCCTGTAACAATGGCAACAATGTAAATTATGGAAGTGATTGTTTCCTATTTTAATAACCCTAGTTAGTCGTCTTCAGCACTGATCAGTGTTTATGAGAGCATGTTTCTGCTTATACATGTATATTATGTAAGGAAAGTTATGTTGTTATGAACTACTGTCTCTTGAGTAAAACTTCAAACACTGTGGAAGCATCAATTAAAAATGTTCGTTTGCATGCAGAATAAAATTTATATAGATACAAATAAATAAACAAACAAGTAAGCAATCGTTTAAGAAGGTTTATATTACGTGGGATATCACACTGACTCAGTGCTCTATGGGACACTTTATTTCTGGATAGTGAGCAGTCAAAATGCTAAAGAATGTTTTCTTTATTCTAGTGGAAACATTTGTGCTCACTAAACAGTTTTTCTCTTATAAACAATATTTAACAAATGTGCTAAACAAGTACCTACCTCTTTTGTTTTCACACTTTGATAGTACAGAAACACATGCCAGATCCACTCAATCTTTGACCACCAGATGGCGACGCTGTCTACATTATACTGCTCTGGTGCTGCGAACATTAAGATCAAGTACAGAATACCAAAATGTGCCAACTGGTTCAGTTTTGGCGTCCAAGCTTGGTGTGGGTCCTCTTGATCTTTAGCCCTTCTTCTAACCCCCTACCCCCAGTGACACCAACCTCACCACCTTTCTCCTGATGGGCTTGTGTCTCGCTGTGGCTCTGTTTGGAGCATGGAGTAATCTCCCAACTACTTGTTTCAGAAGAGAGTTATTACTGGCACCCAGCCCTGAAAGGAGACATGGGTCGTGTTGTCTCTTATAGTCCCCAGGCTCAGAGTGCAGTGTGCCAGGCGATGCCTCCAGATTTTTGCTAAAGGCAAATGTTCCTCTGCCCTTCTGAGAGAACACCAGCAGTGCTGGACCTGCTATTCACAGGAAGTGCAATTGACAGTATCAAATTTTTCTCACATCTTTGTGACTTGACTGACAGCAGCAGCAATCATATGTAAGATTCCTCAGGTTCATGGGAGTAGAGAGGGAGAGGGAGAGAGAGAGAGAGAGAGAGAGAGAGAGAGAGACCTAGAGAGAGAGAGAGAGAGAGAGAGAGAGAGAGAGAGAGAGAGACCTAGAGAGAAAAAGAGAGACAGAGAGACATAGAGAGTGAGACCTAGAGAGAGAGACAGACAGAGAGAGAGAAAGTAGAGAAATAGGGCCTGTTCTCCAAAGAAGCACAGAAAGGATGATATTTTTTACTGATAATAGGATGAATCAGTCAAAGCAGATAACATTAAATACATTAAATTAAATAGTTTATTGTAATGTGTTTGATTAATTTATTCTACCTGATTTTTCATAGATAGAATTGCCACTAAAGAAATCAGTTATTTATTTTATTTACTGTGCGGTCAAAGTTGACATTAGACTTTTGTGTGAAATTTTAGCTAATGCTTCCACATAGATTCAGAGCTAAGAAGTTAGTCTCTGTATGTTTGCTACCTCTTTACAAAAGCACCAGTACCCCAACAGAATACTTTCAGGGCACACTGTATTTTTGTAAATTTTAGCCTACTTTTTGAGGCAGAGAGCTCAGTGAGCGTTCCTCACTAATGGTAAACTCTACTCTAATCCTACAGCTTGCCATTCCCAAGTCACTCAACCCACCCTCCCATCTCATGCTAACCAGTCTCCCTCTCACCAGCTCATGTCTTAAACACTGTCCTCCTCCCCGCCCACTCCCCGCCCCCTCTCCCCGGCTCCTCCCATCCCTGCTCTTCTCAGGTCGCAGTGAGTGCTGACTCTCAGGAGGCTCTGTATGTGGAGGGAGGGCAGAGTGGGTGGTCCGCAGGGCACTGCCATCTCTCTGCCCCTCCGACCCGTGCCCCGGCTGCGCCAGTGCCGCCCCAGCCCTTGCTCCTCCTGCTCCCCGCCACGCCCGGCGCCTCACCGAAAGCGCCGCGCTCCAGCGTGCACACGCAGCACAACCCCCACGATCAGTACAACATCCACTCATCCCCCAGGTGGCTTCGCACCACACCACCTCCTCTCCCCACCATCGGCAAGCGGGAACGGGACTCCGTGGACCAGGAGGTGTCTCGCATCATCAGGGCAGGGCTCGGAGAGGGTGGTGACGAGGTGTGCGGTAGGCGGGGTGGGCCGGCCGAGGGGCGGGGCCCGTGCCTGCGGCAGGTGAAGAAGTACTACAGCGCAGACACTCAGGGCTCGCGGCCGGCGCTGCTGCTCCGGCCGACCTCCTGGCTCGACGACCCACGCCGCCACTCCATCGAGGTGTGCTCCTCAGAGGCAAGCAGCCCTCAACGAAGCTCCATCTCCTCTGGCTTCGTCTCGCGTGCCGACAGCCTGCAACAATCCTCGCAGCCCTCCCCTCACACACGCAAGAAGAAGATGAGTCCCCCGTGCATCTCGGTGGACCCCCCAGAGGGGCTGGAGACCCTGGGGAGCGTGCACCCTGTGCTGGGCTCGGGACCGGCGCCGCCCCCTCTCCCCGCCAGGGACACCTGCTTGAGGAGGCGGGCCCCCTCCAGTGACTCCAAGGACTCCTTTGATCTGGGCGGAGCAGGGGACGGGCCGCCTCAAGATGGCACTGCCAACCCCAAGCTGTTGACTCTGCCGAGCTTTTCCTTTGAGAAGTTGAGCTCTGAGCACTGAAAAACCTTGCGTGCACACACACAAATACACACACACACACACACACACACACACACACACACGCACAAGTGCATCCAAACGGACAAGTACCCACACCGATGCACCTGAATGAACACAAGAAGCACTCGGTGTATCTACAACAATGATAGTCCTAGTAATAAAACCCTAGAGAGTAATAATGCTACCTGCAACATTGGTGAACACTCCATGATCATGAGAAATACTAACCATCCCTTGTCTTTGTTCTGTACTGCCAAATATGAAAACAATGCTACACTGTACTGAGGACGACACACGATGCTAATAACAGAACTGTCTCTTCCATGATGCCAGCAGGTTTTTGCTGGCAGTCCCATGACCTCCTGTTAGAAACTGGTACTGGGCCCAGTAAGGCCGCCACCTTCTGGCTGTTTCGGTGACTTACAAGCACTGTATGATGGAGCGTCTTCTCCTGAGAACAGTGGTGAAGGGTACAAAGCAATATGAACGTTTTAAAGACACTATTTTCTTAAATTATTGGGCCATAGTGTTTGTACAGGATGTAGATTTTTTTTTTATTTCATTCTATTTTTATTTGCGTCTTTTTGTGACTTTTCAATGTTTAAATTGTTTGTTGTTTTGCTTTATTTTTTCACCATAGGATATTTTTAGCTTTAGGGGAAAAAAAAGGAAAAAAAAACAATTTTTCAAAGTGCCGAGATCCATGTATTTGTAGTAATAATAATATATAAAAAACTCATTAAACTGCTCCTTGATTTTTAAACCCAAGCATGCAGTCGTAGTGAATGACAGAATCATGTGCTCTTTTACAGCCCACAACACAATGTCCCCTTGTTATGAGCCTCTGTTCAGTACCTGTGCAGCCTCAAAACACACTGACCATCCACTGATTTCACTGGTCATGAGGATTTTAAAAATTGCAAGTTATTCACAGATTCAATTCTGTAGTCTTTTTTAAAGCAAATTATACATACCATGATGAAAATGTATTAGAGTCTGCATGGTAACCTGTCAGTCTACTGCTGACCCAAACAAGAGTGCTGAGGTTTGTTTGTCCTCCGGGCAGCACCTTGGACAGCTGCCCACTACCAGGGAAACTCATGGGTCGATCGGTTTGGGTGGTGAGGGGCCCGTCTGCCTGCACCATAGCTAGACAGTGTACAACACAGAGATACTCCATACACAGAAATATTCTATCAGTGCAAATACTGGCATTTTAGTAAGCGCAGGGTTAGTGTCCATTTAAGTGAACAGCTGATGACATGGATGTCTGAAGATCAGTGTTGTTCCTGCTGCTGCAAAAAGGGTGAGGATGAAGACTGATGAAGAGGATGAGAAGGGGGGAAAAATGTGTAGTTTGGAATTACCAAAGAGAATGAGCAGCAACTCATCTTCAGGGGAGAGACCGGAGAGGATGCTGCTCCCACCTATGAAGGGTTTTATATATATATATATATATCAATTATTCTTGGTTTTTAATCATGTTGTGATTATCCTGTTCCACAGTATTTGATACTTTCCCAAAATCAATGTAACACAAAGATAATCAGAGAATGGTTTTATTTTCCCTTTCATTTAAGATGATCGTAACACTGTGGTGCCTATGGGAAACAAGGTCCTGATCTGCTACACGCTGTGACTCTGCACAGGGTTATAATGACCATCCTTTCATATGCAGTGATACATTAGGCTCAAATTAATATTAATTTATGACAATTAACAGATCACAATGTTGATATTGACAACTGCTGGACTGTAATGTGCCATAGTCATCCTCTGCTTGGTAAGGAAGGGTCTGTAAGTGTGCATTGCAGAGGCAGCACTAACACTGATATTTGACTCCAGCTGCTCTGCACTTCCTCACGCTCTCACAGCAATAGCAGAGGAGGGCCACACAGCTCTGTTTCTTTCACTGAGATCATGCTTCACACGTCTCGCTCAGTCCCACCTGAACAGAATACCGTTTGACTTCCATGCTGTAACTGTGTCCTTTGCTATTTAACATCATTGTAGTCTCTCACCTGCTGGTCCTGTAGGTAATTCATAGAAGCACTCGACATCCTTATAGGTTTTTTGCCCCCCCACCCAATAGCTTTGTCCTCTAATGGATGCAGGTACAACAGATCCCCTAGACCCACTGTAAAATCTGACACCAACACTGAACTAGTTACATGCACTATATATGATTTAATAAAACAGACTGGTCGTAAACTGGGCCGCCCTTGAGTCTTGGTGCTCCCCTGGTTTCTTCCTTATTTCCAACCAGGGAGATTTTTACTTTCCACTGTCACAACTGACTTGCACATTCAGGAATTTGGGCAGCAGACATTTGTAAAGCTACTTTGTGACAATGCATGTTGTAAAATGCACTATATAAATAAATTTGACTTTGACTTCAGCGTCTCTTCAGCGTTCGTGGGGAGATGGGAGAGTGAGAATGAAAAAAACGGAATCCTTTTTCCTCATCCCAGTGTTGTCGTCATGTGACTAGACCTTCAACCCCTCCTCTGACACGTGAAGCAGGAGAAGTACAGAACGTATTCTTCACAAGGGCCACTCCAGCTCTTGCCTTCACAGTAACATCTCTCCAGTATTCAGCTCAACACTTTGATTCCTTTACACTGTCTCTCCTTCCCTACTGTACAACCTCTCCTTTATTGCAACAGCCATTCCATCCCTCCTTTATCTCCGGCTTTATCTAAAAACCTTACTACAACCTTTCTTCCTTAGCTCTTGGTACTCTCCTTCCTTGTCTCCTCTGGGGCACTAAGCCTCATGCACCTGGTCGCCTGAGGCACTTTGCAGCAACCACAGAAAACTATAAGCAGCTGAGAGAATGGAGAATACCATGGCTAGAAACGAATCTCCATTGTTCCTACATGTTCCTCTCAAAGTTCACCTCTGACATAACAGCTGTGAAGTAATTCTTCTACAAACCTTTGCATCAGACATTTTTCTTCATTCCTTACCCTACCCTTCCATCCCCAGAGGATTTTGTCACTTTCTTTGAGGAGAAAGTTTAACCAATCCGTTCTTCCATTTTTCCCACACTCTTTATTCTCCTCCTGACAACTTCCTGAAACTTTCTTTGATGTGTCCTCTCCCCATTACTCTTCATTGTACACTGATGGATGGATTTTCACTCACTCACTCCATCATAGTTTAGACGTTTGCTGATGTTACTTGAATCATGTAAAATAAAGAGTCATATTGGCAGGAAGTTGATCAGATGGTCCTGTAGAGGAGTCTGAACTAGTCAAATGCCATTTTTCAGCTTTACCACAGGATATTGACTGGATATTTTAGGGTGGTAGTTGAGTTTACCTCAGCTCAGATTCTCAACTCAGAAGTGACATGTAGTGATATGAGCTGCTGACTGTCTTAACACTGTTACCATGTAATTCACCCCCCGCTTTACTACTTAAAACGTCAATGTTTTTCTTAGACAACCCCTATGTTACATGTTTACATACTAGTAGCTAAACTACCTATGAACTATCTACCGCTAGTAATTAGTCTGCCTGTATTATAGTATATTAGGTCTTAACTAATCAGTTATAACGCAGGCAGAATATTCACTTCTGTACAACAACCATAATGAATTTGTATGTAATATAATGTATTGGATCTTAACTAATAAGTGAAATTTGAGCATCAAACCTTAGAATACTGACTAAACTAAACCTAGTCTTAAGTTCTAGGCGTTGTGTCCTTGTTATGATGACCACTAAACTGCCATGGTGTTCACTTCATTGACTTGTCTTTTCCATTTTAAGGAAGATGTCCTGAAGCTGTAGAAGTTTTAAACAGATATGTGTCTATTCAGTTTTTTATATTTAAAAACCGGCTGTTCAAATAAGATAGTAGACAAAAAACTAAAGCCTATTTATAATTGAAAATTTTTAGTTTTATGAATTATATATTGTTTAACAATATCTCAGTCAGTATGTCCCTTAAAAAAAGGTGACTAACATTGAGACTTGAAGTGAAGAAGCAGGTTTATCTCTGAGAAGGAGCTTGGGGTCATTGTTCATTTTCACCTGAGATCTCTTGTCAAGCAAAATACAAGAAAATCAAGCAAATACATTTTCATAATGCTGCACCTGACAGCATGGAGTTTTCATCAGACAAATCTTAAACCAGGAATGACAAGGTTTGACAGGGAATGTAATGACTTCTTTGGAATTCCTTTCCTTGTTGTTGTTTTCTTCATTCTCTGGTGATTCTATTACAGATTTACTTTCATGGTCGTCTTTAGCTTGACAACTTTAGCAAGAAACTTCATTTTTTTGATTCACTGAAGAGAATGCATTACCAGGTGCACTAGATTGTGGAATATAGTTTTAAAACAGCATCTAACCCTAACCATAACACTGACACAATGGGTGGAGGAAAGAAGATAGTTGAGGTAGGTGTAGGAGGAGGTACCATTTACTGCTGAGCAGGTGCAAGGAATCATCTTGTTCTGAGGGCATCTTCAACCTACACACACACACACACGAAAAAAACAAAATTAAGAACACTGAAGAAAAATAAATAAAATCAAATCAAGTTTATTTATAAAGCGCCTTTTACAACAGATGTTGTCTCAAAGCAGCTTTACAAGTGTCTGAGTCCAAGCCCCCAGTGATCAAGCTATGGGCAACAGTGGCAAGGAAAAACTCCCTAAGAGTGTGAGGAAGAAACCTTGGGAGGAACTAGATCTCTCTTCTTACATCCAAAAACACTTATATCGCTGGTGTCTTCTTGAAGCTTCTTAAGACATGAGTTTGTGTTGGGCCCATCTTGAATATCTGTTGTTGTCACAGGCAATAGACAATAACTATTTTAGAAGTATTTTGTATGTATTGCCATTCATGGCTCTATTACTGCTAAACTTAAGCACTGTATGCCTAGCCATTGGTCTTGGCTAAATTAATCTTTCCTTGGACACGAATATAGGAGATCTAAGTGAAGAAGGATAAAAATATAAGCTGGAAAAATCTTTTGACATCTTGAAAACATACCTGGATAAACTCGAATAGGTTGTTAAAAGCACTGAGGAAAAATATTTTTCAGATATTATTTTAAAAACCTGTCAAAGACCAAGTCTTGTTTACAATCCCCTCTGTGCTCAGCCTTCCTCCTTCGTCCCATCGAACATCCCCCAAAATCTGCAAAGTTCTTGAAGTTTTTATGGAAAAAAAATTAATAATTCAAACTCACATCAGACTGTCATCTGTTAAAAAATTGATATGAATCATACATTGTAAATCTTGGAGGTTTTAGTCCAGTCTTTCTACATCAGCTAAAAGTTATTGTCTCTCAAATGAAATCTACTGTTTCTCCATTCAATTCCATCTCGGCTGCTCAAAGAATCCTTTGATATCTTCAGTGAAGATTTTGTAAAAAATGCATGTCTAGCTACTGGTGCTATCTCTCCATGTTTTAAATATACTGTGACTTTATTCTTCAGATGAGGTTGACACTTTGTATGTAAGAATCTTCATCAATCTGTGTTAAGAATATTTCTCATGTTTATAAACATGAATGATCCATTCTTGTGTTCTTACTTTTCAGTGGTTCACATTTGACTCATTGACAAGGCTCTGCTCAATGAAGAGACTATATGTGCAAAGATTATACAGTAGAGCCCAATATTATGATAATTTGCCAAAAATGTATAATAAAAATATATAAGTTTGTGCTTAACTCAGTAGAAAATGCAATAAAACCAATAATGTACTAATTTGCCTAATATAGAAATAACATTTTTATGCACATATTATAATACCTTAATACATTATTGGGAATTTATTACATTTTCAGGATTATTGTTTTCAATACTCTGTAACATTATTGAGATATTGGTGACATTTTGTTCTAAATGGTCTTTTTTAGATTAACTTCAGCAATTCTAGTAACAAAAATAATGTAATGAGGTACATGAATACATTCAACAGATTATCCAAACTTTGAATTAATTCTGTAAATTTGATTTGTCTTTAATTTGTTGCATTTAGTTATTTTTCAAGTTCAAATCTGGAGATGTTAACCTGAAATGTAACAGGTGTAACATATACCATCACAGCATACCCAGCACGCCGATACAGACATGCTGTTGATGTAACTCTGTAACTGGACTTTAGCTGAATTATGTTTTATTTATGACGAGGGCCAGGGTGAAGGTCGGGATTAAGCTTTGCTTTAAGGTTAAGGCCAGGGTGAGTGTTGGGCTAGATGCCCTGCGAGATTAAGCAGGGTGTGTAAAATGAGCAGCAGGTGAGAGTGATGATCAGTAACTGGGTGATTGTGAACGTAGAAGGGTGCCATGATTGAGGCATTAGTGGTTTGTTGGACTGGAGGTGTCTGATTGGGTGGGGGAGGGTGAATGGGAGCGTGTGGGTGATAGACTATGTGTGCGTGATCGTCTGTGTTCCGTTGGGCGCAGGCTTGAGAATGACATTAACAAAAAAGTGAATGTAATAACTCATGAAAAAAGTACAATTCCAATAATGCAATAATGTATAGAACCAACTTGAAAATATGATATGATAAATTCCCAATAATGTAATCAGATATTACATTATGGCTAAAATGGTATTACATTAATGGTCAAGACCTAGAATTACATTATTGAGACAAATGAATAATTCTATTAGATTTCTGGGTGTTATTACCTTACTGGGAAATTATTATAGTATTGGGTTTATAACTGTTTCTACCGTGAAAGATGTACCCTGTTAGTGGATATTATTTCATCTTAAACAATGTTGCAAGTTGACTTGCTTTTTTTGAGAGGAAAGGATATTACCAATTCTCTGGTAGAGCATACAAACGGAACTGGGCGGTGAGTGCTTTCCTGTATCTATCCTATGATATTTTGTAAGCCTTGGCTGCAAATGATGCAGTGATTAGATTAATGTGTTTTAAGACCTGACTTAGGAAGGTATTCATTTTTGGTACATAATACAGGGGAGTGAAACAGCCTGTGGAGACTTGAGGAAAAACTGCAGTCAGCAGCTCCATGGTGGCTAAAACAGTATACCTGCTTGATAACAGTATACCTGCTTGATAACAGTATACCTGCTTGATAACAGTATACCTGCTTGATAATCAGACGGCAACAAAAACACCATTCTGAAAGGTTTTTTTATCCTGACACATCTGAACATGTCTGCCAACTGCATTTTTCAGTGACATAAATCCATTTCAATTCTTGATCATATGTTTATGGTAACCATCAGTCTTGCTTTTATTTTTTCTGACAATTGTTTTTCAAGTTATACCCAGCCCCAGTATGCCCTCTATGAGGCTCAGTCTGCAGTGTGAGATATTAGCGTGGTGGACACAAACTACTACTGTCATCATTGTACTTTTAGCATTTTCAATAATCAGCCTTGCTGAAGACACTTGTGCTACTGTAGATGAATCCTGCAATAGGACAAAGCAGGGAGGAGGTTCAAATAATCAGTTACACTATAAAACACGTCAAACAGGCCATGCCTGCCAATTACATTAGAGAAACTTCATTTAGTTCTTTTCGTTGAGCTCAACACTGTGCTGTTCTGTGGAGAATAAAGAATCTTCATCTTCCCTGCCACCGAAGTGAAATGTAAAATAAATTCATATATATGCAGGAATGTTGTATGCTGTATTAAAAAAACAGAAATAAAATAGAAAAACAGTGGGACACATTTAGTGTGAATAGCAAGAACCTGGATTTTTTAAAGTCTCTTAAAGCCAGATATAATATATCAGAAGATTGCTTCAGAAAACTTTACTTCTCCCCAAAAGAGTTAGATGTGCTTAGTGCCAAGGGAAGTCACATCTAATACTGACATTTGCCTGTTGTTTTTTAAATATTGTGTACATTTTTTCATATTTTATGTTTGCATCTTTATGGTCTTCTGCCAGAAATGTCTGACTTTTGCATGGTAACATCTACACTGAATACTGAATACATCTACACTGAATACTGAATACATCTACACTGAATACTGAATACATCTACACTGAATACTGAATACATCTACACTGAATACCTCCCTACATCTGGTAATTGTGTTTGTTTTAGAAATATAGTGGCATTGTTCAAACCATTTGATACAATTTAGCATTTCTTTTAGTTCCTTTTTTTATCTTTTGGCACTTTCCACTTGACATTTGTTATTTTTAAATCAGTTGTATTTAATGGTATTATTTTCTTTATTTATATGTCCACACACACTTGCATCACATTTACAAAGAAAAGTTCACCATCCCCAAGGCCAAATTTATGAACAATGACCTCCAAGGTCAATGCATTAGTGAAGATGATACTGGTCCTTTATTGGTGAGATGGATTGCTGAACATTCTTACCCAGTAGGGGCTCTGTTTTCATGGACAATATTTATTTCATGCAAAGGTCAAACAGGAACAAACAGAGAATTATTCTTCCCACTTTTGTTGTATTAAGTTTAACAGCACCATTGTTCATACTATCCTCATGCTGATGGAATGTTTGAAAGATTTCACCACTCCATGAAAGTCACCTTCAGAGCTAGTCTCCTATCTGCTGGTTTGACCATCCTCCCAAGGAGGCCCTCCAGCCTTTGTCTGCTGAGTTAGTATATGGGCAGGCACTACAGATGCCTAAAGGGATTTTTGCAAGTGGCTGTATTCTGCATGTTTGCTGACAGGCTTGTTGAGGACATGCTCTCCCAGTGTTTCTGGCATGGCCCTCAACGTACTTTAATTCCGGCTGACCTGCAAGCAGCAAAGTTTGTGCTCAATCATCAAGATGAGCACAGACATATGATGAAACAACCATGATGGTCTTTTCCATGCCATTGAGGCTGATGGTAAATCTCTTGTTTAACAAGGATGAAGAGGTGACAGTAGACTGCATCAAGCCTACACATAGGAACCGTGACCATCCTTTCAGCCTATTATCAGCCACATGGTGTGGCTGCCCACCTGTCACTGGACCACAGGTTGGGCTAATGGTACTTGTCACGTCTACACCCAGTGTGCTATGACATGGCCCTCAGACCTGGATGGCTCCACCACCATCTACACAATGGCAAAGCAACTAGATGTTCCCTAAATTGTGCCTTGTCTGAATGATGTAAGAGAACAATACACAGCTGGTTTTATTAATGGAAGATCTTCTTTGTGCTTATTTGTGTTTATCCAGAGTTTTTTTTCCCTTAAAAACATTGCAATCGTATCTCCTAACCCTAGTCCCAGAGTATCCATGCACCGCACGTTTTAGAGTTTTCCCTGCTATACTCAAGAGCTTGTTAGTGATGAATTCAGTCAGGTGTTTTCAGGATCGGGGAACACACAAAATAGCATGATCCCATATGCTGTTCCCTCCAAACTTTTGTCACTGCTATTCTGTTCTGTGCACTTCTTTCCATTAATCATATCAAACTATAGTGTGTAACTGCCAAACATCTCGAAATGTTGGAAGTTCTAACCTCACCAAATGTAGTGAACAATAGCAAACACCAAGCTTCCCAGAGAATGGGGATGGCTTGGCTATACCCTAGCCAAACTTTGGCAATGTTGCTCAGCTCACTGTCTAACATCCAATTCTTCAGAAACACCCAGCCCTTCCAAAATAATTTGGGCAACCTTTACTGTTTACTCTACAGTGTCACCAAAACTTGGCTATGTTCCAACACACCAGATGGCGCTATTCAGTCAAGCAGCTTTTCACTGCACCATTTGGATCATGACACAAACACATACTGTAGAGGGCAAATAAAGGTGATATTTGCTTTTTAACCAATAAGTTTAAATTAACTACAATCTGCCCCAGGAATTTACCTCAGTCTTGCTCACTACTATATACACACAGGCCAATTCTAATGTGATTCTGAATGAGAGCTTTACTCTGACACAGTCTCTGGATGCACACTCAGTGATACCTATGGAATTTAAAGAGAACAAAATTTCCAGAAATAAATTTGTTAAAATATTATCAACAAATGAACCATCCAACTAGAGGTGATAGAATCATGACCAGTGCTGAATTACCACATTGTGGTGTGTTCTATATTTTGGCAAGTCTGATCATGCATCTCTGATTATCTCACCTGAGGATGAGCAAAAACTAATTCTTGACAGAGGAAGGTTCAGTCCTGGAATATAAAGCATGCGTTTAAACTCTAAAATAACTCAACACACAGCCATTAATGTCTAAACTGCTGGCAATGAAAGTGAGTACAAGTGAAAATAGCCAAACTGTGCAAAAAGTTATTTTAAGGGCACAGCAAATGTACACTGTTATACAAGCTGTACACTGACTACTTTACATTGTATCAAAGTGTCAGATCTTCAGTGTTGTCCCATAACAAGATATAATAAAATATTTTCAAACATGTGAGGGGTGTGCTCACTTTTGTGAGATATTGTATATAAGCTGAGGTGTAAAAGCTGAAATGGGTCAGTGTAAAAGCTGCTGCTGTAGATGGTGTTACACTCTGTGTAAGAGGTGCATGGAACAGATGTGCACAATTGTTTGCAGACATGTCTAATCCGTCACTGTAATATTCACAAAAGATCTATTGTGCATTTTCCAGTGAAAACATCTCTGTTGCTTGATTGTCTATTGGCGTATCACACTCGTCTCTCTTGTGATGAAGGGCCTGAGATACCTGGCCATGTCATTCATAAACACCAAGATCTGCACAACTCGAGACCAGTTGTTCTGTCACTACATCCTTTTATAACATCTCACTTGCTGCTCTTGGAAAAGAAACAAATGCCTGTCAAGATGCAGTATATAGATAAGAGATCTGCTTTAAAGTACTTGTTCCTTCAAAATTGTTGATAAAACTCAGCCGAACGGGCTTTTCTAGCTGCACCTGCTACTGAGTGTTAAGACTTGTAATGTGCTTATTTCTGAAGAAAGACTGCAGCTTTAGTCACACGTGGGTGATGCCAGGAACACGTGCTGATGGATGTGTAGTTACTTCACCAGTTGGCACGTGTGCATGACAGACCCAGGACAAGCATGCGTGCCTGATCCAGAACGAATGCAGTTAGTGATATGAACTTTACTGAGCCTATTCTCTAAGTGTTAGTGTGTGGTTGATGGGACCATAGGCCCCTTTTTTGTCCAGTCCAGGACTGCCATAATAATAATCATAATAGGTTATATTTCTATAGTGCCTTTCATAACCACAAAGGGTTGCTTTACAAAATATTCTTCCAAAAAATAAAAGGTGAACAACAGGTCAAGAGGAGAGAGAGTGAAAGTGCAGAGACTAGAGATCTGAAAGAGTTTTGAACTTAGAGAGAGGGGTAATAGAACCTAAACAAGAAGGAAGAGGGTTCCAGAGTGAGGGGACGTATCTGTATAAGTAATACATGTATAATGTACAACCAATGTGCATTTGTTTCTTCAACCTTCTTCTTATGCTTTTACATCATTGTGTGATATGCTGGGGATTTTATCTGTACTCACTAAATTTCCCTCGGGATCAATAAAGTAAGCATCAATCAATCAATCAATCAATCAATCAATCTATCTATCTATCTATCTATCTATCTATCTATCTATCTATCTATCTA
>JAOXYF010000012.1:4227292-4239597 GCA_028565775.1 Sternarchorhynchus goeldii
AGCTCTACTGCTGCTCCCAACAGACACGGAGGATACAGGAAGAGCATATAAGAGCTGAGTCTAGTGGTTCTACAATCAAACCCGGCCTGAGAAAGGCTGTGCAGGAAGAACTATCAATGGAGCACTTCCTGAGAACGCTGGTACCCGAGGACCTGAGGTGGTACATGGATCTCTCAGTGCTGGCCAACCTCAAAGCAACCGCCACTGTGGCAAAGAGGGTGCAGCTCGTCTTCAGTGGAGACCGGTGCAGTGGTATGTGGCAAAGGAGCTCCATGAGGAGATGAGGGCAGGATAGAGGGCAGCATCGCAGCCAGTGTAGAGAGCCTGGACTGGAGAGGACAGCCTCGTTGTCAACACCACGGCTGGGTAGGGTGGCGGCCACCTTGGGCTTCTGATCAGGTACAGTGAGTCTGGGAAGAAACCCGTCACATTACTGACAATGACCCATCCCTGTCCCTGATAGGGTCAGGTGTGCTTCCTCACAGAAAAAGTGGCTTCCGCTCGTGGTGAGGGCAGGGGAATGCAGAGCATGCTGCACAAGTCCTACCTCACACCCATCGAGGATGGACGCATGCTCAGCTCGGATTTCCACGTGGCGTCTGGGTCTGTGCCTGGGGAAGAGACACTCACCCTGAGAGGAAGGTGAGTGGAGCTGTCAGCAGCAGTGAGAGACAGTAGAAGCAGTCTGGTCTCCCTGCCAGTAACAGATTTGTGAAATGTTGCCATCATGGTGAAGAGTTTTATATTTAGCTTCCTTTCCCTCATTTTCCCCATTAGTGTTCTCGGTTTATTTGCTTGCTGTGTGCAGGTCTTTCTTAAGACCTACACACCATAGAATAAAGAGCTTGTTCCACTAGTAGAACTGTCTTTCAACCTTTTTCCACACTGATGTGTCACTACTGCATAAAAAAGCAGGTTTATTATTTCATGAAGTGACTCACTGAAATGCAAAGCATGTTCAAAGCAAACAAGACCACACACAAGCTGAATAGTAAATTCGCTTCTCTTTTTATGACTCTTTTTATAAGAAGCATTATAGTTTTGCTTACATTGATAACCATCACCTAACAACATCAAAATTCAACTGTCAGATTCAAAGGTAATCAGAATGAAAGATCTAAATCTCTGATCAGGTTACGGACTTTAGTTAGATATTATGATGTATTTATTTATTTATGCTTTTTATATATTATTGTAACACTTGATTAATACATGAAGTTACAAATTTGTGCTTTGTGTCATTTTATGATTACATTAATTTATCAATTGTTTTATGCATTTAAATGACACTGGTTACTTTACTTGTTACTTTCGGTGTTGAATTACAGACTGTAACCAACCCATTGACACACACAGTCCTTCAGCCCCACGTCTCTGGCTCTCTGACCGCAGTACTGCTGAGTGTGTTTTATTTCTGTGGTGGGTTAGAGAAGGGCAGTCAGCACCAGCATTCCCTGGCTCAGAAACTGACAACTGATATAGGGTTAAGAGGATGCCTAACACAAACTGAGTGGCTGAAAATAGGACAGACAATCTAATGGTATAGGTACACTTGAACTGTACACCTGCAGAAAATAGGAGACGTGGTGCAGGCTGTACTGCTACTACTACAAATAATAATACTAATAAATATAATACAAAGAAAAGTTTTTATTTTTTATATTGCATCTTTCCCAAACTCAAGGAGCTTAATACTAGATTGATAGTGCATGTTAAAAATCACATTCAATACTGTGGTACCTAAAATACAGTTAATACTACTTTGATAGCCCTTGTTAAGTCCTTGCTGAGTGAATTCAGATGCTTTACTGTTTTCCCACTTCAGATAGGATAGACGCTCCAAGCAGTGTTGGTTTTAAGCTCTGCCATGTTCACTGTTGAAGCCACGGACACATCAACACCTCTGCAGAGTGCAGCAGCACTGTAACGTTAAGAGGTTGATGAGGGCCGCACTGGTGTCACCAGAGAGCCCAACGCCAAACAAACATGAAACAAACATGACACAAACATGAGAGATCAGAATGTAGGTGACCATGAGATAACCGAGGTAGCCAACACATAGATGTGTGTTTTAGATTCTGCTCTTCTTTCTAAAGATGATGTCTGTAGACCCACACGTATCTTCACAGACTTTAGCTCATGACTTAATGTATTAGTTCATGAATTGGTTTAGTTCTTGTTGGTGTGCCTGAAATAAGCTGCTGATGGTGGTAGAGACCATGTGTTTGTAGAATGTGAAGTGTTAAGTGAGTTTAACACACAGATCACTATAACGGAAAACAAGCAATGCAAATAATACCTCAACAGACTGAAAAATGGCCCCAACATAAAACTGGCTATATAAACCAAGTCATTTTAGAATATTATGGGCTGTAAGCAGTGCATTCCTGGACGAGGTACAGCCATTGTGGGCAGTACTGCAAATGCCAAGACAGAAAGGTTTTGGCCACTGTGCATGTCTTAATCTGTTCCACACTGTGGTAAGAGAGTGCTTGACGGAGACAACTCTTCTAAAACCTGCCCATGTGGGAAAGTGGTCTGGGACTGCACGAACAGACAGGCCAAGAGCAGGCCTACTTGCCAAGTCCCCAGCGCAGGGATATTAACTGAGGACTGTTTCCGCGTCTGCTGCTCTCACAGGGACGGGGGGGTGGGGGGGAGCTGTAGCAGGACGAGCCTGGAGCAGACCGTAATGACTAGCGCCTGTGCCCTCAGGATGGAGACAGGAAGGACACCGGAAAAGAAGAACGGTGATAGGAGAAATAGGAGTTACTGCAGGAATCCTTCCACCGACGGACAGGTTGTCAGAGCCTAGAGGACTTGGAGTCGCCTCACCTGATCATTAGTTGCACTTTCAAACAGCACCTGATGTTAAATACGTCCTCTGCTCCGATCCAGTGCCATGATTAGAAATTTAAAATAATGGCAGTGAAGTGTGGGTGCTTAATGGTTCACATTTTTTTCTGTACTGTCCATCAAATTTTGATCCAAGGTTTTAAAACAGGCCCAGCACCACACAAAGGCAGTTTTAATGCCTCCCCGTTTTTTAGATATAATTTCCTTTTAATCATTTCAATAGTAGCAATTTGCATGCAAAATACTAATCAACAACATTTGGCTGAGGATTTTCAGAAGAGAAAAATATCAGAATATTAACGTGGATTCCAGTTTTGCAAGATCCAAATGAATTTGACAGTCAGGAAAATTACAAATGGACCATTCAGTTTCATCCTATGTGTCTGTCATCCTCACCTCACTTAAAGGTAACAGCGTGCTGAAAGTTTCTCTCTTTAACTGCAAAAAACGATTATTGAACTTGGATTCCTTTTTAATGTCTTGAATACCATGTGGCCCATCAGATGGTGGCAGGCAGCCAAGAGGCGAGAAAACGTCCGTCTCGGTCCTTGTGCTGCTGCAAGGACGTGGCAGCTGGCAGAGGCTGTGAGAGATGCTGTCCTCCAAGACTCGCCACCGAGGTCGGCGTGTAGCTCCACACACCCCAGCACAGAGTCCTCGTCAAGGGTGCAGTTAATGTGTGGGTCAGCACCAATGTCAGGGGAAGAAGAATTAACACACAGTGATATAGCACACCGCGACTGTGATTAGAACTTAACTGATAATGACTTAATTTATCATTAATGATTATAACTGGTGTGGGGGGGATTTTTAATATTTGTCTGAATATTGCTATGTGATTTTAGGTTTTAAGAAGTGATTAGAGAGGGTTGGATAATGGGTTAGAGAAGGTTAGATAATGTTTAGATAATGGGTTAGAGAGGGTTAGATAAGGGTTAGACATGTTGTAAATGTGCTATGGTGTTACCATTGTTGTAAATGTGCTATGGTGTTACCATTGTTAAAACGGCAGTGTGACACATACTAGTAATACGGTCCTAAGTAGCCCATTAACATATAATTTATTAGTGAGAGAATAAAGAAAAAATGTGTTTGCTAAGACATACAGTCAAGCAAAGAGAATGTCTTAGACAGGCCAAAAAGATTCTTCTTTCCAAGACTGGATTTCCTCATTGGAACCCAGTCGGCATCCAAAGGAAATAAAACAGTCTGCATACTTGTCTGCTGTTTAACATGATCATTTATTTCTTATTAAAAGCTACACATGGATCCATACTTTGGATGGACATCCAGAATGCAGACTGCACAAGCCCACTGTGAAGATGAGCAGCGCAGTGACTGTAAATACATCTGTGTTTATTCAGGTGTATTTAAGTTCAACGTTCTGAGTGGGAGACTATATGCATGTGTTTCTTCCTCTTTCTCACTGCTTCATGCTGCAGGTGGATACTGATTAGGTCCTTCTGAAATTGTCTTTAGGTTTGTTTGCTTTATTTAAAACACATTACTGCTTTTAAATGTAAAGTATGAGCACTTAATAAACATATTTTATTTGTAATTGTCATGCTGCAAACTTAACTCTGTGCTTTGCTATAGTGTAATATTATGTACTAGGTCTTTCTTTAGTACATTAAATTTCTATACAAATTAACACACATGGCAAATCTCAAGAAAACACCAAAGAAAGGTCATGTCTGCAAAGTGGGATGAATTTCTGCAGGTTTGAGTTTACTTTGGATTCAAACTTTTATTGCCTTTGTCCAACCTGTAGATGCAATCTGCATTAACCAGGGCCATAAACATGATGTTTGTGCAAGAAGTGTGGCCATCCTGTAACCAAAGGGAACCAGCCAGAGTCAAACACAAATGGAGCAGAATCATGTCAAGTATATAAGGGTTAGGCATGTAAACAAAGTTGTAATATAGGAAATAACTGTAATGGTTTAAGTGGCTAAATTACTAAGTTTGTGTTTACTGCAGCAAGACTTCACAAATGGGATGTATGTGCGCACATGCACACTGGCTGGAAAACTAAATACAGGTGTTTTTGTTGTTGTTGTTGTTGTTGTTGTATTTACGACACAAACAATATATTTCAGACATCAAAGCACACCAGCTTGTACTAACAACATATTCCAGACATCAAAGCACAATAGTCTTTAATTTCTGCATTGAATACTTCTAATTACGACAAATGAAAGCACTGTCCTGTTTGGATCTAAGCATGTGGTCTGTGTTAGCATGGGTGTGCATGCCTCTGTGTTGTTGGGTGATTAGAAAACCGCATAAACTCAGAAACATGGGTCTAATTGGTCCTACTGGGGAATTCATAGGCTGCTCTGTGATGCTCTAACATCAGAACATGGTTGTTAGTTGAGCTGTGTGTTAGAATAAGATGGGGTAGATGTCCAACATATACTCAAATGTACTCTCCTTTGGTGGCAGCAGGATCTTCAGGAATAAAAAATGAATATGAAATGAATATGAAAATGAATGCAGAAAGATCAATAATAAATAAAAGGCAATTGATATGCACCTACAACTAATCTGAGCCACTTTAAAATAACAATATGTAGTTTTTGAGTGGGAGACTGTATGCATGGGAGAGACAAGCCCCCCCACAACCCCGCATGAATTAGTTCAAATTGTCACTAGTTCTTATACATTCTAGCTTGTTGATCTGTGCCACATTCACATTATACTAAGATAAAGAGACCCTGGATGTATGGGGTGGTGGGACATTGTTGACTCTGCACTTCTTTGCTATAATCACAATCAGTTTGTGTGAGACAGGAGGCCTCTGTTCCTGAACACTGTGTAACTTTAACACAAAAGTAAAGAAAATATGCTGGTACAGTTGTCCTAATGAAATGTCATTAACATGCTAGTGAAAATACCACTCAGCGAGCAGAGAAGTCCTGATGATTGATGAACACATTTTTTTTTCTTGCTTAGATCCCTTATTAAAGTCTCAAATGATGCTCCTGTTTTGTTTAATGCACAATATATTTTGGAGGCCCTTCCATGCAGCTTATTCAAGGCTATATAAGATTCAATATAGAAATTACTTTTACAAAAAGAAAAAAAAAGCTGAACAATGAACCTGAAACTAAATGGAATTAATGGTTGTCCATTTTTGATTCCTGTCCAACATCAAAGCAAAAGTCTTTTATTTTTTCTGATGGCAGGTCTAAGAGAATTTTACTGTTAAGATTATGCTATTTCCTGGAGCAATAAGCTGGAACAAGTAGACAGATTCAAAGTTGATTTTTTAAAATAGTTTTTTGCCATTCTAGTCTCTTTTTCATACCAGAAGGTTGATGATTGAATGGTTTTGGTGGTAGTGATTGGATGCTGGACAAATAGTTGTGCCAATCAATATTTTAATTATGTGGGATTAATACTTCAATTTTGCATTTAAATTCTGAAGTCTACAACTACAATAGAACACAAAGAGTTGTACCAAGGAACGTTACTGTGTATCAAGGAACGTTACTGTGTATCAAGGAACGTTACTGTGTATCAAGGAATGTTACTGTGTATCAAGGACACTGTTTTACAGTCCCATGATCATCTTGTAAACCACATCTTATAAAACGATGCTAGAATAACAGAGATCTTTCTGGTTACTGCACCAGAACATGACTTGCCTGGCCCTTTCATGCACAGTATTCAGCATTTTGTTTAATCAATTTCACAGTGGCACATTTTACAAAAGGACTTGACACAAAGCTCCATTCATGATCTGCTGATCTGTCAACACCTGGGGCTTCTCAGAAAGAAAACTTAAAGCAAGCTCTTTAAATGAGAATTTAAAATGATTCAATTCTCAAATTTCTATTTTCTTGATTTTGCAGCTGCCATTTGCAATTTAACCAATAACATGATCTTTAATCTTTAATTAGATATAATCTTGTCAGCCTCTAATTAGATTCTCTGTTTCCCATGTTTCCCACTGCATCAATTTTAGTTGAATCAACCATATGAACCATAATCATACCAAGTGATTCAAACTGTGCATCTACTCATTATTCAATATCCTTGAAACCCACATCTTAATTTCTCCTTTTTAAAAGATCAAGAAAACAATGACAAAAAAGTAAGGTGTACAGAAAGATGAGTGGGAAAATGAGCACATTGTAAACTAAAGAATGCTCCTCTGAACAGCATCTTACTTTTTAAAAGGTTATAGATTGACACTAACACAAGATATACTTGACAGACTTTCTCCCCAATAGCATGGATCTACATTTCCCTAAGCTCTGCAAGCAAACTGCTTGGCCAATCTAATTCCAGTGGAGGATGAGCGCGTGATGGACCTGGGGGTTCAGCCTAATCAGTCCTAACCAGAAGAATTCACTCCAGACTTGGCCACAGGATAAACTATATGGCATTATCCAGGAATTGCAGTGCTGATTCTGAATAATTGGTGCATGCGAATATAAGTTGTACAAGCTGAAGCTGGCATTAAATCAATAAACATGTTAACACAAGGTAATTGATTACTCTTTTTCAGCCTGTTCCACTTGTAGACTCCACTGTTCTTACATTTCATTACATGTGCACTTAAGCTACTAAAGGCACCTAATTATTGGACTTTCTCCCTGAATAAAAGACCATTACACTCTTATAAGTGTGTGTGTGTGTGTGTGTGTGTGTGTGTGCATTGTTTGTGTGCTTGTGTGTGTATGTGTGTGTGTGTGTAAATCTATGAAACCCATTTTTGCAAAAAAATTGTATTTGCAACAAATGCTGTCCATAAAACAAATTTACAAAAATCATCTTTATAGAGACTCCATTAGAGGTCCAAGCCTGTAATGAGTGTAAGCCAAAGGAGACAGTGGCAAGGAGAAAGTCCTTAAAAAATAATTATGCAGAAATGTTAAGATTAATCACTGAGAATCAAAGAATAATTCTTGTGGCAAGCTGGCAAGTGTCTGCATGCCAAGTGTCTGCATGCTAAACATGCTAAACATGCAGGATTGTTAGAGGTGTGGGATATTCTAATGTTTCCATGACACTCAGTTTTTAATCTCATCAAGAAGGTAAGTGACACATGCAGATATGCCTGTCAGGCACAGCTGGAGGGTCAGTGACACATGATATCCGCTGATGATAACTATCCCACACCTCTATCTGTCCGGGGGGAGGGCAGATAAGCAGATACTCTATTCTGCTTGCATAGGCACCAGATAAGACAGAGGCAGCTGTACAGGAGTGAGGTTCTCTCAGACATCAACATCCCTCTGTGCTGCCATCATACTGACAGTGTGAATGGTTGAGATCAGTGGGATGATAGTACCAGAACCATAGCAACCCTAGAGGGGATGTGGGAGGTGCTAGGGTTAAAGTGGGAGGTGCTAGAGGGATGTGGGAGGTGCTATGATGGCTTCTGTGCCCACATAAATTTTATTGGTCCCCACCGGTGGCCTCAATTGAAACTGGCAATTGATGGACCATTAGGATGTCAATCTTTTTTTAAGCAAATAACATATTTTGAAGACAGCCAGCAGGGCTTGACCACTAGTGCTCCGTGTAGTCACATTTTATCAGTGTTAGAAGAAAGGGAATATATTTGGAAGGAAGAAAGACAAAGAAAACCAAAGAATTTCACTTTCCCATCATCTTTAGTCCTGACAGGCTGAGAACACTTCACCTGCTTGCACCAATAGGCTACCCTGATCATCATCACTTCACCTGCTTCCACCAATAGGCTACCCTGATCATCATCACTTCACCTGCTTCCACCAATAGGCTACCCTGATCATCATCCTCAGACTTCTGATCACCACATGTTCCCAATTCATTTATTGAAGCACCATCTTGACAGTACAACCTTTGCAAAGTTTTACCATTGTTTTGTCCATGCATGCCCAGCTCTTGTGTGATTCTAGCTTCTATTGTGTTTTTGACTTTGCTTTCTGGTTATGACAATTTTTGGGATTAACCCCCGTGTACTTCTGCTGATCTGCTAGTTTTGGGTGATTAACTATGCCTGTATTTGAATTACATTTTTGGATTTATAAGTGTACGCCTGGTCTACTCATCTCAGATTCATTATAGAATGCTTCACCAGCCATGCACACAGGGGAATAACCCTTAGCTTGAGGGTTTTAACAATTGCTTGAGGGTTTTACTCAGTCTGTCAGCTTGTGGTTTCAGTAACATCTTGAACAAAAATCCCAGCTACAAATGCCGCGTACAGGCACTTGGAACAGTGCCTTCCTGAACCTGTGCCACCTGTTTCGCTTGTACATTCAGGGTTCTATTATGATAAAAAGAAGAATGGAGGACTACAAGCCTGTTAAATCAAATGACCATGAAATATGCATACCCTTACCCTGGTAACCCTGGAATAGTTAAGGGGGTGGGGGTAAGATATTCACGAAGCTGGACTTCCAGTGTCTGTACAACATGATAAGAATTCTAGAGAGTGATGAGTTGAAAACCCCATTTATGACTGTTAAAGGTCACTACAAATACATGGTGATGCCTTATGGCCTTAGTGCTGCCCCTTTGGAGTTCCAGGCCTCTGTAAATGTCCTTAGGGATATGTTGGGGAAGTCTGTGATAGCCTACATTAATGATATACTTGTATGGTCCCCAGACTTTGAGATTCACATAAATCACATTCGCCAAGCCACCTGTGGAAGCTTGTTAAGAATCTTGTTAAGAATCAGTTATGGGATAACTGTAAGATGGATATTACAGTATTGCAATACTGAGGTAATGAAAGTTTGAGCTAATTTTGGTGTATCATGTAAGAATAGCATGTTTCTTAGTTTTACAACAATTCACAGATGAAGGAAGGTTGTTTTAATCAAATTATCTATATGAGCATCCAAGGACAGGTCAGATCAGTCATGATGTAGAGATGTTTCACACCTATGCTAAATCAGGATGTAGCAATAATAATTTCAGAAAGTTTCTAGCAGCTTCTGGAAGGTCTCTGTTTTGCTGGAGATTTGTATAAAGAAGTTATCTAACCCCAACAAGGTTTCATGTGTTTGGTTTTTGTTTATTTCATTAAACTCTTCAGTTGGAGACTTGAATTCACTTCCTTCTTTTTCCTACACGTTCTACACCCATGACAAAAAGTAGAATTGCCACCATGCACATTACATTTGTGGATAGATACAAATATTCCTCTCAGAAAAAGTAATATTAAAGTATTTAGGATTTCGTACTTTATCCATAGACATAAAGAAGACAGCAACCCTCTAACAGGCCCTCATGGCCCTGTACACACTAATTAGTGAGAATGACTGAGAAGATTTCTTATTTCTAGGTAGATCAGTTACATTCAAGAAAAGCATTTCAAAGGAAGACAATTTGTAATGTTTTCTGATAAATGCCTAGAGCATGGTTATAAATTACTTAAACTAGGAGCCGTGTAAATGAGGAACTATGTACGCTGTGGGTGTTGTCTCATTTAAAGCCAAGTATTCTTGGTCTTAGCAATGCTTCTATATGACAGTTTTCATTCTGTCTAGTATCACTGGGGAGCAAAACATCCTTATGCCACAATAAAACTGAACAGAATGTGTTTCCTGAATGTTCATCAGACAACACTAATACCCTGATTAATAATGGATGTGAGTTCAGTCGGGCCTGCACACCACAGGGAAAGTAATGTGCTTAGCCCTGTATGAATGCTGCTGTGTGGGAAATCACACTGGAAGAACAATTCTCTGTGCTGTCACCCACTGTTCCACAAGGTGTGCAACAGATGGACTCATTAAAAAAGCATCCTTCATCTCCTCACAGTAACCTAATTGGGAAAAAGGGCAAAGGTCACGTATCCTGTGTAGGCTCTTCACATAGAGCACAACCTTTGCTCATTAGGGATCTGGATGCAAACATTTGTAAAGGTGCTTTGTGATGACGTGTGCTATAAAAAGCATTACACAAATCAACACACAGATAAATAACTTTGACTGCATAATGAGGGATTCTGAAGTCAGCTAACAGCACAGTAGCAAGTGGCAGTCAATGAAGTCAGTAGTAACAAACATGAAATGGCTCTTTTGAAAGTCATTTTATTCATCACTGATGCCCCTGCTCCTCAAAATACTTCTGTTCCCCTCTATAAAAATACATATGTACTAATAAATAAACAGTACCTAGTGATCTAAGTAGGTGTGACTGATCATAACAAGAAATAAGAAGCAAGGCCATTTAGAGCTTTACATTGTAAATAATAGAGAATTTGACAAGCAGCTACTGTTGTGTGGGAAAATATCCGATTAATATAGGCCTTCTCAAACGTTCTGGTTCTTATAAAGACTGTGTGAGCCAAATTCTGGACTAACTGAAGCTTCTTAAGCATCTTATGAAAAATCAGGCAGCAGAACATGTCTGAAGTACTGATATGTTTTATGACTTCAGAACATCTCAGCAAAATGTTATTAAGCAAAGCGGTATTGTTGATATCATTAATAATAATATTTTTGTGATATTCATCCATACTCCATTGCTAACCAGATATCCGAAGGAATAATGAACGGAAAATATGTCATTATATATATGTGCATGATGTGCATAGGATGTTAAACTGTGGGTGACAGACTGAGCATCCAGTGCCTTGTTTTTTTTCATATACACTTGAGTAAGTATTATAAAAAAGTTTAAAAAATTCAAAGGGAGAAGAAATTCAACTGGGATCACTTGTCTCAGCTATGAGAAATTTAAAATTTATGCTTTTCTCAACAGCCATAAAGGGACATGTTAATGATTTCCTGTCATGCTAGCTTCTGAATGGATTTCAAAATTCATGGTACAAGGCGAGTGCTTTTAATTAAGCATTAGCACAGTTTGGAAAGCTTCTTTTAGTATCTACCAGCAGGCCATATTAAAGAATTTGTCTTGAAATATGTGTTTCTAATCTTTATTACAAGAGATGAATGGATTTTACCATGATGAAAAGCCCCAAATAGTAAATTGTACCTTTAATCTTAGCTAAATAAGCTTAGCTTCTAGCTAATGGTTAAAGGCAGACAGGAAGCTGAGAAGAGCAATCAGGATCCTGGAATAAAAGATGAACAGCCGTACCATGTATGCTGTAGAGTCCAAGAACATTCAACAGAAAACCTTCGACTTCACAATGATCTCCAGTTTCTTTTATACATTCATGTTTAAATTTTCATGCCATTCATGTACAAATTCTGTCATATTTATTGTGCAAATAAAACACTGGCTATGCTCTTTGTCAAAACCTAGAAAAGCATGTAATCACTGAGATCAGATGTTTTGTCTTTTCAGGCATGGTGATGACCCAAGATAACATTGGCAGGGGCTTTAAAACATGCAGCACATTTTCATAGCTGTAACTCATGGCCAAAGATGAATATGTGAGTTAGATTGTGTGTCCACTGAAAATGAATATGTGAGTTAGATTGTATGCTCAATAAAAATGAATGTGTGAGTTAGGTTGTATGCCCAATAACAGT
>JAOXYF010000012.1:4243043-4262907 GCA_028565775.1 Sternarchorhynchus goeldii
ATATATACACTGTTATATATATACAGTACTCCATATGTATATATATATAGTACTGTGTAAAGATTTATCAGTATCTTAATTAGTACACATTGAGAAATGTGTACAAAAAATTTACAATTTTTAAAACAAAATGACTGCTACAGGCAAAAGGCAGCATTTAGAGTGATCTCCCTTGGTATTAGGCACATCCAGGAGAATGTCCTGAAGTTTTCTGAAATAATCTAACAGCATGGAAAGACAGCTGACAAGAGGGAACAGACCCCAGTGGGGCTGTCATGGACTAGCTATCCATGACGGCAGGCCTTGTCTCCTTGATGAGTGTGATTCAGTCTTTATGTTTACAAAAAGTCCAAAGACAAAAATACTCTTTGAGTCATGAGACGGCAGAAGCCTCATGCATTGATAACCTGGTAATTGACCCTGGTATGAATTTGCCAATGAAACAGACAATTGGCATAGCAATAACATCAGCTGTACCTCAAGAACTCTGAATATGTGCTTGTGGCTGGTTTAAGGTAACATCAATCAGAGGTCTAAAAATACATGAAGGGCAGAAGAAGTGCATAAAGAAAAAAGGGAATTAAACAATGGAATAAATCCTCGCTGGAAGAGAGCAGTAACCTCTTGCAGATAGACCGAGAAGAATGATTAGAAAAATTGCAGATCCTAAGGACTGGGCACAAGAAGAATGAGAGAGCAGAACAATGTTTATCTTTCTATAAAGATCCTTTTAGATTTGTGAAAAGGCTCTTCACAAAGAAAAAAAGCAGGTCACTTAAAGTCCCAAAAATGGAGCTGGAGAGCCTTCTGAAAACAGTGTAAAGATCTGAGCATAAAGCAAAACCTCTAGATGTTCTACTCATTCCTCTAGATGTCCTATTCATTCAGCTTGAGAACGATTGGAAATAGGAATAAAGGCAAGGTGTACCATCTCCGCACTAGCTTTCACCATGGCAATGGAAGTGATTATCCAAGCTTCAAGATGGGTTGTTATGGAAGAGTGTCTAACATTTGGACAGCGACAACCTCCCTTTAATACCCTCATGGATGACATTACCCCCTTGACTTCAATCATGACATGTACTAGGCATCTATTGGATACGCTGCATGCTAGCATAACATGTGCAAATATGACATTAAAACTCAGCAAATCCAGGAATATATCCATTGTCAAAGGAAAACCTGTGGACCAGAGATTCCACACTGTCAAAACACCAGTTCCAATGGTGTCAGAGATGTCAGTGAAGAGCAGTCATACAGCAACTCGGACTTGTGGGAAATTGAAGGAAGCCAAATCAGTTTCATTGTCAGAGCCAGTTACAATGTGCTTCCCACACTCATGATACAACATCAGTGGATTAGAAAAGATTCTTCATGTTGTCTTTGCCAAACCCCAGCAATATTAAGGTACACTGTCACTGGCTGCAAAACCAGTATGTACCAAGGCCTCTATACCTGCAGGCACAGCCAAGTTCTGTAACAACTGGCAAGAAAAAGAGATCCAATGTCCTGCCTCCCCCAATCAGTGAACTTCTCCTTTGTAAGGGCAGGACAACCTACAAGAAAGTAGATCTATCTATAAGAAAGGGATCAACACTTCTGGGCACTATCTGGGTCTGGAACATGCAGGTTGATCTAAATCAGATCATTTTACTACAAGAAATGATTACAAACAGTCTTAGGCCAGACCTTGTCTCAAGAGGTGAAATTTGCAGAAGTTTCTGTTCAGAGCTGAAGTTTTATAGATCTCCCTGTGCCATGGGAGGAAGCGGTCAACGAAGGATATGAATGCAAAATTTGGAGGTTTGCAAAGACATAGCAGCAGAGGCAGAACAAAGTGATTGAGTACCTGTTGCTTCCAGTTGAGATGGGGTGTAAAGGGTTTGTATCCACTTTGAAAGGAAGGTTTCTGAAGGTGACTGGGGAGTTTATCAGGGCAGACCTTCAGATAAAGTCATCAAGGTTTCTGAAGGTGACTGGGGGGTTTATGAGGGCAGACCTTCAGATAAAGTCATCAAGTTGCTATCAGAAGCAGCCAAGCAGGAGCAGAAAAAGGATCATAACTGGGCTACAAAATGTAAAAAAAAAAAAAAGGTCCCCACTAAATTGTCCTTGTGTGAACGACTGTCTTTGTGCCCAGTGATGAGTACCCTAATATAATGTGTGTGTGTGTGTGCGTGTGTGTGTGTGTGTGTGTGTGTGCGAATTACTGTGACTGTATGCCCAGTGGTGGATGGTGCTCTGTTCTGGGTGGTGCTCTGTCCTGGGTGGTGTCCTCTCTCTGCGTCCATGCCTGGTGCAGTCCCCCAGGGGGCTATAGATTGTGGTTGAGAGTGCATTCTGTGTGACTAGCTGCCACTTCACACTGGTGTGTGTCTGGAGGTTGTGAGTACTGTAAAATGCCCTTGAGTACGAGAAAAGGTGCTATATAAATTGGATATTCACTCATTCATTATTAGCTGTTTCGTACAGTTAGATTAGATTAGATTAGATTAGATTAGATTAGATTCAACTTTATTGTCTTTACACATGTATGAGTACAAGGCAACTAAATGTAGTTTAGCATCTAACCAGAAGTGCAATAAGCAGCAGTGCAGAAGTACAATAAATACAATATATACAGAATGTAGAATAGATACAATATATACAGAATGTACAATAGATACAATATATACAGAATGTAGAATAGATACAATATATACAGAATGTAGACAGAGGTGTGGACAAGATACAGGTGAATATACTATAAATGTTATGTAATTTTTGTAAAATATACAGGTGAATATATTATATATCACATTTTCCTGTAGATAAGAAATATTTTATATTTTCATCCATTTTCTTTTACCTCAGTATAATCATATGTAATCATATGTAAACTTGTGAACTTTTTTTATCGCTGGGTTTTAAGTTCTGATTTTGGGCTGGATAAAAGCACCATGAAGCTGCAGGACTTTTTTTCCTGACACAAGCTAAGTAACATTCATTTTCAGCCATGATTTACAACTGTGTAAAGATTTACAACTGTGAAAAGATTTGTGAAAATGTTTTAAAACTCCTGCCAATGTCATCTAGAATTGTCACCATACCTGAAAAGACAAAATACCTCAGTGATTATAGTGTCCGATTATCTGAATGACATGAGTACTTCTGAAAATAATCAAACATTTGATATTGGGTTACGTAAAATATGTTGGATTATTTACAGTTTGCCAACAGGGCAAACTGCTCTGGTGGGAGTATGTTCAATGTGTTGCTCTACCATGTCTTGAAATATCTTGATTCCATCAATATTATGGCAGGACATATTTCTGGACAAACAGAACGCAGTATGTGTAGCCAGGTTCTCACCTGTCTGACTCTTGTCTATACATTTATATTTCTCCATAGAGTAGTGCCTTCTTCATCTCCATGGTAACCACTTCATGCTTTGTCAGTACAGAGGTTTTTCAAGTCCCTCTGCTTTTTTCCTTTAAAAAAAAACACTGAGCGCTGCTTCCTTTGGACATGGTCCTGAAGTTTGCAATGACACAAACATAGTGTGTCACATCTGCAACAATAACAAATCTGCCCACAAAGAAAAAAAATCTCCCTGTTTTCTTTCTTGCTGCGCTTCCAGTAAACCACAGCTCAACAGATTCAAATCAGGAGAAATAAACCACTACCTGCTTGTTTTGCTTTCCATGTACATGGTGAAGCTGTGAATATGATGATAATTTAGGTTCACGGGACCACGATATAAAAAATATATTAATGAAGACAAAAAAAAAAATTGCAGTAACTAATTATGCACATGATGATCATGTTATTCAGTTTCATTATAGTCAGCATATATGTAATTATCTGGTAAATTATTATTTCGCATACTTGGCTAATTAGCTAATTTGGTAGATTAATCAATTAAAGATTTTAAAAAAGTTTTTTTGTTTTTATAAATTGTTCTTTTTGTGAGCTCCTTTGATTTTAGCTTTGAGAATAATTAATAATATCTCCATTTACAGTGATTTGGACACATTCACTGTTCCAGCTTCACTGAAATGTACTTTCTTTCTTCTTGATGTACTTTTTTCTGGCCCCATCTCTGGTGACTGTAGCTGCTGAATGCATCAATTAAAGCATAATTCATGTAAATGGTATGTATATGAGCCTAAATTGGAGCATGTCGTGCGCATATGATATGTAAATAAGGGACGGGTGTGCCTGTACTCGTTTCCATGGGGCTGAAGCTGATTTATTAATTGCACTCAAATCACCTCTCATTTCAATGTGGAGCAGCAGTTTTATAAATCAGACATGGATTGGTTCATACATTATTCCGAGCATTCAGGTTTGTGCTTCTTGTATTGTCTATTAAAGAGAAGCCTTGACAATTTGATGTCTTTTCGTTTATCCTGATCTGGTTTCACTCTGACATTACTGAGAAAGCCTTTACTGACTGCTGCTATGTGTCTCCACGCGGTCCAAGGCTACAGCATGTTGTTCGCTCTACTGAGACACAGTTCCTTCCTCTTCCAGTCCACTAAGCAGAATCAAGGAAACCATTCGTGTACTCACCTCTTCATCAAGCTGCCATCACCTGGGCAGTTTGAGGTCATCACTATCTACACAACCCTTCACCTTCACAGTTTATTCCCTAAAGCATAATTTGTGAATGAATGGCCCCAATTAACCCTTTCCCGCATTTAAATCGTCCCTCTCTTAGTGCCTCAAAGCTACTGTGTTCATTGCTAATTTGCTCAGTTTTCAGACTGTCTATTCCATTACGTACTACTATTTCCTCCTATTTTACCATCAGGTTTATTCATTACCCTTAGGCTTCTTGTGCCAGTTCTTGTTCGTTGGCTTCACCCAGCATTTACTCTGTAACCTGAAAAATGCCACAATTGGTCTGGATTTTGAATTACATGCTGTTTCCTTTAATATTCTATGTCTGTATCCAGTTTTAAATGTCACTGCATAGCAGTTGCAGGGTAGAAATGTCATTCTAAGTAAATTATTATTTTAATATTAGTTATGCACAGTCTAAACTCTGTGCTTCAGTTCAACATATGTACTGTTGCATCTCCCTGTTTGCACTGATTTTATGAAAGAAACTCTGATGTCTTATGTTTTATGTTACAGTTGGTTACATTAGTATAGGATGTGAAGAATTAACCTCGGTGTAATGAGTCATGCAGAGTGAAAGCATTTATTAACGTAAAGTGGCCACGTACAGCGCAAACGTCAACAAAGACATGACATGACGTGACATGACGTGACATGCACGTGCTTAAACACTCTCACGCTAGACAAGGCAAAGGTGAAACAAATGATTACAACTAAACACGAAATGAGACGCAAATTAAAATGACATGCACACGAAACACGAAGACACACACACATGCACACACACACAGGACGAGGAAGGAGTCGAGGGTGATTGCAATCACACTAGGTAAATTCACATACAAAAATTCTTTAAGTCACACTGTATTCATGAGTATTTTGTTTAAGTAATTTCACCTTGTTGCATGTATTCATGTAACTGGTAATCTGACTCATTTAGAAGATTATAATGCGAGCAGACAGAATCAAATGGTACCAGCTGCATAACTAATGTAGTGGAACAAAGGGCCTGGTTCCCAGTCTCTTGCTGAGAAAGCCACTGAAACCACTGCTCTAAAACATCCCCGACTTCCCAGCTGAGAAGGTGGCTTATAGAGTAAAGCAGAGAGACAAGAGCTGAGAGGTTGAGCCCCTTCACTGGAATACTGCATCATCTCTCTGCAGGCTTCAGTCTGTGGCCGTCATACAGCAGACACCCACCACCGACTGTGCAGAATACAGCCTGTGACCACACAATCTCGCAGAGACGAATCCCTCTGATCCTGTCCTATGGTATTGGGGCTTTGCAGCCAAATTGTTGACCATAAAATGACATAGCAAGAACATTCCAGAATGTTGGAGTGAGGGCTGAGTTTTTCTGAGCTGTTTTTTAAAGTGTTTATATGATGTCTTTTCAAGAGCAGTAATTTTGTTCTCCTATATAGTAGGAGGGTAAACAGTAGGGTGTCCTGTCTTTAGAGAAGGCAGAGACAGGACAGTCAGAAGCTGCCTACCAGGTGACTGATGGTGTGCTATTGATGACAAACATGGACCAAAACAGGTGAATGCATGGGTAGGCTAACTAAACAGGTGAATGCATGGGTAGGCTAACTAAACAGGTGAATGCATGGGTAGGCTAACTAAACAGGTGAATGCATGGGTAGGCTAACTAGAAGAACAAATATTTTACAGATCTAAGAAGAGGAACACATTGTTTACAGATCTAAGAAGAGGAACACATTGTTTACAGATCTGAATGGCCTGATTGTAATACAGGCATTGGAATTCTTGATACATTCCTCTGAATGAAACTCAGCTGCAGCAAGAAAAAAGGGAAGATATTTCCCCACATTTGTTAAAATGTTACATGTGATGCAAGCATATGAATTCCAGGATACTGAATCAAACACTGAGGCCACTCAAAAAAACACGCACAGCATTTTGAGCTCGTAAGAAATATCTTGATGATGCCAACTTTATTTTACCATTCGAGTATGGGAAGATCTACAGGGTTTCATCTGACTTCCACCTCAAAATCAACAAACCCAAACACACACACACACACACACACAGACAAGCATGTTTAAAAGCTTTGCAGCTTATCCAGCCTGCAGGGTTTGTTTCTGGATATGACTCCCTGATGCTGATTTCAGACACTCTAGTGTGGTGCTACACCTTGCCATCTAAAAACTCTGTCCACAGATAAGAGCTGCTGCAGGCAAAATCCTCTTCAATCTCTGATAACCATTCACACACACAGAAGAGACTACAGGCAAGCGTACAGCAGCTGTTCCTTTATAGTAACCAGTAAGACTGAACCTAAAAGCACATCAAATGGTACAGACAGGCATGAATGTACCTTATACAGTAGACATAATAGCTGCTCATGTGATATTTTGCACATATGTAAAAAACATTAAATCATTTTTTAGGATGTTTTATGATGTGTCAGAATAAATATAATTAAAAAAACATCTACAAAGATTTATTTCATTCATCAAAGCATCAGCATCATCTCTTCCTGATATTAATCATTTAACGTGTGTTTATGTCATATTTCTATTCTGCACATTTTTAAACTATGTAGCTGATAGATGTTTACTTTCTTGTCTTTGTTGAATTAGTGCAGAGAGCATTTCTGACCAGTGATCACACATGAAGATAGATTTGGAAGTACAAGGAATAATAAAAAACTGAGTTAATTATATTAACAGAACTGTATAGTCTAGCCCACTGAATTCAGTGTAAATGGTTACTTTGGCAAAGAGCTAACGAAAGAAAAAAAGTTTTTATCGTACATCTACGTGAAAACATTGGTAAATTCATAGCTATGAATGGGCTTTAACCATCAAAGATGTTTACAGAGAAATGGATGAAACAAAGAAAAGCTTGTATCCAACCATGAAAGGGACATTATGCCAATATTTAAGAATAAACAGGTACATAAACCTGCTCAAATACCACGTCATTAATAAACTCTTACAAATGAGCCTGTTGCCATTTGCAAAAAGACTGAAAACCAGGGAAACAACTGTGTAAAAGGCATCATCTGAACTGTGATTTAGTGGAAGACAGTGGAGGGAAAAATGGCCTGTAATGACAATAATTAAGTAATAATGTACCATAACAGAACTGTTTTATAGCAGGGAAACAGAGGTTAATGTGACTCAGAGGGAAAAAGGGAAGGAGGGAGGGAGGTAGGAAGGAAGAGAAAGAGGGAGAAGAAGGGAGGGAGGTTTTGAGAAGGGGAATGAGAGGAAATGACAGAGGGAGAATGAACAGATTGTGGTCCATAATTCTTCAGTCTTCTCGAACATCTTGCTTTGTGCGGAATGTCCTCAGGTGTCTGCGATATGGTAAGTGTAAACAGGGTGGTGCTCCTACACACAGCACCATGTCACTCCTCCTTATGACAAACACGGAAAAATACTCGAAGGTAGTCTCATTCAGCCGCACTGCAGCCATGCTAAAATGGACACGCCTAATCTCAGAAAGTAAGTGATGATGGCCAAGACCTGATTGGGCAATATGATGATTTTTCTCGTGTTTGCTGACATCTCTGGATTTTTTTCATTTATTTTATTTAAATCTAAATAGCTTTTTTCACCTCACATCAATATAACTGAAAACTGATTTCTTTTAAACTGGGTAAATTGTGGGCGAGGGTAAGTTTAAGCCCTTACCTTAAACCCCATTATATCGCCTTCCATTATATTCTCTTACATTTCTCTTCATCATTTTTAAATAGAGCATGGAGGACAATTGAACATAGACATTTAGAAGTTATTTTTCATATTTGAAAACCTACAGTCTCTCAAGCAATTTTCACTTGTTCATTTTTACTATCATTTTGTATTTTTTCCACTTCATACCTCGTACCATATTTAAGAATGAAGCCCATTTCATTCTGCATTCGAGGCCTTCGTTTTTCAATGTTTGCGAGGTACTGTTGGAGGAGTGTGCTCCACCTCATGCTGATGGAGACTGAGATTAGTAGGTGGGGCAGACGATGATCTCAGGTACCAAAGAGAACATCCATCCAGAATCAAACTATCCATTTCACTGTAGGAAATTATGTAATATGAGTGTTAATTTGCCAAAAAAGTATTATTATTATTATTATTATTATTATTATTATTATTACTACAATTACATTTAACAGACATTTTTATGAAAAGCAACTTACAAAAGTGGTTAATTTCATCAAACATGTGCAAGCTTATGGGTAAAACCAGGTTGAAAATGATCCCCTCCAACAGTGTTTCTCCACTGGGACCTTGGAGTAAAAAATACAGAGTCTCTTGGGATCCAAAAAGATTGGGAACTGCTGGGCTAAAATTATGAGAACAAAAAATGCAGTATGATACTGGGTGCTGAACAAAGTTATTTCAAAGCAATCATCAAACGCTGTGATAAAATGTCTCATGGGTCTCTTTAATCTGCCTCCCTTCATATTCTGTTTTATACCCTTAATTCATTCTCAAGTGATCTGGTCGACATTAACGATGTTTATGAATGACCAGGATGACTTCATCTGTGCTCGCCTGCATGAATGCATTAAGGGATTTTTAATTCAACTTCCGTTCACACACTTATTACATTAATACATTCCTCAAGTTGGCACAGCGCCTCCTTTCAGCGTTCTGGTGGGAAACATCTGCTCTTGAGAAAAATGTGATGATACTAAAACTTGTTTCAGATCAGTGTCACTTGAACAAACAAATTTTTAAGGCCTTTAACTTTTAGGGTAATGGTACACTATCATCTGAAAGGTTCATTTATGAATTTTTTGAGTTTGAGAATGAAGGTTTGAGGTTTGGAGATGAGCATGCAAAGGTTGACAGACAACTCAGCGTATTCAGAGAAAGAAAAACAGCACAAAGGAGTCAGATCTCTGTGATATCTGAGACGGACTGCATCAGTGCTCATGTGACACACACACACACACACTATTGAGTGCTATGCCGATGAAGGTGAAAACAGGTCCAAATAATCTCACCATATAAAATGTGAAAACCAACAAAAAGAAGAACTTCTGAAGTTGTGTTCATTTCTAGGTACAAAAGTAACAGAAAAGTATTGGTAATAGAAATAGAAGATAAATTAAAATAATCAATTTCTTAAAAGTTCATGAATAAAGTTAAACAAAATCTTAAAGGTTAATTTAAAAAGTAAAAAGCTTTTTTTTAACTCAGTCTCACATTGTCTTCCTCTATTCTTAAATGATCACTTTTTTATTACCTCAATAAACCAAAGAAACACTATTTGAATTACTTTTGAAACTTTGAATTTCCTCTTCAAAACTGCACTTCTGCGACTGAACTAAACTAAACTTAAAACTTTTAACAAAGAATAGGAGACCCCAGAACAAGTAGAAAATGTTTTCTAAACTGAAATATGTTCTTTCCTTTGTCTGGAGTTGGAAGATTGTGCACTAAAATTTAATTGCATTACACAGAGAAAAAGAAAATGTTCAGTAAATGGTGAATGTACAGAATGGCTTGAAGATGGCAATAACTGGACTGAAATCTATAGCAAGTACATCTGGTGTGTGTTAATGAATATGACTGGCCAGCCTGATGAAGTGTAATGTAAAACACCCAGACACCCTGTCAGACCCACTGTCATCACCTCCACTGCAACACCTCCTGCCACCCTGTCAGACCCACTGTCATCATCTCCACTGCAACACCTCCTGCCACACTGTCAGACCCACTGTCATCATCTCCACTGCAACACCTCCTGCCACCCTGTCAGACCCACTGTCATCATCTCCACTGCAACACCTCCTGCCACACTGTCAGACCCACTGTCATCACCTCCACTGTAACACCTCCTGCCACACTGTCAGACCCACTGTCATCATCTCCACTGTTACATCCCCCAGCCGCATGTGTGGTTACTGAATTTATTAGTCATCAGGTTTGAAAGCACTGAATCCAGATTTAGCTTATGTGCCGCATGTTATGTACTGCTGAAGAATACGTTTTGCCAAGGTTATTCCCAAGTCATTATTATTAATTGTAAGTAATATTGTCATCACTTGCAACAAGGAAAGGCAAGGTGAGTTTATTAGTTTAAAATAAGTTTATTGTATGTTTATTATTATACATTTATTGTTATAAAGCACCTTTCATAAGCAATAATTCAACATGCTTTACATAAGAACAAATAGAAGAATCTTATTACAGACCTCAGATCTATCATCTCTCAAAGGTCTTTGCCAAAAAATAACAATAAAAAAATTAAAGAATTTATTAGAATTTATGATATTGAAACATTTATAATGATTGATTTAGAGGAAAATAAATATCTACTAAATATTTAAACACTAAAGATAATAAGACTAATAATATCAAATAATAAAATATAAAATAATAAATGGTGTTAATAGTACAATACCCCTTTGTCTTTCTATGCTCCACCCGAACCCCAGATAATTGATGTCTTGGCACAAGAAAAAAAAATTAGAATTTGATCAGCCACACTGCTGAGTAGAGGAGAGTTGAGGTATGTCAGACATACAAGCACTGTTCACTTCAGCTGAGAGAAATGCCTTTTTGACCCCACGTCTCATGGCTCAAAGATTTAACAGTCCAGGCAATCAACAAAAGCAAACTGCCCTGAACAAAAACAAATACAAAAAGACATTTGAGGTTTTTGAGGAAGCTGTGTAGCAGAGCTCTCAATCTGAGACACTGTACAGTGTATTCCAGCCCTACAGTGTGTATTCCATCCACAGAGTGTGTGTATTCCAGCAAAGAGTGTGTGTATTCCCACCACAGCGTGCGCGTGTGTGTGTACGAGCCACTGCCGGCAGTGAATTAGCCTTTCACTTTTGTGCCAGCTTGTATGCTGGGAATCTCCTTTTAAGGCCACAGCACATGCAGTGAGTCAGGATATTAAAAAAGAGAATAATAATCTAAAAAAGATCAAAACAAATAAAAGCCTGTAAGGATCTTTTGATTAGCTTGACCATTTTTGTTGTAGTTATATTAGTTTCTCAGATAGATGGGCCTCAACCACTTTAAGCATGGATTAATATGAACATTGTGTGTGTGCATGTGTGTATATGTGTATGTGCGTGTGCTGACAGGCCAGAATGTTTGGAGCCACACTTAATAGCTGTCTAACTTTAAACAATCACGCAACTCTCTACTCCATGGTGAACAAACACACACTTTGGGCAAAAGGACAATCATTTAGAGAATATTGTTGCCATTTTATATAAACTTTGTACAAGCATTTTGATTTTGGTGTTTTTTCACCTTTTTCACAGTTTCACACTGCTCCCTCTGCTTTTGAAAGACACCTTTGAGGAAAATAATGTGTGGACATTAGCAGTAGAGAACTCAGCAGTATTCATTGTAGTTTGAAGCACAGTAGTAGTGAACACAGGAGCAATTATTTTAGTTTGAAGACATTAGTGGCGAACACAACTTCATTTTAGTTTGAAGCGGCAAACCGAAATAATGACCACAGAGGAAGTGTGATTTCATGCTGAGTGAGATTTTTGCCTGATATGATCCCACGTCAAGTACTAAATCCAAATAGTTTTTAGAATTTGGTGTTTTCTACACAGAAGGGGGAAAATCTACAACGATGTACATTTTACATTTCATAAGTTACTACACAATAGATACAATGATACTACACAATAGACACAGTGATACTACACAATAGATACAATGATACTACACAATAGATACAATAACGAGCTACATTTATGTGGGATGACAAGAAAAAATGCAGTTTTTTTACTATGTCTCATTTAAATATGCAAATGTATAACTGATTTGAACTTTATGCTTTTTTAAAAGAATTTTATTACTTCTGGAAAATGTCATAGTGAAAATAAACATGTTTTTAAAAGTCAAATCCAAAATATTCTATTTTTTTCTAAAAGGAAAGGAAATCATTCAAGTGGTTTCCTTGACGCTGTGTTTGTGTGGAGTCCCTGCAGCTAACAGAGCACAGTCTTTGACATCAGTCAGGTGTAGCCTGGGTTCACACTAGTGCCTTTACTGGAATGGAGAAAACAAACCTGGTAAAAAAAAAAAAAAAACACAATACAATACAATTTCTCACAATACAACCGTAAGCACAGTTCTGTCCCATATAAAGTCCTAGCACATTCATGCAGACTGTGCTCAGCTGAATTCCAAGGAAATCCTAGTGCTCCTTTCCAAAGAACAGATTTGCATAGATTGGCTCGCTGTATCAAGACCTGTCCCTAATCTTACTACAATCTATACTACAGCATGCAAATATTAAACATATATGTAGAGATTTAAAGTACAAATTGCAGTTAACATAAGAATGCACTAACAAGAGAACGGCTGTAAATTGTAAGCTGGAAAAAATCAAAAATATTTATGATGTACTCATAAACCAGCAGTGAAGGAGACTTCAACACTAAAAGAAATATGTGTGTATTAGGCCTTCGGGCAGGACACACTACTGCCATTGCACCCCTTCATCTCCAGCAGTTGCCAGCTAAGCTAAATTTAACAGCCGCTTGGTCGGTATGTGCTCATTACGTTAATACATTTTGTTAGTCCGTTCTCCTCCTTGAGTACCTTGTCACTTGTACAGCAAAAGCAGGTTCCTTAGAACCCTCTCCTTAGAATACCTTAACATCTTAAATTGGGATCTCCTTAGAATAAAGATCTTTAAAGCTGGGCTCTCTCTTCAGACCTCTGATAAAAATGCACAACTGGAAGCACTTAATCAAAAACAGGAAAGTTAAAGTATAAATTATTCTCCACGGTTTGTTCAAGAGATTTTCTCCAGAAATTTACATGCACTTTGTTGCCAAACCCAAAAAGCTTCAGATCCTAGAGTGAAAAATAGAATCTACAAGATCCTATGAAACACTGAATGGTGGAATATTATTGTGCATGTTTTATTTAACATGTTTTAATATTATTATACATGTTTTAAGGGCATTATTGTACTGCTTTAATTGACTCTAAGTGTGTGTTGCCTATTACCATAGTGTGCATACATGAAAAGGTTCAGTTTAAAATAAACAGGGTATAATATATCCATGGCCACAGGGAAACTTCCTGCTAACTAGCAGAAATGAATTTCAATACAACCCCAGCACTTTTTCAGAACTATATAAAAAGTTCCCAGACATCACAAACAGATCTACCAAACTCCTAAAAAATGCCCATAGGAATGCAGTTTGAGACTTTATCTAGTTTCTTCAGTTTGAAAGGTTCCTTTACTTTCCCAACGGATTTAATTTAAGCATTTGACTTTAATCTTAACCTTATGAATTAATCTTAATCATTTTGTACTCTGCTTAATCCATTTTAGTGTCATGGTGGCAACAGACTAAGCAGAGAAGTCCAGATGTCTCAATCCTCAGCCACTTTCTTCAGCTCCTCCTTGGAGATCTCCTGGCATTCCCAGGCCAGCTAGAAGTTGTAGTAGCTCCAACAGGCCCTGGGTCTTACCCAGAGTGTATGACCATAAATAAGGGTTGGGATGTAGAATGACTGGAAGGAATGTAGACTGATTCTTCACCACTGCATTCCAGTACAGTGTCCACATTCCTACAGCTACTGCACCAAACCTATGGTTAATCTCATGAACCTGTTTTTCCTAATCACTCAATAAACAAGACCTCAAGATACACTGGAGATCAAAATTAGAGAACAATGTATGAACACTTGATTTTTTCAGAAATAATGTAATCTACATTGATCAACATTTTGAAGGATTTTTTGTAATGGGTACACCATGCCACTAGAACAGTGTTTTACAAAATAACCATAGTATATCAACATGAAATATGAAACCTTTATTTTGCAAAAAACATGATCATAATTAGAGAACAGCAATGACTGTAGCACAGAGAAAGATTACAATTACATTTTCTGAAGGTTATAACAGTCAGTAATCAGTAGGAAGTGTACAGGCCTTTGCTTTGCACTTCAGCACATCTTCACACAGAACATCACTACTTGGACAGTGGTAGCTCAGTGGTTAAGGCACTTGACTAGTCATCAGAAGGTTGCTGGTTCAAGCCAAGCCTCTGCCAGGTTGCCACTGTTGGGCCCCTGACCAAGGCCCTTAGTCCTCAACTGCTCAAGATGTATTCAGTCACAATTGTAAGTCGCTTTGTATAAAAGTGTCAGCTAAATGCTGTAAATGTACTCTCTCACACTGCTCTGGTCCACTCTTCCACAGTTCTGTGACTGTTGTGGGTTTCTTGGCCAAAACTTTGTCTCCAAGGATTTTCCAGAGGTTTTCTATTGGGTTTAGATCAGGACTCATTGTTTCAATGTTTTCAGTTTCAAGGAACTGCCATTTTGCTTTGTGGCAGAGGACATTGTCCTGCATGAAAATTGCTGGCTGAGTGATGAACGCAAGGAAGGAACCATGTGCCTGAACAACATACACACTGAACAAGCCTGACTTAATGTCAAGTAAGCAGACATGGTTCTTACTCCGAGAGTATAAAAGGACTTCATTAGTAGTCCTGAAAGCCCATACACCCAGAGCAGGGCACATGGTCAGATGCCCCCACGGGATCCACAACACATATGAATGCTGGACTCACAGAATTCCATGCCCCCCTCAACTATGCAAGTGAAGGTAGAGTTGGTCCACCATTCCACAGCCAGGATGGAATGTGCATTGTTTCTCCTGAATCTGTGGCTTGACAATTGGCCATAGTCTACTTTCTAGTACCCTGACATAGACTTTCCCAGGGAGACTGAGAAGAGTGATATCTCTGTAATTTACAGTCAAAGTTTGTGGTATCCTTTCTTTAGCAATCCAGAGGCACTGTTCATGAGGTCCATGAGATACTGTAGAAGTGTGTCAGTAAAGACAAGTCAAACCCAACATCCAATAGTATTGTCAGTTGAGTTCAGAGCTTGCTGAGGACAGCTTGGATGGTGTCCTTCCTTCCCTTCATGAGCTATCAGTCATTCTCCCTGCTCCAGACTTTGCTTCTGCAATACCCTTTATTTACTGGTATCCTGAATCAGTTCCCCTCAAACATGCCCCCCATTTCCACTGGAATGTGCAAGAGGTGGGAGATTCAATCATTTCAAACTGACCATGTGATCCAACTCCCCACCATTTGATGCAGCTCACCACCACTTGGGGATATTTCGATAATTCAGTACCTCTCTTCACCCAGAGGTGCTGTCAAAAACATATGGCCTCTGGTCTGATAACACAGCCAGAAAGCCAATCACTGACCTTTGTCCCAAGATGCTCTGGTACAAAATACACTTATGAGCAACCTTGCTGTCAAACATGGTGTTCAATATGGACAAACTATGGTTAACAAAGATACCCAATACATCCCACTACTCAGATACTTCTCAATCATTCCTCTCCAGGTTTCTGAGTCATGGGCCACATGAGCATTGAAGTCCCCCATCAAAACGACGGAGAGCTTGGAACTGTTTCCAGAACTCCACTCATTTTATGTAAGAAGAACACACTGCACTGCTGTTGTGCTTATATGAGCATGCAACAGTCAGTTTTCCTCTCTGCAATATAAAGTTATATTGAGGCAACCCTCTCATCTTCTGGGAAAAACTCCAACTTTGCAATCAAAGAAACAGGCATTTATGTGTATCCCCACACTTCCAAGTACTTTATCCTGTGGGCAACTTTTGAATAGGAGAGAGTTCACCCCCTATTGTGGAGTTTTATTCCAGTGCATAGAGGTGTTTCTATTAGCACCAACACCTTGACCCCTACAGAGGTTACATTACATACAAAGAGCCAGTTTCCACTCCCAAGATCTGTAACAACAAGGGCCCCTCCACTCCCTTTTGCCAACAGGCATTACACTGCACCTTTATTCCGGGCCTTGGGTTTCGTGGGCTCACATGGTCCTGACTTCTGGCTAATTATTTATCATTAATTTTTAATGTTCAACTCTAATGTTTATTGCATTGAATGTTTATGAGCTGAATATTTATGCACTCACTAGACAAATTCTAAACACCACTTCATTAGAAACATCTTGTAAGGTTGCATTTAGAGTGTGTAGGGAGGTTTACAAAAGTGTGTGGCAGCAGATGGATTGCAGTCTGCAACTGTGGTTCAAACTGAAGTTCAAATTTCTAATTAAACATAATAAACACAAAACTAAATAACTACACACAGTGTTCTCTTTAATACAGTATCACTTCGAATTTTCAAAATAACCAGTTCATGTCATCTTGTCATTAGTTTTACTTCATAAAGAATCATTTTACCCATTTGGCTGTCAGGTGCTGTTCAGTGCAGGAACTGAATCTTGATTTTTTTTTAGATTAAGTTTTTAACTAGTTTGTAGCTCACTATAATATGTTAAACATACATTTGTCCAGCACATGAACACATTTTGTCCATACATTTGGACTAAAGAATAGTGATTTTTCTTCTCTTCAAGAACTGAAATTGCTTGGAATGCCTAGTGCCATCACTGGAGTGTGGGAGAGAAAATGACTCTCTGCCTCATTGAAAGTTAAGATGAATCATGTGGAAACGGATCACCTCGAGGCAGTCCATCTCTGACAGTGACTCCACAAGGTCTTTGATTTCTGTCAGCCTATCTAGCCAAGATGTGTCAGTTTTAAGCTAACCCAGCTAAGCCTCGCAGCAAAACTCCTCAAAACCATGGACCCATATCACAGAAAATGGCTACAAATCAATCTGAAACTTCACCAACATTATCAAAGATTCAAGATAGCTTTGTTCTGTCATTCCACCTTGTCTATCATAGCAAGTCCAGTGTGGAACAGCAAACAATAACTTTCACAGACACCAAGAAAATTGAGTAACACTTTTTGACTCATAAGAGAAGGAGCTTTGGATGGGTTTTAAGACAGGTTTTTAGTAATGAATGACTGATCTGAAACACCAATTCAAATATAATTCTATTATTGATTTGTACCACATGAATTCTCATTTTGCATCTTAAACAATGGTTGCTATGAACAATCAAAATCAGTACAGAATTATTTTTAAAATCCTTCTTGATCTGAGGGTGTTCTGAGATTGTGAGTCTTACGAGCATTATTCTTTCTGGCTCTCTTCCTTTGGCAGCACTTTGACTCGACTTTAATTCATTGTGAAAGGTATTTCAAAGTAAATCTTTTTTTTTTCATCAGTGCCGCAAAGAATGTACTCATACTCCCTTCACTGTCACCCAGTTAAAAAATCCCAGATAATGAAGGAAATGAATCAATTCTGAGTCTTCCACTTGACTTAATCTCTGTGTTTGCAGTGTGGAGTATTCACCTCCTCATGACCTAAGGAGAGCTCATATTCTCTATCTCTTTCTGCCACTCTGGTTTGTGTCCTTTGCTGCATTCTTTGCCTCTGGGTTAATCCACTAAATCCCAAGCACTCCACCATCACCACCCAACCTCACTAAAACACAATTAAATGTGAACTGTGGTTGTGGGTGATATAGCAACCTCATATAAAATTCATATCCACTGATGTTTCAAAAGGTGTGGCAAGCACAATGGTCCTATAGGAAACTTTGTAATGACACAACAGAGAGCCTTTCTGTTTTACGCTCCTCAGCTAAAGAGAACAGCAGAATAATGAATAACGATCGCTTAACCCTATCTCTGCTCAACCTGCCTGATATGAATTGGTTTCTTAGCAAGTGTGAGGAGAAGCATTCAGAGGCCGGATGGTAAGATATATCATTCAGTTTTTCAGGTGAAATATCTACCTATCTTGATTTACAAAAAAAATCAATGATGGATTAAAGTAATACTTTGATTATGCTGTTATTCTGTAAACCAAATCTTTGAAGCATGTACTTCAACCCCAACTTGGTAAACAGGTAGGATGTGAGAGACAGTGCTAACAAAATGGATGTATCAGTTTCTATCAAGAAGTGAAGGTAAGAAGTGCAGCTGATCACAGCAGGAATGTTTAATACCACAGTACACAAAACAGTGCATGTAACATACGACAGCACACCCAGCACGCACCAGCATGGACTCATGAGTCAAACGACACCCAGCATGCAGCAGGTCTTACACAGTTCTCATACACAAGTTGTCACAAGGAAATTTTTTTTTTTACTTTTTTTTTTTTAAAGATAATTTTGTCTTATATACTTTTTAACATCAGTTTTTTGGTGTGTGTGTGTGTGTGTGTTAGTTAGATCAAAATAGTGACTAGCTTGGAGATAAAAAATTCCTTGCAACAGCAAACATAAGATTTTTCAATTTGCTGGACTGTTTACAACCCAAGGGACACTTGGTTCTTTCTCCTGATTATGTCACTCAGGTTTCTCTTGATGAGACACTATATACAATATATACACTATATTGTGTATAAACAATATATACACTATATTGTGTATATATAATATATACACTATATTGCCAAAAGTATTCGCTCACCCATCCAAATTACTGGAATCAGGTGTTCCAATCACTTCCATAGCCAGGTGTATAAAATTAACCACCTAGGCATGCAGACTGTTTTTACAAACATTTGTGAAAGAATGGGTCGCTCTCAGGAGCTCAGTAAATTCCAGCGTGGAACTGTGATAGGATGCCACCTGTACAACAAATCCAGTCGTGAAATTTCCTCGCTCCTAAATATTCCACAGTCAACTGTCTGCTGTGTTATAAGAAAATGGAAGTGTTTGGGAAGTATTTGGGAATAAGTGGTCGACCACATAAACTGATGAAGCAGGGTCAGCGGATGCTGAAGCGCATAGTGCGAAGTGGTCGCCAACTTTCTGCAGAGTCAATCACTACAGGCATCCAAACTTCATGTGGCCTTCAGATTAGCTCAAGAACAGTGCGCAGAGAGCTTCATGGAATGGGTTTCCATGGTCGAGCAGATGCATCCAAGCCATACATCACCAAGGGCAATGCAAAGCATCAGATGCAGTGGTGTAAAGCACAACACCACTGGACTCTAGAGCAGTGGAGGCGTGTTCTCTGGAGTGACAAATCACGCTTCTCCATCTGGCAATCTGATGGACGAGTCTGGGTTTGGCGGTTGCCTGGAGAACGGTACTTGTCTGACTGCATTGTGCCAAGTGTAAAGTTTGGTGGAGGGGGGTTTATGGTGTGGAGTTGTTTTTCAGGATCTGGGCTTGGCCCCTTAGTTCCAGTGAAAGGAACTCTGAATGCTTCAGCATACCAAGACATTTTTGACAATTCCATGCTCCCAACTTTGTGGGAAAAGTTTGGAGCCTCTTGCAACATGACTGTGCACCAGTGCACAAAGCAAGGTCCATAAAGACATGGATGGCAGAGTCTGGTGTGGATGAACTTGA
>JAOXYF010000012.1:4263007-4298742 GCA_028565775.1 Sternarchorhynchus goeldii
ATTAGAGCGGAGACTGAGAGCCAGGCCTTCTCGTCCAACATCAGTATGTGACCTCACAAATGCGCTTCGGGAAGAATCAAAAGGGAAACCAAAATGAGCACATTCTGAATGAGTCTAATGAAATTCTCTTTAAGCCTATCAATTCTCAATTAATTCTCAATTAATGATGACATTTTTTTCATATTTGCAATTTTAGAAACCAGACATTTTTCAGAACATAGTTAACATGCAGTATAAGTATTAGCAGAGTATTTAAAAAGACAGGTTTTGTTTGTTTGTTTGTTTGTTTGTTTTTTGATGTATGGACACTTGGGTCATCCCTATTTGCTGAAGGGCTCACCGCTGAAAAGCTGCAGATTTCAGATTTCAGACTGCATGTTGCTATGGCTGCTATAACACTCCCCTTCAGGAAAACATGTATACAACAGCAACAACTGCGTGTTCTGGTGTAGCATACAAACACAAAACAGCAGGAATAAGGTATACATTACATTCACAGCCAATTCACTCATTAGCATTTTCATTAGCATTAGCATGACTCATCTCATTAGCATTTTCATTAGCATTAGCATGACTCATCTTATTTTCATTATGCAAACAAATTAACCAGAGAAATAATTAGGAAACTGATCTAAGCTCATATGTTTAACCCAGTAATAAAAGACCAAATAAAACACCACTATGTTACAGTGAAATGAATGGAGATGAGTATAAAACGGTGTGGTAATCATCTGTATCGTCCAAGCTGCAGTGCGGCTAATGTAATGCTGTGTGAGCATCTGAAAACATTATTCAGGACTGGGAATGAATACTTAATAAGAACTGGTGCTGAAAGAAAATGAACCCTAGTAAGGATAATATCTGTTTTTCTAATTTCTAATTAAACAACTCAACACAGTTAGGGCCGTTGTGTTTATTGATATTACCAGTGAGTGGGTGATGAGTCTTAACCAGCAGGCTGGGATCATCCATCACTCTTCTTAATCCCCCAGTCTGATGGAAAGGATCCATTTGTTGGATTCAAACACCACTACATCCTGGTCACCTTTTCTGCACATATGGGAAGAGGAACCTCTGTTATATAACAATAAGCAGATGGAAATAGCCTGTCAAAATGTTGCATGAGCCAATTATTTTGTTATTAACTGACTTCACTAAATGAAACAAATGAACAATTAATAGGGTCTATTAATCAGGACATTTTGATATTATTCATGATCTTATCTTATTATTCATGATCTTACCACCCAGGCATATAATAGTCAGAGAAGCAAATAGCTGCAAGTTATATTATGGCCTTTTAAAAAGTCAAACAGTCAAAAAAACAGCTAAATAAAAAATTACTTTGACCTCATAAGGCAATAATTCCTTTTTATTGTTCCACTTTGTTGTCAGCACAAGACAACTTTTCTTTCTCCTTCTTTCTTTCATTAATAAGGGTTGAAACAATCATGTGCATACAAAATAAAGGCCTGCTTTATATTCTTAGAGAACATTCTGAAATGCTTTTTACATGCCTGCTGGGTAATTAGAGGGTGACAAAGAAGGATGGAACATTGACAGATCAGTTAGTAGATCTGCCACTAAAACTGAAAAACAAATAAATTAGTAGAAGAAAAGCTTGATTTTACTGACACTACACAGCAGGAATGTGAATTTCAAATATTAGTTTTTTTGTGAAGGATAAAATACATGAAAGTTCAGGTTCTATTAGTATGCCTGAAAGCATCTGGACAGGTCTTCAACAGACGTCTGAGCCGATTAGCTCCAGCTACATGGGGGTGACAAGATAGCCTGAGTTAATTACTGAATGAAAATGAGGCAGTCTGATTGCTAAATTCTATTATTTTGAACTTATAAAGGCTCACTGTGGCATGAAATAGATGTATCAAGGTCATTTTGGGGTCTCTCTAGAGTAGTTACATAGCTTTACAATTTTTGAGTGCAGGTGTACACTTCTTTCTCTGAAATTAGTTATTGAGAATTGTGAGCACAACATGCATTTACGGAAACTGACTAAGTCAATATTTGACACACTTGGGATTTGTGCAGTGAACCAATAGCTGGTGTCTACATGATTACTGGAGAAATCTATAGAGGGATGGTTTAAGCCTTTTTAACCATTGTGCTTCCCTTCCTAAAGAGACCTGATTATATTGGATAAACTCAGAGAATGGCAGTCTTTTATCAACCAGCAAAAAGCTGTTTGAAAATTCCTCTGGAATAATTCCCCTGATGCTGGACTAGAGTGTGTATTGACTGCGGTCAGCGTATACTGGAGGAGATGTGCACTTTTCAGATGAGAAAGTGCCAGTTAGATTTCCTTTAACCCCGTCATCTCAGCACCAGAACTCATCAAACACTTGCAAAACCACCTAAAAGTGGCATGAAAACTCAGCCAAAGGCAAATCTTCATTGGTGTGCCAGTGAAGGGATAGTACAGCCTGGATAGTACAGCCATTAAATTGTTGATTAGCATGTCCTGTAGAAGAGGGCTGGGAGAGCACACATTTTAATCCATTTTTCATTTGTACTGGAGGAGCAACCCTTTCACAGACATGTACGGCTATAACTGAAAAGCAATGACTCTACTCCTACATCGCTCGATCTGGAACTGTGGATAAAAAATACACACTGAAAAATACTGAATGCACCAATCTACTGAACACAAAGGAAGTGTTAAGCAATTTCTCATGTGCAATTCAGTTGTCTTATACAACAATAAGCTGCATAAGAAATACTGAATTGGTTTTTTTTTATATATATATATATATTTAGTTTGCAGTATTTATAACAAACAACAAAACAAAATCAACAACGACAACAAAAATAATAATATTAATAAGAAATGTCTTAGTTACCTCCAAAATTATAAATATATATTTGAATTATATATATATATATATATATATATATATAAGCCACATGAGCCATGCGCTTACCACAGTGTATCAGGATAAGTCTGAGGAGAACACCCACCTGAAGGAGACAGAGTCCATGTTCAACATGACACATATAGTTGTGCCACAGAGATCTGTGCTGCCACACTATAAATACAGAGAAAGCTGTTGGGGTCTTGCGTTCACAGTGAGGAATACGAGCTGAAAAACTGTCAGGAAAGCTGTGTGCCCCTGTCACAACATTTCAGCATCCAGCTTTGATTGTCAGCCTGTTGGGTCAAAAAACTGGCAGGTGTTGTGCGCGCAAGTGGGGGTCAGAAAATGTATTTTAATTAACGCCATCTAATTCCAGTCTAATGAAGAAACCATGTTCTGTGAAGTGTGTGTCCACAGACAGCTGGTGAGTCATCTTCACCTAGAATAAGTCCTCACTGAAAGTATCTGAGACATGGCTGGAATGAGGTCGGCATTCTACATTTGACTTTAGATAAATATATGTAATCAGGTCTGTTTAAATAGTTTGTCTTATAAATTCTTTGATGCAGAGGTGCAAAGGTATAGCAGAAATATTGCTTTTACAGATTATTGCAACCCTCAAAGAGTTAATTAATAATAATAAAAAAAACATTTTAGTCCTCAAGATAATTTGTGCTATTAACAGCAAGGGATTACAGCAATGTCTGCCATGCTGAAATATACCCATATATAACATCTGGAAAGTTCTCAAAAACAGTAGAGCATATGTCTGTCATTCATCATGCTGTCCACACGTTGGAAAAGCAAGACGGAGCACTTTTAGTGGTTCTGCTAATAATCATGCAGGAAATATCTGTCCGAATATTTTCAGCATCTGTCCTAATGTTTTGGCCAAATCAGCCACACAAACCTGATATTACACATCAATTCTGTACACAACCACCAGGGCACTGTGTGTGCTTGTGTTCAGTCAACAACTTTCTTTTTTACACAAATGTTTATTTACTGTAGCTTAGCTTCAAAGCCGATGAATCATTGTTGCTGTGACCACCAAGAAGAAGTAAATAGGCAATCAAAGAGACAAATACATACAGGATAACTAAAGAGCTGAAGGTTTAAACTCAACTAAAGGACTAAACTCAACAAAAGAACTGAAGGACTAAGCTCAACTACACTCAGATAAAGGACAAACTAGAATCAGTTTGAAACTAGAACTGAAGGACAAAGCTCAGCTAAACTCAGATAAAGGACAAAGTAGAATCAGTTTGAAACTAGAACTGAAGGACAAAGCTCAACTAAACTCAGATAAAGGACAAAGTAGAATCAGTTGCTATCATCAGGCCACTTAGGTTTTGTTTGTTTAAAATTCTGAGCCCTTAATATGGGTTAATTTGTTAAATTAAAGATGCAACCTGATTATGCAAAGACACACCACTACCCTGAATCTATTCAACCAGGTAAACATTTAACACAGTTGCAAATTACATCCATAATTCCCTTGTAAGAAGGTACTTGCTGAAATCGTCTGTGTTAAGTTACGTCTTGCCCTATATTAAAAACCACGTTTATGTTAATACACTGCCAAATGGCTGATATTTTATCTGATATGAGCATAATTATTGAACTCAACAACACAAATGAACAAGAAAAGTTATGGTGAATGTTATATATTTAACAAGCAGGCCTGTCTGATATAATAGCTGACTTTGTGTGTGGTCGGTCTGTTTTTATGTTGACCATATCTGTCTCTCTCTGCTGATATGTGTGGAGTCACCAACAGAACATGAGAAGACACAGTCTGGATCTACTTTCAGCATCTCCATAAACATTGTGAGGTTGAATATAAACTACTGCACACAAAAGCAAACAGCTAATCTAATCTATTCAGGATCACAAAGAATTACACTATAGTTGTGCAGGAATGAATAGGTTCATTGTAACTGGGGTACTGCTCAGACTAGCAACACGGTCCTGCCTGCTGTCAGAAAACCAGTGTTTACAGTGCAGTGTAACTTAAGACAGTTAATATGTTCATGCCACATTAGTAAAAATGTTAAGATATGCAACAGTACAGCTTATCATAGCACGCAATCATGCATCATTGTTTACCAGACATGATGGAAATGATGGTCCTGCCCCTGCAGCCCTTAAAAACGTTCACAAACCCCTTGAACTCACATAGCTGGACTGATTTAATCAGCTGGGAGAGAAGAGAGAAGGCAGACAAAAAATACAGTTCAAATCAAACAAGCCCTTGAGACTGATGCTGCACCCTTATAAACAGATGGGTTGCTACTGGGCGAATACCAGTTCACAGCCAGTCCACATGAAACTACATGCATGCCACACACAGACAATCACGCACACGCACAAGAGCACACGTAGTCACACGCAAGAGCACACGCACTCACACACACAGACGTGGGCACAATCACGCACATGCACAGACACACACGCACAGACACACCCTTTTCCTTAGATTTGGGCCCCTACAAGAGGGACATCTGGGGGCCCAGTGTAGTAGTTTTGCTGTTTTTTTGTTCTCTCTACTTCCTTTTCCAATCCTTTGCATTTATCAGATTTATAATTTCATCAAGTACACTTTATTCAAGTACACTTTCGCTCTTATTGAGACTGACACATTTTTTTTCACCATCTCTCTTTTCTGCTCCTTATCCACTACAGATTGGTTTGCTAGTAGTTATTTATCTGTCTGCATCTGGAAAGTCTACCGGCACTTTCTCTGTGGTCCATTTGGTCCTGGGACGATCCAACTCACATTCTTTGCAGACGTTCCTGCATTCGGTTTCTGCCACATGGTTGTCCTACCAACCTCTGATCTTGACACACCTAATGTTTTGGCAGTGATTATGGTCTATTTGTTCCAGTTGATCTATTCAGTCTCATGCTGACCTATTTTGCTTCTTTCATCTTAATGTTGAAAGGCAACAGCAACCAACTCCAGATACAAACTGCACATCAACAATCAACTCTAGACCCCTTTGTTATTGTGCATTAGCTAAATGATACAACAGCACACATTTTGCCCAGGGGTATGTATAAAAATGGCAGTAATTCTTGCATTTTACCAAATATGGGTGTATACACCCTTATATAAAAGCTGATAGTCTGCACTTTAGGTCATTGTTTAATTTAAGATACAAAACACTGAAGCACAGATCCAGAGCCAGACCATTTGTATCACTGTCTTTGTGCTTTGGCTAGCACTGTGTATCAGGAATACCAAATGACAGAACAGACGTTTGCTTTCATTTTTACAGTGAAGGATTTAAAGAACAAGAGATCTTTCTTGTTTACTTTAAGGATTTATACATTTTTCTCACATCCTGTGAAATATCAGTCTTGTGAAGCGTTAAATTGCTTCCATACAGCCTTTATTTCCTCCCAAATGGGAATCTGATGGCAATCTTAAAAATTCTACTGTAACCAATTGAGATATGTGTCTTTGGCATGGTGGGCACCTCTGCCTCTTCCCTAGTCCTGTGTTTGTGTGGGCGTGTCGGTGTGGGCGTGTCGGTGTGGGCGTGGAAGTGTGGAGGTGTGGGCGTGTCGGTGGAGGTGTGGAGGTGTGGGCGTGTCTGTGTGGAGGTGTGGGCGTGGAGGTGTGGAGGTGTGGGCGTGTCGGTGTGGAGGTGTGGGCGTGTCGGTGTGGAGGTGTGGGCGTGGAGGTGTGGGCGTGTCGGTGTGGAGGTGTGTTCATATGCTGTTTGTTGTGGGGCGTGACGTTCGTCTGTCTCGTTGTCCATCCTCGTCAATGTTACTCGTTTCACCTGTGTCTCGTCAAGGGTGTGTGTATTTAAGGGTGTGTGTACTTAAGGTTGTGTGTATTTAAGCGTGTGTGTATTTAAGGGTGTGTGTACTTAAGGTTGTGTGTATTTAAGGGTGTGTGTCACCACTTCTTTGTCAGACTTTGTCTGACTACATGTCCGTCATGTAGTCCGTCATCCGTGCTCGTGTTTTGTTGAACACAAATACAAGCCGTTAAAACGGCTGCGTTGCGCCTCCTGGCCGTTCCTGCAGTAACTCCGTACCGCAATGTGACAGTCTTTAGGTCTGCCCTCACATTTCTGCTCTGGCCAATCAGACTGGACTTCTAGAACATCCCTCTGACAAAATGGATGGAATCATTAATCACAACAGATGACCTATACACATAAGAATGACTGCAAGATCACTGTGGCACTTTCAGAAAAACAGCATTCACTGAAACATTGCATTAAACATGCATTAAGTGAGGAAATATGGCACCATTAGTGTAATTTATATCTGGCTAAGCATAAATAACATAGGTTTTTTGTTTGTTTGTTTGCAAGAAAATATTGGGTAAACTAATCAATTTAAGCATGGCTTATCTCTGATGGAATTCACTGAGATGCCATGCCATGTCCAAATCTGTCTGGGCTGCGTGGAGTTAGGAAGTGAGCGGTCGGATCAGGAGCCAGCTGCAAGGAGCCAGAGCTGAGCCAGCTGCTCCTCAGGAGCCCCGGGGAGGCTTGGGGAGGCCAGCTCAGTCAGTGCAATCTGTGACCTACTGCGTCCTCATCTCTAAATCACAGGAGAAGGGCAAGCACTCCTGTGTGTGCCTTTCACCAATGATTTCTCCCACTATTCACAAGCACTCTGTCTGCTTTTACAGTGGGGAAGCAGAGTTTACATAAACACACCACAGCCGGTTAGAAAGAAAATCTGCTTAGATCATAGAACAATGACAGAACTGACCGGAATCCAAAAATACATTTACAGTTTCCTTTTATTTTATACTTTTATGTGATTTTTTAAATCTATAAGCATTTAATTAATATTGACATTTTATTACTATTTAATATAATTGCTCTAAAATGCTCTAAAATAATCTCTAAGGTAAACTTTTAATAACATTGAACAATAACAATTTAAAACAATGTTTCCCAAACCTCCTCTGTTTTCCAAATGTAGTAATATGAAGTTATTTTGCTAATAACATGGTGGAGTTTTTCTCAGTTGGAACGAAATAAATGGCCCAGTATGGCCTCTGAGATCTCAGAGCCTCAGCTGTGTCCATTAATAAAAACATTTTTAAAAAGCTTTTAATGAGCTTTAACGTTGTCCTGGTTGCACCTAGCTCTCGTGTCAGGGGCTGTCGACGGAGAAAAGAAATTAAGAAAAGATGCTTCCTGCACCTTTCATCTGAGGTTTCCATCACAGACACTGAAGGTCTATCAAAAGTGATCAACTCTGAGAACGTTCACACACAGCTGTGCACAGTTAAACAAGACCAGCCTCACTGTGCAATTCGTACAGAAATTCTTACTTGTGCAGGGAAGCACTAAAATAATGCTTTATAAATCCCAATATGTAGTGCAATGTGCTTAGTGATTGTTGCTCAATGATGCTACTGTGTTTCATAAAACATTAGTTATTTTTCATTCTGATATTTACACAAATGGTATCCCACACTATCTTCAACAATGAAAAAACACCCGACAAGAACACCGCAACGTCGCAGGATCAGAGAGAAGCTTGTGGAAAATATAGTAAATAATAAAACCAGAAGTGAAGTCAGACAACAGGCCAAAGTCAATACAGAGACTGTGGCATGTCCTGAACCAAAGGACATAACGCAAAGGATCAAAAAACTGTCTGAACAACCAGAAAGTTAATCCAAAAGTAACAAAATCCAGAATCAGAGAAATACAAACACACAAGAAGACACAAAGGAAACACTCAGTATATTCAAGAATATCTGAAACAATGCATAATAATAACACACACGTAGTGTAAATAGGACTTTGAAATGAATCTAATCAGTACTCCGGGGTTGACAATCTTGTCCTCAAGTCCTCAAGTCTGTCTGACTGGAGTGTGAACCTGGATTCTCTGGGGATTCTGGAAAGTGGAGTATGGGACAGGCACAAGGGCTGAGTGATATCAGCAAAGTGATATCAGCAAAGGCACTTCAAAGCTTCGTCTCAATGAGACCCTTCATGTTTGAATTAGTCTGAGACTCTCCACAGCATTTAATCAGAGACTAAATGATTCTGTAATTAACACGGCGTGGCACTTGGCTTACCCACACGTGCCAGCTGAACCGCTGGGTGATGACTGGCTGGTGGCCCTGAAGTGCAGGCTGAGCATGGGGAGGCAGCCACATATCGTTTGGTGGGATTAAGAGAGAGGAAGCAGCACTTCAGGGGGACGAAGTGTGTGTTCTGTTTGTGTGTGTAAACCAGGCCAGACGCACTTCTGCAGCAGCCATGATTACTGAGGAAGGTCACAAGCTGCAGCTGGAAACAGCAGCACACAGTGGGATGAATTTTCCACTTCCTCCCCAGCTAACTGTCAGCGTTTGAGCAGACTGAAGGGAATGCTACCTGCGGTCCTTGTCTGAATCCCAGAACCGAGATGCTGTCGCTGCCAGAGAAGCAGGCAAGAGCCACACTTCAATCTCAGGAGGCGCGTACACAAGTGTAATGAAGCTAGCTTTCATCCGACTTTGGCCGCCGTGTCCAAATTCTGAGGAACATAAAGTACACCGGTAAATGCTACCAACCAGCCAGCTAACAAACAACCATCATTTCTTCAGGGAAGACGCACATGGAAGCAATGCTAGAAAAGTAAACAAAACAAATGAATTCAAAACAAATCAAGTCCTTTACCATGCTGAATGCATGTATATAGCTCTAGTTCACGGTTCTCATATATTATGAGTCTGCACTATCCAACAGTGTTTAGTGGAGACGGGCAGCAAAAGAGGCTGTTTTTAGAGAACAATTTATGTGCAACAGAATGTTTTCCTTGCTACACTCACAAATCTACCAGGAAATTAACAAACCCATTCAAGCATATAATGGTCTTTTTTTTCATTTTTATTTCTACGATTTATTTTTTGTGAAGCTTATTGTAATTTCCAGCTAAACGGGTTTATGACCGGTTTGGGCAAACACAGTGTATAATGTTTGGTCCTGATGTTATTTCTTTTAATATGGATCAACTGAATTAGTTCTTAGCCATGGCAATGATAATTCTCTTATTTCGCAGTACCATCTGGTAGCACCTGCTGAGATCACAGGCAAAAGGAGCAACAATTCGTCATGCAGCTAAATGAATGAGGACAGATATATGTTAGTCTAGAACATCATTATAAAGGTGTCTGTGCATGTTTGCATGTTTCGGTGTGTTACAGACTTTATATACACTATACATTCCATATATATATCACCATCACCTTTAGTACATCACCAGGGTAGGTTGTATTTTATAAAAGAGAAATAAAATTCTAAAAATACATAAAAGAGAAATACAACCTACCCTGGTGATGTACTAATTGATGTATATATACAGCAGAGATAAATGTGTATTCTACAGCTTAATTATTCGAACATGCCGACTCGGAATTATTCGGATGTAGACGACTACTGGGTGACTGACTAAGAGACTTTACATTGACCTCCCTTTACTACATGCATGTGTAATGCTTTTCATATTCATATTTCATATTCCTTATTTCAGAATCCACGATCTCACTCTCGCTCCCTGCTTCTGGTTACAAAATAAAACCGGGTGATTAAAGACACTGAATATGCTTATTGTAATTTGCAAGTAATGTGCAGTGGTTTTGTTTTGTGTAACTGAATAAGTGAAGAATAAGTGAATTGGGCATAAATATTTACAATTGGAAACACATATTGTTTTAATATAGAACTTTGTTAGGCTATGTTGACTTATCCAGTAAAAGTGTGTCTGAGTGCAAAAATAGTGTCTTTGAACTCATCACATTGGTCTCTGAGAAATGCAGATCATGTGAATTTAATCAAACTCCAAATCTGATGTAGAAGCAGCTTTGCCAATGCCATGATAATGACACATTTCCATTTTAACACTGAGTTTCAAACTGCCCCATTCCCTCTTAGGTGCAAAAAATCAATCCAGCCACTTCACAGCTGGAACAACTAGGTATGAAAATCTTTATGGCATAGGGTCAAAAATGTTGAACACAGACATCAAAATGAGATAACGATGGTGTGAGCACACATGAATACTGTATATGTACAATGAAACCTCGTTAGCCTTCAGATAGTATTGCTGAATATGTAATTGTTCTAATTGCATAGAATGTCATAGAAAGTCCTACATCCTTTAATACCAAATTTCAGTCCACACAAACCCCCCCTGTCCAGGTTCCAACACACACACACACACACACACACACACACACACACACACACACACACACACACACGACCACTCAACTATGGAGCTGAGTGATAGAGGGATTGGCCTTTTTTGCATATTACCAATATACCACCGCTATAAAATTCTGATTACCATACTACATGCATTACAAACACCAGCCAACATGCTGGAAAAAACAACAATAGCTAGCCAAATAAAGGCTGCAGTCTACTATATTATTTTACACTACATTAAATACAGCCCAGAGAAACATGCAGTAAAGGTTAGCAGAGCAAACAGACTCCCTCATTTAGCAGCAGCATCACAAGAACAGCTGGGCATAAAACTGTAACAAAAATAAGCAACTGGAAAACAAAAACCAAGCGGCTACAATAAACAAGAGACAGATGACACAATAAAGACAGATGACACAATAAAAAAGACAGCGGGAAAATAAAATGAAAGTATTCCTACCTATTCCTGCGGGTGGGTCATGGACATGTCGCCAGGGGCTGCTAGCTTCAGTCGTAACGTTAATGCTAGCGCTAACGTTAATGCTAGCACTCAGTGTCTGTGTTGCTGTCAGTTGCTTGAGCTCTTATGCTACTATTAGAATAGTTCACTTTCTGTTTTCAAAAGCCTGATTTCTTTTTTGCATTTCTATGCTGCTCATTTCTTGGCTAACACACAAGATAAGCTAAATCGAGCTAACTTCAACATGCCAACAATCACAGGCAAGAGCCAGAAATGTTGATTGTGTGATGACTTATAGCTGGGGACATTAACATTAATCATAGGCGAAATGTATTTGCGTCATAACATTGAGTGAACATAGTTGAAAAATGCAACTCATTTTCAAACACATTGTTGAATAAAAAAAAACCACAATCTGCTGTTGTCACAATTTTATTTTCTAGATAGAATGTTAAAAAATAAAGTATTTTAAAACTGTACGCATGGTTTGTACAAGATTACATCAGTCAGCTCCAGTGGCCGTGTGGAGCACACGTAGGTGAGTCAGACCATGACAGAAGAGAGATCAAATAAATGATCAGCCAGTGTTGATGGCTCTTTTACAACAGAGGTCAGGCACCTGCCATAGCACCTCAGAATCAGCCCAGGAAACGAGGATCGAGAATCCCAAAGGCACAGGAGTCAAGAAAGGTAATCCGTGTTGTCTGTCAACAACTTGGCTCTATCTTGGTGTAAAAGGAACGGGCAAGTGACTCAGAAATGAGTGTCTTTTCCAACAGAGCATGGTTAAAGTGCCTACCAGGCACAACCTGAGTTCTTCAACAGCCCATTCGATGGCCATATATTTGCCATGCTGTTTCTGCTGTGAAAAACAAGGGTGCTGATGCTTGTTTGTTCTTCGGCCAGCCCCTAAGACATCTGCCCTGTTACCGTAGAGATTCACATGTCGATCAGTTTGGGCAGTGAGGGGCTAGCCCACCACCACTGGTATATGTCAATAATTCCATCAGTAATGACTCTTTATCTGATTACATACCTAGACATCTAGATTTAGTTTACTAATAAAACATAAATATTGGTAGTCATAAAGAACAAAATTTTGGAAAATGGCAATTACACCGGTCCACAAAGATTTTGCTTAATGCAAAACATCTGTTTTTCAGAATTTCTATATCACCCATAGTTTTTTGGTTCCAGCATAAAGTGTTTATGTAAAGTATAGAAAAGCAGCAACAAGGAAAGTGGATCCTCTCTATGCTGCCAGAATACTGCTAGTAGTAATAAACAATCTAAAAACAGATTCAAAGTCAACCTAAAAAAGTACTATACAGTATATTATACTATACTACAGTGTCATTTGAGCCAAGATGTTTGATGCATCAAAGTAAATAATCAAAAAAGATAAGAAGGGCATGTTTAAAGCATGTGTACATATCCTTCTCACTTTCATTACCTGTGGAGAGGTCAGATTAATGGGCCAGAACTCACTATCTGTTAGATTATTTATTTGGAGACACTTTTGTACTGCTTTTGACGCTGCTTAAGGACACTATACATTTGAATGAATTTAGACTTTTAATCCATTAATTAAATTTCTGTTATCAGTTAAACTTATTAAAGACCTGAATCTGTGGGGCCACACAAGGTATGAATAAATTATTTGATAATAAATTATAGGTGTTATAGGTGTTGCTGAGAAAAATCATGAGATGAACTAAGAAGTACTGAGTCTCTTATATGTTATATATGAGAGGAATTGCTAAATGTATGTACATTGTTATTAACTTAAGTAATTGGTATTTTATTTTATTTGAATGTGGTATTGTCACGCCTACCACCCCTACCTGGCATCGTAGGAACTACGCTCCCCAGAATACCACAGTTCATGCAAGCACAGAATATTGATTTTTCATTCATTACATATATTCTGCTATGTTCCCGACCACTGCTGTGAAGTCTCACTTTGTGTTGCATACATTTCTTAACCAGTCGTATTGCCTAGTCTTCGTGGTTTATTACTCATTGCCTTTTCATGGTTTACGTCTACTTTGTTTGCTCGTTTGTTATTGCCTGCCTGGTTTCTAACTCTCACCTGTCCCATGACTGTAGGAACATTTTTAGCATCAATATTCTATCTACAGAAACAATTGATTTGATATTGAAAGTATTTTCAGATGTAACGAGAGCAGCTGGTGCCATTTCGAGCCATGAAGACAGCTAGAACATGAAATGCAGACTGAAAAATGCAGACTGAAAGCTCAGACATGTCATCCAGTAGATTCCGTGCTAACACAAAATAAAATTTTCACTTTTCTCATTAAATGAGTTTCCCATATAAACCAGGGACAATTTTGATTACATTTATGAATCATTTTGAAGCCATACTTCAGAATTGGTAGCTTGGCTCACTACAGGTGTGACTTTGTGTAAGAAGTTTGCCGTTTGTGAAATCCTGTGAAGATGTGATTGTGTTTTTTGTCATTAATTTCTTATAAAAATAGACCAAATACCACCTTATCACCAATAAGATCTTGTTCTTCTTCCTTCTGGCCAGACTTCTTTAGGTGGATCATTCCACTAAAGCCTGTGAAGAAATTGAGATTCTGACAGGTTTTATTCCTACTGATTCCCACCGCCGAAGATCCGGCAGCAGAGCTGACGCTAAGTCCTCACCGTATCAGAATGGATTGTGAGCTGTAGAGCCAGGGCTCTATGATCAAAAGGCCCCCTAAATGAACTTTATCTGTGGAGGATCTGGACAACAAACAGTAACAAACACACTGTTGAATACTGACCTTAGTGTCCACAGTGTAAAGTTTCACTGGACGTGCCTTCATGATCTTTGATCTGTGGAAGGTGGGACTAATGTGGTCCATCATAAATAGGACTCTCACAACCTAGAGGGAAGAGACAGGCTTTGTAATAGTCCCTCTTATTCCTTCACTACCAGGATAGAATGAGTGTCAAAGCTAAATTAATCACAGAACTAAACGAATCATGGAATACATATAACTATCTAAATGACAAAAGCACTATTAGGATTGAGTCAATTAGTAAATACTACAAACAAAACAAAACAATATATACTATTGTGAGTGTATTTTACAAATGTGCATTTTCTTCCTTTCTCAAAGACACAATTAGTCTGCCATATTTGCTGACAAATGAGTCCTTAAATCTTAAAGTTATTTTCTCAGGTAACAATTCTATTTTTGACAAGTTACAGATTGCTCAAAAAACTATTCAGACAGAAATCTCAAGAATATGCATACAATCCCTAAAGACAAGACTGAAAATTTCAGCTCTTTCAAAATATTCATTGTCTTTTGTGTGCAGTTTTCATGAAGCAACTTCAAGAACCACAGGTAATGATAGATGATTTTATTTTTGCATTTTATTGTTTTATGTTGCCTAAACCCCTAACTCAAATTCACAATGTCTTGTCAGCATGCAGAATGCCACTGGAAATCAAAGCAAACATTTTCAGCCTTTTACAGCACACTCTCATCATGGAACCCTTTTATGAGTGCAAACACCTGTGGAGTTTGTTGTCTTATGTAGTGTGTTGCTGAAAGCAACAAAGTAGAATTCAGCTGTTGCAGTTACCCATTCAAAGGTAGGAAAAGGCAGGAAAAAAGATTTCTTTTTTTATAATAACTCTAAGCCTTTATGCCAAAGATTTGTATAAGAAGAATGTGCTTCTTTTGATAAACAGCTCTATAAAGGTTTAAGCCCTCCAGGTTTGCCACTTTCCTTTCACTTTCTTCCTGTGGTGGCTCATATCAGAGTTAAAACACTGATGCTCGCCTAAAAAGCCAAAACCGCACCAGATTGTGCACTAACCAAACCACATTCTGCACTATGTGCCCATCAAGCTTCTAACCTGGCTTGGACCACCATCCCTAAGACAATAAGAAGGCATGTATCAAGACTCTTCCTGCCTGAAGCAAAGAATAAACTTCTCCTGGCTGTGCAGCATCACACTGGGTGTCCTTAGACGAAGCACTTCAATATGCAATTTAAAAACTTTCACTTCTTCCCTACTTTAACCAGGACTTTAGACTCCATAGTATTATTGACACTATCCTATCTAGTATATGGATGTATTTTAAATAGAGACTACAAAGCACTTTTGTAATTCACTCTTGATAAAGGCATCTGCTATTCATTCAAACATTCGTTCTTCTTTTACCAAACATTTCTTGAAATAAAAAACAATTCCTCATAGTATTTGAAAGACACCATATAATATATAATGTTCCATATAATATTTTTTTTATCTTGTGTTAGAAACATAAGAACTGGAAATATATTTCCTGCATATGGAATGTAACTAGTATTTGTTTTCAGCATAACTACCACAAGAGTGACTAAGTTTGTGATGTAAAATTGCCTCAGCTTGGATAAGGAGAAATGGGTAGCCAGCAGAGGAAGGCAGAAAGATCAAAGGCAGTTTCATGAAGGTGAAATGAGTGTTTTATGTGGATGGAAAAAGACCGGGAAATGAGTGGAGCCACCTGAATCTCTCAGACCCATTGTCCTCTACAACTTTCAAAGGCTATGGGTTCAACTTATTATACAGTATATCCAACCCCAAGCATATATGACCCTTTAAATCCAAACACAGCATGTCACCTGCCAGAGGATGCTGATATTTATTAATCAAGATAAAACAAAATCCAATGCTCTGGATTCTAAGGATATATTTTAATTTGGTGAGTCTGTATATCCTGAAAGTGATGCAGAATGTGATTTACAGGAATAGCAGCATTTGAAATCATTCACACATAGTCTTTTGCAAACAGAATTAGCTTAAAATGCCATGACTTCAGTTTACTACACTGTTCTGGTTCACACTATTATTCTGCTTATTTCGTACGTTTGAAAATAAATTGCCATCGTTCCAGCAGTAGCATCCAACAGCACTTAACCCAGGAAGTGTCTTCAGCTTTGCTGTTCTGAATCGTTTCAGAGTCCCATTTTTCTCCCCATTTAGTCATTATGCTAAATCGCCCCAACTAATTAGTTCATCTACATCTGTCATATGACAGCTGCCAGCATGGAGGGTGTAGTGCACATATTCCTCCTCTGAGACACACGAGCTCCACATCCTTCACAAACTGCTGTCCGTGCCGTGACAGAGAGCGGCTGAGCGCCGGCGGAGGACGGCAGTGACGGCCCTCATCAGCAAACACAAACACACACACGTCCACGACTGGCTCGTGCCTCAGTGAATGCCGTTGGCAGAGTAGACCAGACACAGAGCAGCCCCAGTTTGGCTCTCTCTTACATCCAGCTACAAATGACTGCAGCGTCATACATACCAGTGACCTCCCAATGATGGGGCAAACCCTTTTCCTGACTGGTATACTGCCTTATTTAAAACCTATTTAAGCAATTGCTAGCTTCACTTTGTTTCTTTTAAACTAAAAGTATAAAACAAATGGAATCCTACTATTAGCAAATAAAAACTAATAGCTGTTTGAGCACTTGCAGTGCAACATCTAACAGTGGGGAGTGTAAAATTAAACTAAAAATAAACACATGCTTTTGTTTTTCTGTATGCTAGTATAAGACTTTTTAATTAGATATAGAGCTCAATTTTAATAGCAGCAACAACACTGAAACTATGTCAGGTGTTAAGAATAATACAATACAAAACTATAATACAGAACTTGTCAGTCTAAGTATTCAGGTGTAATGTCACTTATTTAGATGTAATACTCAGTATTGGTGGTTTGGTTCAGAACCCTGAATCAGAATTAGCCTTGGGAGACGTGGCTGCCCTTTACACCTCTGAAGAACAGCACTTAACGAGGTGTGCCAGTGGCACTGGGTCGCAGCTTTCCACTGTGTTCCTTATTAGGTCTCTCAAGATTACAAAAACGCATCCCACAAGGCACCTGCACCACCAGAATGTCTCTGCAAAGGTTTTTCTTTAGCTCCACATCCACTTCATCAATTAAACAAGTACAGAGGAGATGACTGCAAAACCTGGCAATGCATAGTTACTAAAAAGATGAGCAACTGTATTAGATAAATACAACAAAACTTTCTCTATGAGATTCAATAGGGTCATATGATGTAAACCATTAAAGGTCAGCTGCTGGACCCTCTGTAAGTGGAAACAGAAGCTGTATGTTAATGATGCCTCTAAGTATGAGAGAGTTGATTGAAGCCAGGGACGGAGCATCCACTGAGACCTGCCTTTCTAATCCCTCTTGCAAATGAAACATCTGCCCAGTTTTCCACAGTGTGTCCTCTCTCCAAATATGTTTGTAGCTCTGATTATGCAGTCTTAATAAATTGTATCATTTAAAACATTGCTTATAACCAACAGATACAAATGTCTGTCGTTTGAGAGCACAAATAGGAATTCTTCAAGCTGCAGAAAGAATCACTAGTCTGAGCAAAAAGATACTTTCACTCTTCAGGTTTCATGAATGAACACGATCCCCTTAAGAGCATCGTAAGTACAAGGCATGATATAGTTTTCTGAGTCACTGATAATCAACTATGAAGTATTATCATTATAAAAGCACAGTGATGTAAATGGATTACAAAGTTGATTTGGTCCATGCAGAATGATTACAGGAGATGTTTAATAGTAAACATAGCAGAAAAAATACAAGTAAACCACTGGCCAGTTTTATGCCTGCAAATACAGGAAATATCAATGCTAAGATACCTTTAAAAATTACACCCATAATGCACTAGTACTAAAAACTCATATCATTGACTCAGTTTTCTAAATGGCCAGAAATAATTACTGGCCATTATGACCAGTAATGACCAATAATTTTCTGGCCATTTAGAAAACTGAGTCATGCAGTAACTCATGCTGCATTATAATATATCATAACTACGTTGAATGAAATTGACACAATTAACACACTCTAACAAAACCAAAAGGCAGTAAAATTCTAATTTGCAGCACAATAAAGAAATAGGACAGCATGTTGTGAGGAACACTTCGTTTTTTAAAAAATAAAATGTTCTTACAGAACAACTTTTTATGACAATGTGCAATCATAACCCAACCAACTGAATAGAAGGTTTTATAAACTACCATCCCTATCCCTACCCTAACCACCACCACCACCCTGATCAACCAACCTTAACCTTACTACCCCCACACCACCACCACCACCACCCTCATCAACCAACCTTACTACTAACCACCACCACCACCACCACCCTGATCAACCAACTTTACTACCACCCATCACCACCTCCCTGATCTGATATGATCACTTTTTACCTGAATAACTGAAAGATCAGGTCTCATTATAGCCATTAGGAAAGGTGTTTGGAAAAAGTAGTGATGCAACAGCAGTTGTAGTAGTAATAGTGGTAGTAGTAGTAGTACAGTAGTAGTAGTAGTAGTAGTACAGTAGTAGTAGTACAGTAGTAGTAGTAGTGGTAGTAGTAGTAGTATTAGTAGTAGTACAGTAGTAGTAGTAGTAGTAGTAGTATTAGTAGTAGTACAGTATTATTATTATTATTAGTAGTAGTAGTAGTATTAGTTGTAGTACAGTAGTAGTAGTAGTACAGTAGTAGTAGTAGTAGTAGTACAGTAGTAATAGTAGTAGTAGTGGTAGTAGTAGTATTATTATTATTATTAGTAGTAGTAGTATTAGTATTAGTAGTAGTACAGTAGTAGTAGTAGTAGTAGTATTATTATTAGTAGTAGTAGTATTAGTAGTAGGAGTAGTACAGTAGTAGTAGTAGTACAGTAGTAGTAGTAGTAGTACAGTAGTAGTAGTACAGTAGTAGTGGTGGTACTAGTTGTGGTAGTAGTAGTAGTAGTAAACTACCTTGACCTTGTCTTAAAGAAATGCCTACAACTGAAAATACATTGTTCAAAACATCATTCAGAATGTGTAAAACTCATATGTACCAGTGTGAATTGCTGACCAGAGATTCTTCTTATGAACCTAATTAGGACTACTTTTTATTATCTTGGCAGAAAATGGTGGTGGTTATAAAGATGGTGCAGGACTAAATTATGCCTTTTTTTATCCTATTTTTCCCTACCTTCAGTCATTATACAAATTCAACTAACTCTCCTGTTATATGACAACCACCAGCTAATTTGCTTCCTCTGAGACACATCAAGTCTAGCTCCACATCAAGCTGTTGCCCTTGCTACAACACAGGGCAGAGGAACACAGAGGAAGGTACAAACAGCACTCATCAGCAACCCCTACAATTGGGTAATGAAGTTGGGAATGAGAGGGTAAGCCCAGCCCTCCCACCCAGAGAGCAGTGCCAGCTTTGCTCCCTTGAACTCCCAGGCATGGAAAACCATGGGATTATCAGGGCTTGAATCAGCAAACCCACAATGACAGGGCAAAGGCCTTCCACTCACACCACATAGGAGCAATTTTGCAGATATGTTGATGCTTTCTGTCAAGGCCTAGTTAAGACTTTAGCTTTTTCTCAGGAACGAATATATAATGGGGTTCTCATGCCATGTGCCACAATGAAGGGTAAGATACTTGAGGAAATGAAAATTATAACATCAGACTATTTTTTTTTGTTTTTCATTAAGTCTCCTTTAACTTCCTTTGAACAAGATACTCCCAACTATACAATCAACCTTGTGTAAATCTAAAATAATAATTTGTATATCTAATGATTGTAACTATACAAAGGATAAAATGTCAAATATTCTGTACCAAATCATTAGAGATCCACATTGGTTCCTGTCCTCTCACTTCACAAAAGAAACCAACAACTTCACAAGCTCTTCACGCTGGAAAACAGGTCAGCACCATCATTTATGTATTACAGAATTAAGCCAGTATCACCTCCAGAAGGCTGATCAGTGAGGTCTGGAGGCTCCAAACCAAGGCCCTCCAAGCTCACTTTTAAACCAACCACAAAAGAGACATAAAAGAGGCCTCAGCAGTGTCCTTGGTGGCCATATCCAGACCCAGTGACACCATCAGTGCCAGCTCACTGTCACCAGTTCCATATGGGCTTTACATACAATGCACTTCACCAACAGCACATGCTGAATTAATCTCCTTACATACTACACTGCCCCAGTACAACCCATCACTTCCTAACCTGTAAAATCCATATTGGCCTGCCCAACTCGAGCCGTTCTGTGCCTCCAGTAACATGTGCCACACTCAGCCCTCCCCTACACCCACACCCACACCCTCCCCTACACCCTCCCCCACACTCTATCTTAGATTATTGTACATAAAATGCCAAAATGTACATAAAAATAAGCTGAAATCTTTACATAATTAATCATCGTAAACCTCTGTACAGGTTCTGTGTTTGTTTGTTTCTTTGCACTTATATATACCAAACAATACTGATCATTTATACATCTTCCCATACTTAGCCAGTAGCCAAGTGGGATCACACCTTGACTGAACAAGTTGCTGATGAAAACACACACATTAAAGCACTTTTTTGATCCCACAGATGCAAAGGAATTTCAGACAAACATCTATCCAGGAATGCCACACAGCCAAAAGCAAGTTACAGTAAGAATTATCTTTACGAAGTATCTTTTTATATTGACGAATATCATTTTAAACCATAATAAATTATATAATTAAATTTGGCATAACTATTTGGCTTTGTGAACACTGTTTTAAGTTAGCTTCTGGCTGTGCATCTATAGCATTCCACCAACCTTTGGATTACTAAGTCATTATTATTTTTAATTTAAGGTCTTTGTTTTTGTGTTTAATTTGAAACCTTACACCTTTCAATGTGTTTGTGCCTTGTCAATTCATTGTCTTGCATAAGAGACGAATCTCACTGTTGCTCCCTGGGATTTGAAGCTGTCCAAACAAAGCATGAAGTATGATGGTAAACCATCTGAATGTGGGCCAGCTTGCTTCACTGTTCACGTTATCTGGCACTGAAAAGTCCAAGATTGCTTTTATGTTTTCACTTCTCTTCTAAAAGCTAGAGCTTGGACAGCATCAGTTGAGGAAAATCAGGCATGGTCCTACAAGTGATTCATTGCACTATTCCAGTATGTATTCAACCATCCACCAGAGGATGTTGACAACAGCGTTTTGTCCAAAAACCATACTAAGAATTACTCACCAAACTTGCCTGCTGCCACAACCTTGAACCCTTTGGCCAGCTCATCCTCTTGGCAATCCATCTGGATAACCAATCATGTGAAAGATGTTGACATGCCTCTGGAACGTCCATGAACTTACTGTGTTCTGAACTTTGTCTTGCTGTGGGATCTCAGGTCACATATACACTATATGTGAAGTTTGCCTTAAGGTAATGAAAAATTATTCCCACCCTTCGGTGAGTTTTGATAACTGGACATCAAGAACAAACTCTCTTCTGGTTCTGGGCCATTTGTTTTAGAACAGTAAAGACATTTCTGTTTAAAGTTTAATGGACTGCAGAGCTGCAGTCAGCTTTATAGATCAGCTGTATAGATTGCCTGAGCTCTCCAAGTACATGTTCAACCATGGGAACAACCATTTCTGTTTTATGGGGATAAATTGGGTTCAGTGAGAAACAAAAGCATCCAGTTCAGGTATAAGCTGGACTTAAACTGTTTTTATTTTCATTATTGACTCAACATCCTGTAATACTGAAACATTCATGTCTTGAAAAGTATGATTCCCCATTTTTGGGACCTGCAAGGAGATGGTAGCTTGTTCATCAAAGCAACACAAGGCATGTTTATTTGTATATGACTTTTCATACACAGCAGCAATTCAAAGTGCTTCACATCAGATATAGAAGAATAACTTAAAAAGCCTAAATGGAAATAAATATGATTAATACAAAGTCCATAAAATCAAACATACTACATCTAGTGATGAGGCACTCCTAATACCCTCTGATAACTGGTTTCATTTAAAAACAGCAAAATAGCTGAATGCTGCCTCCTCATGCTTAGTCTTTACCTTTGGCAGGAGTAATTGATTAGTTCCTAACAATCTGAGAGTTCTGTCTGGTTCATATTGCTGCAGTATATCAGACAGATATAGGTACTACACTATTAAGCAATTTATAGATCAATAGAATCATATTAAACTCTGTAGAATATAATAGTCAGTAAAAGGACCTAACAATGTGGTAATGTGTTTTCTTTTTTTTCCTAGTAAGAACTCTTGAACCTGTATTTTGAATCAACTGCAGAATGCTTGAATTTTTTGGGAGTCCCTTAAGGAGGTCAGGAATCAGACAGAGGTAGAGGTAAAGGCATAGAAGACTTTTTCTAGTTTTGGATTTGTCAGGAAATCTGTCATCTTGTTGATGTTCTTAAGGTGATAAAATGCTGATTTAGAACCTGATTTGATTGTTATTCAGAGGTCAGAGTCTATTAGTACACCAAGGTTATAAGCTAGCTATTTAGATTTTAGGTTTTTCAAGTCCAAAACTAGTCTGCACCTGGCTGTTACGAAATATAATCTCTTTTTATCTTGATTCAACTGCAGAAGGTTTTGGCCCATACAGTTACAAAGTGCTCAAGGCACTTACAAAGATCTTACAAAGTCAAGCTAACCATAGATGTCTGGGGAGAAGCCTGAGTGTCATCTGCAAGTGTCATCTGCATAGCTGAGCTAAGATATCCAAACTCTTGTGACTATTTGTGACTATCAGTGACTATTTGGCCAAGAGAAAGCATGTATAAGTTAAATAGGAGCCACCCAAGAATTGACCCCTGCAGGACCCGATAAGTCACTGGCACTCTTTCAGAAACATTTATTTTCAATTTCAACAAAAATGCCTTGCAAGTATGAATTGAACCATTTTAGGACTGTTCCTCACCCACTAACCTACTTCTCAAGTCTATCTATGAGAATTTCTATGGTACTTACTTTCTTATCCCCTTTTCACTGTGTTCTTGAGTTGTCAGGATACCCCCTGCCCCCTTAGTTTGTACCATTACTAACAAACACACCAACCCGTCAGTGTCACTGCAGTGCTGAGAATGATCGACCACCAAAGACTTCAATAACACACTGAGATCCTTGGCGTAACTGTCCTTGGGACTGTCGATGTCACCAGCAATGACAAAATGTTCGAAATCAGTAGAAATAAAAGTTAACAAGTCTGTACATTCATCAGTAAAATATGCATTGTTCTTTGAAGGCCTGTAGACCATTATTAGTAACATTCTTGACATCCTTTTGAGAGCTACACAGAAACACTCATAGGATGTAAAATAACCAAATGATAACAGCTTGCATTGGAAGTAATTATTAAATAGAGCATCTGTACCTCCACATTTCCAGCTGGTGTGAGAGACATTTATAAAGTTGAAGATTGGCAGTGCTGACTCAATTAATATGGTTGGGGCCCTATATTAATTTAACCACGTTTCAGTTAAAAACATAACATCAAGCTTATGGACTATAAAAAAAACCATTAGTTAAATGAGATTTGTTTGTGAATGTGAACCCCATCCCTAACCCTATTGGGAAACATTAACTTAGTACTGTTGCTCATATTTTACATATCACAAGGTGGACATATTTACAGTATCTGACATTATACTCCCTGTTTCTTTCTGTTTCTGATTTGGTACTGGAATTGGAGAGCTTACAGGCATGCTCAGACAAAACTCCTTTTGAAAGCATGTACTACTTTCTTCATCACGTAGCAGCAGGGACCTGAAGAATATCAATATGGTACACTAGCTGAGAATGGGGTGACTTTTGCCATTACAGTGGATGATGGTGGGTGGGGTTCCTGCTGGCAATGGGGTAGACAGCAAAGCTGCTGTTCCTGTGGCTGTGGTGATTTTCTCTTTGGTGTACAGGTGGTGAAAGCTTGACATTCCTTATGGTGGAGTTCTGAGGGGTGGCAGTGGAGATGAGGGAGTAGATGATGATGTACTGTTTGTACAACCCCTGGCAAAAATTAGGGGAGGAGGACGTTCATTCAGTTTGTATTAAAAAAAGCAGATCACAGACATGACACAAAACATAATTATTTCCTCAGAATTGAGTGATTCCATAATTTTTTCCCTCTGCTTGGTCTAAAAAAGTAAAACCATTACTGACTGCCACATTTTTGTTCTTGATTTCTTATAGTGTTTCTTAAAGCCAAAAAGTTGCCATTTGAAATTACTTTAGTTTTGTGTTATTTTTTTATACAAAATTAAACAACTGAATGAACCGAGGCCGGTGATTCCATAATTTTTGCCAGGGGTTGTATTATTGTTATTGTGGTGCCTGATGGTCGGCCAGAAGAGGATGGACACCCTTGTGAAGCCTTGGTTCCTCTCAAGGTTTCTTTCTCTTGATCTCAGTGAGTTTTTCCTCACCACTGCCCTTGGCTTGATCACTGGGGGCTTGGACATGGACATCTGTAAAGCTGCTTCGTGACAAAGCGCTGGCAGATTCTCCACTGTTGCTGGGAGGTTCAAGTAGGGTGAGGAGGGAGTAGCGATAGAGGACTGTGTAGAGTGCTAATGGGGTTGTGGTGTCCATGGGAAACTGATAAGCTTGATCATCATGTCTTTAATCCAAGGTCTGCCACTCCATCAGGGCATTCACAATGGGATGAAGATTTTGCGGCATTGGAGCGATAAAATTCGTTGATTGGAGGGAGTCGTTGGGTGTTTGTGCCAATGTGTTGTCACTAATGTGGGATTGAGCGATGAGAAATGTATCCCTTTATGAGAGTTTTGGCACACTCTTCTTATTCATATCTAGTTCATCTCGCCTAAAAAATAATCTCTTCCCAAAAAAACTGGTTAAAGTTTTCAGTAAAGTTCAGGCTATTTGACCTGAAGCTTTTGTGTAGTCAAGTGTCCAAGTAGCTTTGAGAATATACTTGGTCTCCATACAGGCAGAGGATCACTGCTAAATGTTTGAACATTAAGCTTTGCTAACAGTGGTACAGAAGTTATCAACATCTCTTTGTAATAATTCAGCTTCCATCTTTCTCATGTCATTCTTGCCAACAAGCACAATAATCCACTTCACTGTTGTGTAGTCAGGCAGTATTGTTGGCAGCTTTTCATTTAACTCGGATACTGCGATGTTTAGCTCACATCGAAATATGAGTTTCTGTAATGTCATGCCTTTGATAAAGTCATCCCCAGTGATGACATGTTCTACAGTGTCCACATGCTGAGGCTCTGTGGTTCTGGTGGGGTGCACAGGCCAGCTGGCACGTACTGCTCCTTCAGTGTTCATTTCATTGCCTTTGTACACTGAGGTGGTTCAAATATGCAAATGAAGAAATTTAGTTTTGTACTGGTTTCTCTGAACAGCAGTTAGATTTACCATAACGTTATTAGTAGATGAACAGGTGATGCTAGCAGGACAAGACTACAAAGACTACAGAGCTATACAAGACAAGGCTAGTGAGCTATATGCAGCATTGCATTTGGGTGTGGTTCCAACCTGGACTCACTGCTCATTTCTGTCATCTGTATTCATGATAGCGGCTCGGCTGCTCACTGCTCCGCTGAGTCCCTGGTCAGTGGTCTGTTGCCAGCACTCCCACACTCTGATACTTCTCACACAGCATAGGAATGCCAGCTCTTAAACTCAGATAACAAGCTCCAAAAACTCATTTCCAACACTGTCATTTTCTGTAGAAGACTGTAACAATTCTGGCAACACATGTGTTCTGAAACTCAAGGAGCCATTTTCTAATGTTTCTTTTGGTATCCAACAGGAAATTTTCCTGTTCCTGTATCTACAGCACTAATCTTGAAAATGTGAAAATCACAAAGAAAAACAACAACTTTTGGCTCGGTAGTTCTTCTGACTTGTCTGTAAATAATGAGCTTCAGACAATGTAGCTTGAAAAATGACTTCTGAAAATAAAGAAAACAGTAAAAAAAAAAAACAGCTAAGCAGAGAAGAATCTAAACAGTGAGGAATCAGGAAGCAGAGGTCAAGGGCCACTGCTTATAGCTCCAGTGTAACTCCAGCGCAGCTCCATCTTCATAGAAAGTCCACTTGAGCAGGGGATGAAGCTTGTTCCTTGGGATTATCTGGATTTAAAGAAGGTGAAGGTGGTGAAAGACAAAGCTCGGCAGAGCTTTCCACAGAGCGTTTGCCCGATTGCCCCAGACATTCTGCCATTGGTGTTCTTGCCAATACTATACCTCACTCCTGGATAATTATATCTCCTGTTAGTTGAGGAGACCCTGTGATTGGAGTGGTACAGTGAAGAGGTTCTGAGGCAGGAATTTATTTGTGCTTCATCATCATTTACTTCAGCAGGGTGTAGCACTGTGACTTTATAAAAACAACTGAGGATTTAATTAAGGTACTATAAAGCTTCCCTATAGCCTGCCTCTGGTGCTAATCGCACTGGACTAACTGCATGGAGTGCATGTTTACACACCTCACATTTACTAAGTATATTTACAAAACTCATCTGGGCCTATAAAAAAGACAAATGAAGGACAGCCTTCTTCGTGACATCTGGCCACTGTATCTCGTGATGCCCTGTGGGCTTTCCAACAAACCATCAGTGTTCCACTCGTTTACTAACGAGGTCCTCCTTGACTTGCTCCACACGTTTGGTATAGTTTATATAAATTAACATCCAGCAAGAAGGTTGATATCTCTGATATGTTGCCTTCCTAGGCACACTTCCTAGGCTATGTCTAGTATCAAGGTGTTCTGTGAATGGAGGAATATAAGGTGCAGGAATGCCCATGTCCCAATACAGCACATGCTAGATTTAGTAACCTCTACACTGAATTAATCATTTACATTTACAGCATTGGGTTGACACTTTTATCCAATTACAGTTGTGACTTCAGCAACTGATGATTAAGGACCTTGTTTGAGCAACTTGGGAAAGGTGGAATCTGAACCAGCAATGACTGGTTGAGTGCCTTAACCACTGAGCTACCACTGCCCCAAATCAGTAACTTCTCGGAACTGCTCTCCTGCGCTCTGGTTCCATTGGAGGAGACTTTTACAGACCTGAAGCTCCATTTTATGTCAGCTCTTGTCCTGTTTTATCCTGTACCTTCTAAGTACTTTGTGGTTGAGGAAGATGCCTCTGAAGTATGAATCATGGCTGTACTCTCACACAGTCAAGGAGATCCACTTCAACTCAACTGGTAGCCTTTTTCTCTAAGAATTTCACCCGTTCTGAACAAAACTACATAAAATCAAATTAGTCCTGGAGAAGTAGAGACATTAGCTTGTAGGAAATTATCATACTTTTTTTTATCTACACAGACCATCACAATCAGAAATATATCAGATGATCTCAACACCAACCCTCCTCAGCAAGCTAGTTGGGAACTATTTCTCATTTACCAGTTTTATAATCTCAACTGTATCTAGGGTCCTTTAGTCATGACAGTGAATAACATGTGGTTCGTATGTAATGTATGTAATGTATGCTGTGTCCAGCTCAGTTCTTTCTGATATTTCATTAACATTTTGTTCTCTATTTTTTGCATCAGAAAATAAGTCAGTAGGTGAAAAACAAAAGGGTTTACACATCACACAGATGATCATCATAAGTCTCTGAGCGTGTACGGTGTATGTTGTTCTATCAGTGTCAGTGTCACTCACCAAAATAATTCAAATGATGATTTGAAATGAGCACGTGTAATTACCTACAAATGACTAAATAATGACTGTATTAGACTGCAGAATGTCGTATTCAAATTAAATCTGCTCTTTGATCACGTACGGCCTCGTTTTAGCTGGAAAGCTGAAAACATTGAAAACTAAGCTACTCTGCTACTTAAGAACTGCTCTTCACACAAAAACACGCGCACTCACACAAAGTACACTCAGTAATAAATCCATATTTTGTCTTGATAATATCCTATAGCCTTGCCAATTCTATATTAAAAATGCCAGCGATTAAATAAATGGATGCCGATATTAAAATGTAAGACATATCTCCGTCATGCCGTAAAATTCAAAATACTATTAATAAAGCAGATTCTTCAAATGAGACAAACCACGATTACATGTATTGTTTTATGCGTAGAGTATAACACCGAGGCAGTAAGGAACAACCTCTGTCCGTGCGTAAAAAGGCTTCACTGACGGACCATCTTCGACATAATTTAGCAAAATTTAGTAAAATCAGTAATATTATTTTGATGCATAAAATGTTTTACTCTCACATTTTACTTTTATTCTGCATACGACATCTGATTTGTTTGCGATTTAATCTATTGCTTTTTATCTCGAAAAATCGATTACATTTAAGCAACAATTAAGAACTAAATATTGGTGCTTCTGATTCATCACCAAGGTGTTCGAAAACAACTTTTGATCATATTGAACAGTAAAAGACACGGGGAAGACGTCGAAGTGACGTCAGGAGCTGCGGACCTCGGCGGTTGTGCTCAGACACATTTCTCAAAGACCAAAACAGTATCTCGCTTTTGCGCACCTGCCAAATCGCATCCTCGTAAAGTTTTCTAAGGGATCCACGCTAATTCAGTCACATTCACGAGAGCAATGAATTTCAGCAAGCCAGGCAATTTCCATGGTGCATCTCGCAACAGCAACTCGGGCTCCGTTGACGAGCTGGTAATTACCTCGACTTTCGGGACGTTGCTCTCATTGGTTTATGTCGTTGGAGTTTCGGGAAATGTGTACACACTTGTGGTAATGTGTCATTCCATTCGTTTTGCCACTTCTATGTACATCTCAATAATTAACCTGGCACTTGCGGATCTCCTTTACCTCTCCACCATCCCGTTTGTGGTGTGCACGTACTTTCTCAAGGACTGGTACTTCGGGGATGTGGGCTGTCGTATACTTCTAAGTCTGGACCTCCTCACTATGCACGCAAGTATCTTTACATTAACGGTCATGTGCACAGAGCGATATTTGGCCGTAACGAAACCTCTGGATACTGTAAAACGCTCCAAAAGCTACCGGAAAGCTATGGCATGGGGCGTCTGGATACTTTCTTTAATTTTAACTCTGCCTATGATCATCATGGTTAATCAGACCACCAAAAAGGCCGCAGACGGAGGGGTGAAAAGGATGTGCGCACCTACTTGGGCACCACAAGCGTATAAAATTTATCTGACTGTCCTATTTTGCACAAGCATTATGGCGCCTGGACTCATAATTGGCTACCTGTATACCCGATTAGCAAGGACTTATCTAGAATCGCAAAGGACGTCAGCCATAAATAAGGGAAACAAACGCTCTCCAAAGCAAAAAGTACTTATAATGATATTCACGATCGTATTAGTCTTCTGGGCTTGTTTTCTTCCTTTTTGGATATGGCAACTTTTACCCCTATACCACAAGCCCCTTGGGCTGGCCTCTCATACGCACACGTGCATCAACTACCTTGTAGCGTGTCTTACGTACAGCAACAGCTGCATAAATCCTTTTCTTTACACGCTTCTAACCAAAAACTATCGGGAGTATCTTAAAAATCGTCATAAGAGTTTTTATCGCTACACATCGTCTTTTAAAAAGCGCCCACCAAGTTTGTACTCATGGGGGAAGTCGGCGTCCTCAAGCAACCAGTTTGAGTTCAACTCTGAGACGCTGGTGATGGCACAATTAAAGGTGCAGTGAAACGACGCCTAGAAAAAACTGCTGCTTTTCAGAGGTAAATGCGTTTGCTGTGATCAGTCATCTGTTTAGATACTTATCTGTGTACCTTGTCATCGTTTTTCGAAGTACCAAAAATGTACATATGAATGACCAGAATCATAACATAAAATTCCATAACTGCAGTGAATCCAAAGTTGTGAATAAAAAGCGCAATTCACTTCTATGGGTTTGTGAAATTGTCTCCTTATCGATGTTTTAACCTGCACGAGGTGTCATATACAGAGTAAAGAAAACAAGTGAATTACTGTATCAGACAATCCTTTGCCAAATACAAAATATTACAAAATATGCCTAAAAACCAAAAATGCAATAATACGTGTGTGTGTGTGTGTGATACCATCTACAACTTGTCCTAGTGTCTAAACTAAACATGTACTTCTGAAAATTAATAATGTCTGGCCATCTGTGTAAACAGTCCATCAGTAATGAGAAAGATTTCATAATCAGACAGTCCTGCAGATTAATCTGCTAGAACAGCTGAAATAAAGAAGAAACTAGCTGATGTCAGACAGCCATTATTGCTCTCCATTGTTCCAATGACATAGCATAAAATCTACAGTCAACGTAAGCACAAAGACTGTGAATGGAATAAGCAAAGAGAAATGTGCAAAATGAATAAATACATACCCTTTGAAATTTGATCCTAAAAGGTCATGTCTCCGAGGGTACTCTTGAGCATTGCACAAAGCAATGGAAGTGTTTGAAATGTGTCTGAAAGCACTGTATTTGTTCTACTGAGTTGTACAGTTTATCAGTTCATCCTTTCACTACAGTTTGGTTGTTACACATTTAGATATTGATGCAGCTGTGACTATGATGGACTGGTTTCTATTTGTGTGGATGTTCCCCTCTGAGAACACAAATACAAATTCCCTTACATAGGTATTAATGGTAAGTCATGGGAACTTTGGGAAGCTTTTGTCTCTTCTTATCATCAGTTCTATAGAGTTGAGATCTTGCAGGCAGTAGCAGCTTTTCTCACATAAATATTGTTTTATTTCGCAGGAATGCTGGACCCTGTTGATGTAAAGTGATTAGGCAGCATGCAAGGGTCCACACAAATCTTCAAACTCTTTCTATCAGACTAAAGCCTAGGCTAAAGCCTAATAAGCAATGGTGTAGATTTAGAGTCAAATTTTCTATCCTTCAAAAAACTTTCCAGCTGGACCATGATCACGTCCCTGATCACATCCGTAAGTGTGATATTTGTCACAGACCACTAATCTCAGATCTCACTCTCTTGCATATGCATGTGTTGAAACTCCAGTGCTCATACATTAATGCATTCCAAGGAACTTGTGGTGCAGATGGATGTAGCATCTGGCCACACCTCCACAAACCACATACTATGACCAGATGCATTAAAGCAAGAGACACATATATTCTGCTGAGACGTTAACATTTGCACAATTAAATCCACCAACATACTGTAAAGAGAGATGCATTTTATTTCTTTTTAAATAGAACTTAGACGACCAGAAAATAGACGACCATTTTTTGTCAATGAAACATTGAGCCACTAGATTCCATATGTCATCTGGACGGGATCAAAGATGCAATGAAAACAGACATAACCTTGAGGGCTTCTGTCTCAAATAACAACACAAAGTAACAGGGCAGAGGAGAAAAAAGAAACCTACTGTCCAATCTGTACTGTATATGCTTCTATCTGCCAGTAACTAAAAAGAAAGACAAACTCTAAGGAGAGAACACAAGGCTCACCACTGGAATTTGACATTTTCACAGCCATTAAAAAGAGTGAAGGCAGAAAGAAAGACGAGTGGTAGTATAGCGAGAAAGGAAGACGAGTGGTAGTATAGCCTTTTAATCCGACCTCAGGGTTCTGCACCTCGCTGCACATACTTTTAAGTATTTATTACTGTGGGATTAGATCAAACGTGGAAGAGTTGAGTCAGTTGTGCTTTTTCAGAATATCACTTTACCTAAAGGCTCCATGAAGAAAACACACTTATTAACCAAAGTCACATGTAATAATATATTACACCATCCATGAAGATCATCACCAGTAAAAGGCTTCAGAATGTACTGTATTTCATATTTACTGTATCAGCTTCTTGGATGTCTGTGGAATTAAATGATTCATATCTGTCTTGCATTTGTTATTACTGGGTTCGGCAAACGGACGGTTTTACGCGATGACTTCAGTGTTCACGCTGGTTTATTTCCAGTGAGAAGGTTGGTTTGCTCACTGCCTCAGTGCAGATATATTCCACATTATGCTTTAAGGACAGTTGTAATTACTGTCTTAGTGTCAATCCACGTGTCTGCCATGTGCAGTCACTGTAACAAATTTTCCTGAAGAAAAAACGTAACCAACTCTCTGCTCACTGTGTTCTTTGTAAATCTGTTAATTACATCAAAATTTAGTCATTCAAAACCCTTTGACTTTTCACATTTATAACCACATTTCATCACTGCTCAGAATGACCACTACAGAACTACCATGCAGTAGAAGCTAGAGTAGCTTTGAGTCTATTTACTGCTTTTAATCATGTTACATCGAGAGTGTAAAGAGCTTAAACCATTTTAAAACATAGCTAAAAGGATTACTTATCCCAGAAGACGCTGACGACTATCTTGCTAAGCACGTTATGCTGTAAAACTCTACTGAGGCAAGCCTGCATATACACACAAGTGGACAAGTGGATAACACACACAGCTGGCCTGTTATTTTATACATATGGGTTTTCACTGGCATTGCATCCTAGGCACAGGAAACAAGACACGCTTGCATAGCTATTAGCTATTGTCATTTTTTTAAAGTTCAACCTAAATGTTCAACCTAAATGTAAAAGAAGCCAATAAAGCTCTATCTCTCCAGTCCAGGAGTGAACAAAACGAGCAGATATGATGCACATCAGCTCCATGGAAAGAACATGGCTGTTCATCTCAGAAAATGCTCAAATTAGCAAGAATAGCTCCGAGTCTGTGTTACTGGTGGCAAGACATTTATTCATTACAAACGTAAATGATCAGTTTAGTAACCATTACCATTTGTCCTCCACATTGAACTGATTCAATGTTTAATTTATTGAGTAATGTTGGAGACCTTCTAAATTAGTATGTTACTGATGTCCAGTGAACACCAGTGGGAACAGAACATATTGTAGCTCCGGTAAAATTGTTGTAAATCAATGCTTCAAATAAATTATTATATGTCATTATATGTCACTAATAAATTATTATATGTCACTGCAATTTCCATTTGCAGTGATCAATAAAAATTAAAGATAAATTACCTGTACAAGCCATTTTACAAACGTGGAATATTCTTCAGTAAACATTTTGTTCTTCAGGTTTAGTCAGAAAGTGTTTTCCTTACCATAATGGATGAATCTCTACTTACAAGATCAAATGGCAGGTTTCAGTAATATAAAATAAATGTAATTTTTCATTCTTGTCAGTTCAGCAGTGAAGGAGAAGAAACAAACACCTCACATATACGACTGCTTTTGGCATGCTAGGATAGATTTAACAGAAACCTTTGACTCACCTGCTATAAATAATTATTTTTCAAAGTAAACTCACTCAGTTGTGGTGCTGCAAAAAGGTCTACTTTACTGCTTGAGTAAAGGACGTAGAAGGACTGATTCCAGGTTAGAGGTTTACCTCAGCAACTCAGGGATTCATTTCACTCAGACCACATCACCCAGAAAGTGAAAAGTACCAAGATGTACCAAGATCTTGTCTGTGTATAAGGTGAATAAACAAACAGCCTTTCTATGATGGTGTAGCTGTGTGTATATTGCCAGTCTCCAGACAGCTTAGGATCATAAACCATCAAAAGCACTGAAACGTAGTTGATCAGGCAGAGCTACAGTCAATTACATTTTGAGCACAGAGATGATTATATTTATTACAAAGATCATTCGTGATGCAAATTGGTGGAATTAATTCAAGATCGTCATGTACCTCTCAGGAAGTGGAGGGCAAATGAATTGATTTCCTGGCATGGCATGATAATTAAAAGGGTGCGTAATAAACCTTTATAATAAGCCTTTATAAAAACCACTGCAACTCAGCAGCTTATTCGACTCCTGTAAGCCCTCTGTGAGTAACTCGGGGAATGTAGCATGTGAGAAAGACAATGCTGATACATTTATTAAGCAGACAGCCAAAGTGGTAACTGACCAATAAAACAGGCAACACCTTTTGTTAAAAACTCATTCAACCTGTTCCAATTTTTCCCCATTTTGCATATTTTTTGCTATAAAAAACATTTGCAGTGGAAAAGGTATTCAGTGATAAGCTTTTAAAAACCACTATCAGTAGGATGTCCAAGAGTTCTGCTCTTAGCGAGAAATTTTGTTCATACCTCCTGTTTAGAATTTCCACTTGAGCCATTCTGTGACAAACGATCCAACTGTGACAAAAAGGTACCACACAGGAAGCAGGAACAGCCAGGCAAGAGAAAACATCAATTTACAAGACAAGCATGCTCAAAGTTAAGGGAAGACACAAGCTGCTTAAAAACACACACACACACACACACGCAGACCAGGAGCCCACAAGAGACAGTGCAAAAATATCCCTTCAATAGAAACAGTAACGATGCATGCTTTATTATTGTTGTGGTCCTAGTTATTGTAAACATGTTCATGTGAGGTCATGAATCTCCAGAGTGATTAAAAATATCTTCTATGAGGTCATGAATCTCCAGAGTGATTCAAAATATCTTCTGGCTTTTTTATTTGGTCCCAGGGGTCCCAGCGAGACACCGCTGACTCTACGACAAGGTGGGGTCAGCTATGGCGTGATCAGGGTCACACGTGAAGGACACGGTGATGGCGTAGCGTGTGCCCCATGCCACCTTTTCCACGCGGTGGAGGTTCTCGGAGCCTGAGGAGAAGAAGGACACTCGACCTGCAGAGGGAGATGAGAAGTGATGAGCACAGTGAAGAGCAGCACTGTACATTTGGGAACACTGGGGAGAGAGAGGGGGAGAGAGAGAGAGAGGGAGGGAGGGAGAGACTTAAAAAAATGCCTAAAGGCTGGGATCTTACTGAGAGCCCAAATGCATCCATCTATTTCAGATTTTTCTAAGAAAACTAAGAAAAACTTCGAAGCTTCAAAGTAGGTTCTGCTTTTACAGGTACATGTTTGCCTGCTCCACTGGGCCCCATAAGTGCATTATTAACACTAATTAGACAGACATAAGGCTGCAGAGGGAACAGTGCAATCCTGGATTAGATATAAACCTAAGATGAACTTTGACACTAAAACGAGATGGGCAGAGCTAACAGGACGTGTATGTAAATAACCTCCACTGTGCCCGTTTGGTCCTAGTAGCTGGATGGTGCAGTTTAGCATGACAATCGCTCTGGATCGTTTTGGTAAAAATGTCTCTAACAAGGTAACTTTGCAAAGCATTCATGCATGTGGTGATTATTGGAATAAAGGAAGCACAGCACATTGTATTACTTGGCTTTTTCTAAAGCTACACAAATCCTATAGGCTGAGAGAACCTGGACTAATCAGTCTGCTATTTTAGGCCTTGCAGTTCAGGTGCCTGGCTGGTCTACAGGCAAGGAGCAAAACAATTCCTAACAAAATAACAATGTAACAATGTATCTACAGAGGCAGTGGAGGTTGTTTGTTTTGGGTTTTGGTTTTTTTTTTGGGGGGGGGGGGGGGAATGGTTGGGGTTATT
>JAOXYF010000012.1:4298842-4321216 GCA_028565775.1 Sternarchorhynchus goeldii
GGGGTTATTCTAAATAAACAGCACACAGTTTAACTACAGAGTGACGGTTGCAGTGTACTTCATGAAGAAAACTAAAATCAATTCTCACCTCAGCAATAATCAATTATCTTAAGTTCCACCCATTCAGTCAGTTCAGTTCATCCATAGTCTACATGACCTAGTGATAGATGTGGGTAGAAATACATATAAAATACCTCATAATCTCATCAGAGATTCAGGCTAATGTAAGGTTTTTAGATTTGTTTTCTGATAATTTGACTACATTTGTCAGGGTGGGGTAATTAGCAAAGTAAAAACACAATGGTTTATAAGTGCATGAAGGTGTTTCTCTGCCCATTAGTAAGACCCTCAATATGTGTTTATCATCTGAAATCATAATATTTAAGGGAAGCATTAATATTTTATAAAGTACAGAAAAAGTCTATGGTGTACTGACACGACTAACAAATTCAGTGGGTATATCATTTTGTCTGGAATGTGACAAAAATTGTGTTTTGGTTTTGTGCTCTGACATATTAGATTTGAAACAGCAACAAAAAACATGTAGAAGCTCAGAATGTTTTAATAAAACCTGTCATGCTTTAATGTAGAAGTGTTTATGTGTATATTAACAGAACCATGTAGGAATTACTCTTGGCAGCTGTCATGAGTAGTTTCAAGATCAGTAAAGCTAAGAGAAAACCCAGTGTCAGGTGATATCATACATCTCTGGATGATACCCCACAGACACTGCCTTTGTTTTCTGCATGCTTCTCTCTCTCTAGCAGTCTCACACAAGCTGATCTCATCTGCTAGTCTCAATTTCACACATACAGTCAAGTCATGCCTGCTTGTCAGATTGGGGTATTTCTCATAATATGGTAGTTTTTGCCTACAGCCTGTGGACAGTTCTCCAGCTGTTGAGCAGTTGAAAAGTTTTCTTTACAACGGAAAGAATTTTCTTTCTCTATGATTTACCAGGTTGTTTGTGACTGCTAAGATCAGTGCATTTTTACCAATGTATCAAGCAGTTGTTTTTTGACACACCTAATTTTTTCACACTTTTTTCACACAGAAAAGCAATGAACACTGGAAAGGCTTTTCCAAAAATGGACCTACAAAGGGAGAAGGTGGACACAGAATTAGTGACGTACTTTTTGGACATATATGTAAAAATGATCTGTGTAATGCAGGGAAAAGTTTGTGTGACAAATATCTATGTACTCAGTTATATAAATTAAATAAAGTAATTGTAATAAAGTAAAGTAATGCTTTGGGTGAACCACCTTCAGAGAAATATGTGTAATACTGGTCAACAGCACCAAAATTGTGACTCATGGTCATTCATTACAAAGAAACAATTCAACCATTCTTATAGAAGCAAATGTTAACAGGATTATAATTTCACTATAAAGAAGCGAAATAATTAACAGTTTCTTTATAAAGAAACAATAGCTCCTTTATAAACAGCACATCCCAGGGTAAAATGCCATCGCCCTTCAGACAAGAGTCTAATGCCTGTTCTGAGACAATAAGTCTAGATAATAAGTCTAATAATTTTGCACAATAAGTCTAATGTCTAAAAAAACATGAAATATAATGGTATGTCATCATAATTTGTATAATAAATCACTTTTTTGCCAGGGGAGAGCAGCACTGAAGTCCTTCTGATACATATAATTTATCTAGGATTTTGCATACAACTGCTGCCACCCTGAGATAACAGCTACTAGACAAGGTGGTGTGTGATTTCTCGCCCCTCCCCTCTATTTTCATCCACCTGAGATGCTGAACGAGATACGTCTCCTCTATAACAACCCTGTATGTTACCTGACATGTGCATCTCAGGTGGACGATGACTGGGTCATTCATTTTGGAGCAATGATTGTGCTCTTAAAAAGGTTACAGGCCTCTTTTGCATCTAAATACACCATAAAACAACCATCTTGGTGTGTATGTGGCCAGCGCGGTGCATGAAAACATCACACCGTAGCCTCCAACATGAAGCTGAAATTGGGACATCCTGAATGAAAATACAAAAACCATTACCATTACATTAAAGATTAGCTAATGTTAGTATATCTCACAGGACCATAGACAATAACTATTCAAATAACTGAATAAAAAAATATCTATTCTGTATGTTTTGACACCATTCAATTCTAAATTAAACTAGGTTGACCTAGAGAATGAAAGGTAAATGTCTTCCTTTCATTTTTCCTTGTAAATTAATATTTTTCTGACAGGAACCGAAGGCTCGTCTTCCTCATCAGGAGTGTTTCTGAACACTTCCTGTCTCATCTGGAGCAGGGGCAGCTTCTTCTTCTGCATTATCCTCCACTAGACCTGGTCCCTGATGCTCGTTTTCTCTTCCCCCCTTTCTATAGTGTTGATTAAATCCACTGGGTGTTCGAGCGCCTCTGTTCTCAGCTGATATCCACCTTGTGTACTAGCTCTCTTACCCCATCTTGCAGTGATGTTCTGCCAGTTATCATCATCTTCAGAATCCCTCTCCGATTCTTGTTCCTGACAAGTTCCTTGGTTGCGTTCTCTCCTCACCTAGGTGGGCAGGATCTGTGAGCAGATCCATCTCTCCTCTAATCAGGAAATCACAGGACAGTACTACATTCCACTGGTGAATCCAGTCCTAGCCAGATCCATTTTCTGGGCTGATTTCACACACAGGTTTTTCCAGATGCTTCTTTGGTTTCACCACATACAATGATTGTTTTGGGGGAAAACAATCTAAGGGGCCACCTTTCTTTCTGCACTAGGAATCTGCATCCAGCACCCTGTACTTTCCTGTCAGAGTCACAGAGGAGTTTCTCTCTAGCTGCCTCTTTTTGGGAAGTCTCTGAAGCTAACGGATATGTGTCCTCCATCAGGAGTCTCCACATTTCACCATACTCTTGAGGGGAAGAGTTCTGGTCTTTTGCTGTCAACCCAAACATGATATCTATCGGAACTCTACAATTCCAGCCGAACAGAAAAGAATAAAGTGCAAACCGTGGCCTCACTTCACATACACGTACACTACTTTTGATAAAGAACTTTTCCAGTCTGTCTTGGCTTTATCTAGAAAGACTCTGCATACCTGTTAAATCCTTTGACCTGTCCATTCCCCTGGGGTAATATGATGTGGTCCAAGACCTGCTGATGCCACTGTGCTCTTGCAGTTTTACAAATACCTTATTTTTGGACTCCGTTCCCTGACCGTGTTGTAATGTTGTCCAGAAACCAAACTTGAGGACAGTCTCCAAATTTTCCACAACTGTTTTTGCAGTTTTATTACAGCAGGAGTATATTTGGGTGAACAGACTGTGATCCATCATAATCAGAATGTACTCATGGCCTTCTTAATACTTCTCCAAATGCAGAAAACATAATCTCAAAGGGATATGTCACAATACTACTCATGGGAGCTGGTTTTCCTGCCAGGCCACTTCCACCGCAGGCATCTGCACACACGCGCGATACAGTGCTCTACGTCTTTTTGCATGCCAGAAAAAGCCCTCTGTAGCTAGGTGCAGCACTTGTTCCAATCCTAGATGGCTCATCTCTTCATGTATTTCTTTATATACAAAATATTTCCAAAAAAGCTGGACACCTGATCTGAATTCAGTCACATTAGAACACCTTTAATGAGAAGATATTCGGAGCCTCTCTCACTTTGGAATTCTTGACACCACTGTGTGCCCTGGATTCCCATTCTGCTTTGTCACCACTGTTGATATGGTTGCTGAACATAACCAAGGTTCTCTTACCTCCTATTGGCTAGTAAGGGACTGCAACACGTTGTGCAACACAACAGGGAGCATTTCATCAGGGCATGTTTGCATATACTACTTCTAGTGGCATTCGTGATGGCTCATCTGCACCTCCGTTGACCTTCCCTGGACAGTACTTAATAAACAACTGAAAATAAGCGAGCTCGACTGAATCTTTCGGTTCATAATTCTGATCTAAACAGGCTATACAGTGACTTTTTGATTCAGGAAAAGTTAGGGATAATAAGGCCGATGATATGAAATGAACACTATCTCCTAAGTTCACCTGCATTTTTTGCCTGTCATTTCTTCAGGACCTGGACAGGAGTAACCTCAGGATAACCTCAGGAGTAGCCTCAAGAGTAACCTCAGGAGTAGCCTCAAGAGTAACCTCAGGAGTAACCCATGGAATATCCATCCGCTGCCATCAACCATCCCAAAAAACAAACGCTGCCTTTTAAGCTGTCTAGCATGTCCAGGATTTGTTGAGAGAAGATTTGACAGGTTTCCTATTGAAAGAAGTTTATTTTCTCCTTAACCTCCTCTACCACTCTCTCTACAAGCAGGTTTCTTACTTGTAGCTGTTGTGTCAGGTGACTCATGTAAACAGAAGGGTCCCATCGCTCTTCCCCCCTTGAGATTTGTGACTCATTTCTCCCTGTAGCTGTGCTACTGTGTCTAATCCATATCTCCACTAATGGAGTCATAAGACATCCATGAATTATAAGCACCTCTTTTCAAGTGGCCTAGCAGAAGCTTGGAAAACAGCTTACATCTATTTTTTCCAAGTGTTGTGTATGGAGAAAGTACTGGGTCATGGCTGGTGCTGCTTGTGATGGTGAATGGAGTCCGACAATACTCTCTGCAGTCTGACAATATTTTCACTGACACTTAGCCCCTCTGGCCATCTCTGATATTCATCAGGTACAAACAGAACATCTTGTTTTGCAAGTACAAGGTCCATCCACAAACTGAATTTCTTTATCTTGATCCCAGTGAACTGCAGCTCCCAGCTTCCCCACTTTTGCCAGTGTTTGTCTTGATGGCTTGTAACAGCTTTTTATCAGTTTTTATAGTGTTCCTTTTTTCAGTCAAAAGAAAAAGCCTTTTCTAGTACCTCAATTTGTAGAATTTAGTAATTCTTCTCCCTGCTGCAAAACACATTTGATAACATTGTAACCAATGTTTACCAAAGATCATCTGCTACCACTTTGGCCAATGCGGTTCAGCAATCAAGATTGAATTCCGCCTACTTGACTAGCTCTCTGATCGTCATACCACAACTGTTGTTGGATGGAAAACTTTTCATTTTGAAACGTTCATTTTGAGTAGACTGTCTTTGAGGCAACACAGAGTGAGATCTAACGGTGTATTTGGACACTAACATTCTCTGTTCCATCCATTAGTCCCTTCCAGGCTAAGTTGTTGATCATTTATAATGACTGACATTTAGAAAGCAGGGTGACGGATTTCTGTTATATAATGCCGAAATACGTTTTAGTGCACTTAACAGCATTTATCACCAGATAACAGCATTTTCTTGTTTTTGCGAGAGAATAAAAATTCTTGTGTAAATTCTTGCAAAAGAATAACATAAGAGGAGTGCAAAGGCAATGCAAGAAACAAGCTTTCATCTTCTTATGAATGGCCCCCTCCCTCACTGAATGTCTGTTTTTAGTCCCTCAGTAGTCCTAGTTTATGAGCTGTATATTACAGTGGAGGAAAAAAATGTTCCCTGTATTTCACCCACCAAGTCTGTTCCTCCTGCTAAAAGATCCCAACCTCACTGAATATTCTCTAACTGGGAACAGAGGAGGGTCAAAGACAGATAAAGTTTCCTGCAAGTAGTGCAAGACAGCTTTTGTTGTTTCCACCATTACAGTGGCTGACCAGTCTGTCAATCACTGGCTCCTGTAATAGTTTGGCTCATCACAGATGTCACTCTCTTCCTTAAGCAGGAGTACCATGATGACTGTGAGCTTTAAGAATATTTGCATGTATTTGGTCAACAATACTAGAGGGTTTCTCTTCCTCTACCCTTATTCATTTAGATTCTAGTCTTAGATCTCCAGTGGTGGTAAATTAGTTTATTTGTTGTTCACACTCTGATGCAATGGCTTGCATCCTCTCCTGCAAAGACAGAGGCCTTGTATCAAGGACCCAGAAGTATTGCAAACACCAAGAGTTCAGACTCATCAGTTTTGGGGGGAAAAAAATTCCAAGCTCTGCAACATTGTCTCCCAGAGTGTTCTGATCCCCCAGCAGTGGGAACCTCTGCCTGAATCAGTATCTCCAGCACTGCGATGCCTGGCATGATGCAGGAGACCATGGTCTCTGCCTTGCTCATTTCAAGATTGCTTCTGTAGGGCCCAGTGTCTCAAATTTTAACTCAAATTTTCTCAAGTTTATTTTCCATTGTTCTGCAGTTGGACATGTAAAATTCCCAAGTTCTCCTACATACAAGTTCAGGGCAAGCTTCTGCTCCAGCGTCCTCTGCAACATGTGCAGAGTGGAGCTCCAGCGGGTGGGAACAGCTTGAATGGTCCCATGCTGGGGAGGCCAAGACCTTCTTGAACGGCACTCATACACTGTTTTGTTACCATCGAATGGATGAAGTGTGTTGTCCAACTTGCTGATGATGTCCCCCCACTGTTCTCTGACAGCTGACGCCCTCATTTATCACAATCTGCCATGCGTGTGCCTGCAGCTGAGGTCTGGCAGTCTCGTTAAATTTGATTAGATGACTTTATTGTCATTGTGACTCGCACAATGGATTTTTTTTTCCTGCATAACCAAAACCAGATTTTTCTCGGCACACTACTTTGTTAGCCCATGGATCTCCTTTGTGTAAGTAGTGTCATCTCCTATCACAGTCCTATCACTGACATCTGCATACTTAATGATGCCATTTGTACTGCAGAAAGGTATGGACACGGGTATATAAGGAGTATAAAAACAGACTAAGGACACAACCTTGTGTGGACCTTGTACTGAGTAAGACGGTGGTGGAATGGTGAGGGCCAATCCTGACCGATGGTGGTCAGTACATCAGGAAATTTAGTATCCACAGTGTTATAATGTACGCCCAGACTGGACATCTTATAGAACAATCTGACAGGTATAACTGTGTTGAACTGTTGTCCACATACAGCAGTCATGCATACGTCCTGTGTTGTTCAAGGTGGTCAGTATGGAATGTAGAACCATGTTGACAGCATCGTCTGTTGATGTGTTTGTTCTCTGTGCAGACTGATGAGGACCCAGAGTGGATGGTAGATCTTTTTTAATGTGTTTGAGGACCAGCCTCTCTACACAATTCATAATTATTGATGAAGCGCGTAAAGATTTAAATGATGCTACAGACCTGCAATCTTGAGACAGAACATTGCTGCTTGCTTGGGAAGTGGTATAGTGACATGTTTTAAAACATGTGGGTATAAAGCACAGTGCTAGAGAAAGGTTGAAGATATTTATAAATACCTCAGTCAGTTCTCCTGCACAGAATTTAAGAACCATCCAGGAAGGCCATCCAGTCCCATTGCCTTCAAAGTGTTTGTTTCGTACACCTGTTACTTCCACAGCTCATACTTTAAGGTGGTTCTCGTATCTTTAGATGTCAGAGTAATCACAGCACTCTCAGTGTCATTCTGCTTCTCATGCCTTTCATCATGTTTGCACCACAGTCTCTGATCACAAGCACCACTCTTTCTAGGTCGATATCCCAGTGGCCATCATGTTAAGAAACATATCACTAATGTACTCCCCAGTATGGGAGCCAGACGTTGCCTTGACATTTAAGGCTACCTGTTTCCTTTCATAGTCAATGTCTATAAAATGACATGTTAGATTCATTAATAATTCAGTTTCTCCAGCCCAACAGGCTGTAGTGAAAGACACATGGGAGGCAGCATTCTTGGGTGCTTTGATTTCTTCACAACCTTTGTGTGCAGTGTCCAGCATCTCGATGCGTTTTAATGCATAGATCTCTTGCTACAGCCAGCAATTGTCTGAAGCCTACAGCGCAAACAATTGTAAAGGGCTGGTCATCTGGGGCAGTCATTTCTGTTACTGGCAAATTGTTAATGTTAACAGTAGGACTTTTTCAGTCCAACCAATTTCAACTGAATGCAACTATCAAATGTAGCCAACTTTGGGTATCTTATAACTATCAAATTAATCGCTTATGACAGCAAACTGTCATAACAATCGTTTTTTATGTCCTGTTAGCTAATTACTTGTGTAGCAGGTGAAAGGCTTGTTAATATTACAATTCCCAAAAATATTATTCACATTTACTCACTAAATGACCATCAATCTAATTACACAGATGGTAAACACTGTGTATGTTATTAAGACCAGCCAATTAAATATATTGAGCTTTGAAAAATAGGAATTAAAATCTTACCATTTTCTTTAAGAAAACATTACATGCTGCATTGGCTCACTGTTTTACAGCAGTCACTGACATCCTGCCCGCAGAAAGAAAGAGAGGAGAAGCCCAGTAACACTCCTCAGTAACGCAGACTGACAGGTCTGTCTCCAGCATCACTCCCAGCTGGACTGACAGGTCTGTCTCCAGCATCACTCCCAGCTGGACTGACAGATCTGTCTGCATTGTGCCTCTGGGCTTTGTTTTGATTATCAGCCTCATGTGAACAGTCAGTGCATGATGCCGGTTATATCAAAATGGCATTAATCGCACAACCGCCGTTCTGGACCATAGAGCCCCCTGCCAGGTGACAATATTGACCTCATTTAAAACAACGATTACATGGCTAACCCAGGCCTTTAATCTGATAGTGACTGCAACCATACAGTGCCCTGTTGTGGCAGAGGAAACCTCTGGGAGGTTGTAACCTTCTGGGAGGTTATTTATCTCCTCTCTTACCTCTTCTAATTCATCATTCAGCAGCTTAATTAACTCATGAAGTTCCTGCAGCTTGTGCCTTTAGTATCTTTGCGCCCATCTGAGCTGTAGGGAGACGTGTTCCCTCCACCCGGATCTCATCTACAGCACCAGCTCTGCTCACTCACACTTCACCGTTTGTTCTGTGTCTTTGTTCCTGCTTCCATTCTAGACTGGCTGCGTCGTTCATCTGTGCCATGAGATCGTATCTGACATCTGACCTTCTACCACATTTTCAGCTGGTACTTAATATATTCATTTCATAGCCCACTTTCCTTCACCCTCAGGAACTTTGTCTGAATCAAACCCAGGCTGTACTGTTCACCGAGACCTGGCTCTCTAGATGCAGTTAACAGCTTGTGTTTGAGCTCAACTGTGCCAAACAGGAAGTTCAGGGGTGACTATCGGCCATCTTGTGTTATATTGATCGGTCTGTGGTAAAGGTCAGATGAGCTGCCCTCCTTAAAGTGGCCCTTCAAAATAGTCCTCAACTTAGGCAGGGTAAGATCTGTCTAAATCTCAAGCATATCACACAAGCTAAAACCTAGAGTGGTGGCCATCATCACTGCTTCAGTAATCTCCAGTTCAGCATATACTTTAGTCACATGTTTATTTAGTGCACTAAACTGGTAAATGTCAATATATTCTAAATATATCGCATGTTCTCCTTTCTCCAATTTTGCCAATAATGTTTAAATCTCTATGAAGGGTGATTACAGATGTACTTTCACTAATTAGACTTCTATTCTGAGGAAGTACCGAACAACTCGAACAACCCGTCCCCCTCTGTGACTGCTTTCCTACTCAGTCCCCTTGATTTCACAATCATTTGTTTTGGTGGACGACTGAAAGCCAAGCTGTAATCCAGCATTCTGTCTCTGCATCTTTTTGTATTTATGTACTTTACACTCTTTTGTCTCTGTGCCAGACAAGTGTGTTGGGGTTCGGGTTTGATGAAAACAGACAATAGGGATGCAGAGAGCACTTAGTTCTCTATACTGCAATGTAACTTTAATTGAGTTCTGTACTTTGATCTGTACTTTAATCCCTGTGCACCTCTACTCCTCAACTGACCAAATGCCTCTTACCACACTATTTATAAACACAAATACATTGTTGGAAGCGTGCTTAACATGGCTAATAATTTCAAAATAATTATTACAAATTACAAACAAAATGTTTAAAATAAAAAAACATTAAATATAAAATAAAAGCCACAGGTTGGGGTGTCAATCACTGTTCAGTCTTTACAGGAACTCCTAAGACAACAACATTAATATGTGGATGAAGAAGTCCTACTATCGGTTGTAATCTGTAAACTGTATTTGCATCATATAAAACATAAACCTGACCGTTTAATCCCGGTCTTTAAACAATACACTTACACATGCTAAGATGTGCTCGTTTTAAGAGTAAAAAATAATGATATTTTTCACACCTTCTTAGTGTGTCTCTCTCTCACCTGTCCCTCCTGTGTGCAGACAAACATGGGCAAACACCCACACGGGGCATTTCATTCTGCCCCATCCAATCAGGGCAGAGAAATAGCAGGAATACACCTGTCTCTTCACATTAACACAGTGGCTGCTGAGTGTGTGACGAGCTCCTTGGGGCCAGACTGCAGTGCTTCTCTGAGGCCGGTGCCAGTGACTCTCCAATCCACACAAGCAGCTGTTCTCCCCACCCGTACTTTCCTGCTGTCTGCACTCAATTTCCCCCACTGTTACATGTCTAATGGGGCCTCTTCCCCCACCGACACCTTCCCCATATCTTCCCTCTAAAACCCCGCACTCCTGCCCCTGCAGGTTTCCATCAGCTTTCCCCACTATGATTTCCTCCTGCTCTGTTCCTGCCCTCGCCCCACTCTTGTGCCCTTCACAACAACTCTCTGTTCTGCACTCAGTCCCCTGGCTGCCTAATGCCTGCAGTTCTGCCCCTCCTCCTGGCTCAGAGAGGGGGGCTGATTGTCAATTGCGCTGTGACTGAGGTCTGTCAGGGTAGTAATTACCTTAGAGAGGATTCACATGTTCATCATCTCCACGTGATGAATGATGAGCGGGCCATGTGAGTGCCTCAGCTCAGCCACGCTGGGAGCCGTTCTGCATGTCTACACCCGCCGTGGTCAGAACAGGTGGCGAGGTCTCCAAACCGAGTCTCCACAGGACGATGAATAAACCATGTGTGACATTTCTCCAAGTGCTTTAAATGATGCTAAATATCACAGCGTTTAGAGTCTTCGGGTGTGTTTTCTTGTTGACTTTTCCCGTAATTCTCTTCTCCCTCCCCCTACCCTTCAAGGACCCATGTGTATTCAGGAGTGAAAGCATATCGACCAATCTGCATTTGCCCTTCACCTGCCAGCATCTTTTCTTGTGCTCAGAACGCTGAGTGATCAGGTGTCGCGCTACGTGACAGAACACCTCCCCCATCCCCTCTGCCCAGCAGGCGGGAGTTGAGACACAGATTTTCTGATGTTTTTGGGGAGGGGGAAATGTGAAGGTTCAACCAAGTGCAATCCTACTAAACTGGTAAAGGACAATCGTTATGCACTTAAATGAGACAGATTAAGCTCCATCTAAAATACAGCAGGTACTGGGGTAAATGCAGCAGGTACTGGGGTAAATGCAGCAGGTCCTGGGGTAAATGCAGCAGGTCCTGGGGTAAATGCAGCAGGTCCTGGGGTAGAAGCGTCACATTTCGTACACATCAACCCTACCAGGTGGCTGTTTGTGCACCATGACGACGAGGGTCATTAGCCAAAAGGCACATAAAAAGAAAAAGACAACACATGAAACAATAAAACGGCTCTCTCACCACAACAAGCTATTCTCCCTCTCTAACTGACAGAGGGAAGGGTCTAAGCTAAATGGTGCAGGTTCAGGATTAAAAACAACATGCTGATAATTACACTGAACTCCTGTGTGCCTTGCTGGAGCAGGTGATTATGTATAGGTGTCAAAAACACAGTGTACTTCAAACGTATCCAGGTCCCTAGAAAAGCTTTGTATTGCGATTAACACAAGCATATTTTATTCAACGCATATCTACATAATCAAGCTGTGTAATTTTAATGGTCATGTTAGTTCCCTGAGAGCAAAAACCGAAATGAATGACAAAGAAGCACAGGTTTTAGTTATTGACATGCATAGCAGCTCTGGCTTAATAAGACATTTTCAATATTTCTTCATTTTTTCGACCATAATTCAAAGCATTCGGGCTTTTAGGACAATTTTGTAATCTCAGCACCACTGCTATGAAATGGCCATGTCTGTACTCAGTATGGGGGGAGACACATTCTGCACCGCACAAAAAACCCAGCGACAGACACACAGCATGTCTTCCCAAATGCCTATTCAATTAAGGTGAACCAAGATTTTTCAGAATAACATACAGTTCCAAAACCCAGATATCCAGAATTTCACTGCAGTACCCTGGAGAGTTCAGAGAATGTTAGGCGGTCAGGACATTGGTCTCAACTCCACCTCGAACCCATAATACATGCTCAAAATTACCATGCATAAGCGTGGTTAGTGTAGCAGGTAACAACACCGTCCCTCCTGAGGGGGACTGAGGTTGAGTCCCTGTCTGGGTAAGTGCTGTACACTGTACCAATAAGAGTCCTTGGGAAAGACTCTTAACACTACATTCCCCTACCTCTCTAATATGATAGAAAAATGTTAAGTTGCTCTCAGTAAGAGTGTCTGCTATATTACAAAAATACACATGATAAACAATAAATCATTTGGACCTTTTGGATGAGCACAGCTGAAAGCAGTAATGGTGCATGTGAAATGTTTACCTATCAAACCACCAGTATTATAGAACCAATTAGATTTACTGTTTATTTAGGTTAGTGTATATGAAAACTATATAAATCTAAATATATAATATATATATAATACTTCTTATTAGAAATATAAATATATTAATGCATAAAACAATGTTGTTAAAAGTATAAACATACTGTATAATTTATTAAACAATTTGTGATTCTCCAAAAGCTCAAATTGTACATTCCTGAGAGTGCATTAGGATTAACTACAGGTCATGCACACGAGTTAAAGTTTCATTCATTTCTAACAGTATAAAGCCACTCCTGCTCACCTGCACAGGGCTCCACTGTTCTGTTGCCACTGGTGTCCATGAAGATGAACCTTCCCCCTCCAAAATCCACATTGTAATCAGTCAGGTACAGTAAAGATGTGTAGTCGAAGGACCCGTAGGTCACCTGTAAAAATAACAAATTTAATTCATTCTTTCCTTTTTGACTAGTACATGTTCTGAGCTCAGATTCATAATGGTTCATCTTCTACATCATAATTTCATCTCAGCATTTTTTAACTTGCTTCATGTTTGAATGTAATAATGTAGATGGAATAGGAACATTTTCTCCTAATATAAAAAGAGTTAAGGGTTTGAATGAGACATTGAAAAGTTTTCACTGCTGCCCGTCAATTCATTTTTCATCTTCTACCTCATGAGGAGGATGCAAGTCTTCTGTTTCTAAGTACAGAACTACAGGTTTAAGTGTCTTATCCAGAGCTCCAGAACTCCAGCTTAGGACCTAAGCTTAAGCTTGGGTCCTTTAATGGATTTTTTGAGTGAAGAAGATCCCAACAGTGCCTATCCCTGAAGAAACTGCTATTTTTTGCTTTCTTTCTTTGATTTTTTAACCACCCATGTCAGCTCCTCTCCAGTCTCACAGAGGCAAATTCTGACAACACACAAATGCCAGCATGTTAACACTCGAGTGATGTAAACCATTTTTATGTAAATTGTATGGCAATTATGAAAAATGTATGTCAAGGAATGACAGATGATGGCAGCATTTAAAACTCTGAATGCAATTTACGTAACTGCCTCAAAAACACAGACAGCATCCTGAATTAATGAAGAGTCAAACGGGTAAAACCCCTCCACCACCTCCACCTGTCTTAAAAAAGGTGCAGTGAACGCACCAAATCCAATTCAAAATGTTACGCATCCTTACCATTTTCCATCAAAAAAAAGAAAAAAAAAATCAAAGCTATGTTTCTGAACAAGCCTTGCTAACAAGATGTAATATAGTATAAATATTTAATCATGTTTAAAGTTATTCTTACTACAATCACAGTATTATAGTCCTACTCACAGTAGGGTAATACATTGGCCAAATAATATATTTCTGCTACGATATTTATACATGAACTCCATTAAGGTTCTTCAGATCAGATCACAATCCTTAATATTGTTGAAGTGTTAGATGCCATTCTGATATTTTTAATCACATTTCAGTCCATCTTTATGGTCAGGAAACTGTAGTCTCATATTCCATATATAAACTGCTGATCTGAGTCTAGTTCTGCCTGTGAGGAAGTGCACATTGATTTGGCAAGGCTCCTTTAAAGAATTTCATAGCAATCAATTATAAATGCCTACTTCAGTGAACAGATGGGCTGTTCCTGTTCCCTCATGTGGCTCGTTGAGTGATCTGATCACCTCAGATGATGTTACTTTGAAGTCAGGCCAAGTGTCAAGAAATGTTCCCTCACCACTCAGTGGAAGAAGAGACCAAACTGCCTCTTGATTAAAAACAATGCCCTCAGAACAATGCTAAATTCTACAAATTAAAACACGCCAAAATATAATTAAAGAGAATACAGAAACATTTTAAAATCATCAATTGCAGACATTATTAAAACAAATGTGCTGACATGAGACAAGCTAGATGTAATCAACATTGTCAATATTTTGACTAAAACTACTTTGTCTCAAATACAAACTACATTTAGCCATTTGTGTTTCCAACAACAATAACAATAATAATAACAATAATAATAATAATATCTCATATATAATATATATAATATAATATTATATTATAATATAATATAATAATAATATAAATATATTATGCTATTATGTAATTAATGATGGTCAAATTAATAGTAGTAATAGCTGCTACTATATAACAAAGATCTTATACAAGTTTGGAGAAAAGCAGCTACAAAAGAAAGATATATTCTCATATATAAACACACACACACACACACACACACACACACACTATGTTATATACACACTATGATGAAAATATTACACTCAATCCGTGTTATATATACTCTAATGATCAGAAGCAATTCACTTGAAATGAAATAAGTTTTACAAGACAGGTGGAGGTGGTGGAGGGGTTTTACCCGTTTGACTCTTCATTAATCAGGACCCTGTCTGTGTTTTAAGGCAGCTACGTAAATTGCATTTGCAACTTTGTGCTTATAGCTACTAATATACTGAATGTAAAAGTCTTTTAAAATTTTGATTTAAACAGATTACTATATTTTAATTGTGAATTCTGTGTTTTTATCTACATGTTCGTTTTACAGCTGGGCTATAAAACAAAGACACTTCATTAAATTGTTACTACCAAAGCATCTCCATACATTTTCCTAACTGTTTGACCGAACATCAGTAAGCAGCTTCAGGACCGAGATGAAGCAATGCACTACACATAAGGAGGGTCACAAGAGCTTCCTGTCACACAGGTAAGTTCACCTTCACCTTCATTCACCACGGAAACCATTTAATCCAATTCAGGGTTGCCTGAAGTGGAGCCTATTCTGGCCAAACAGGTCATGAAGCGGGAATCACACTCCCACAGGGCGCGCACACACACTCCCACAGGGCGCGCACACACACTCCCACAGGGCGCACACACACACTCCCACAGGGCGCACACACACACTCCCACAGGGCGCACACACACACTCCCACAGGGCCAATTTAGAGACACCAACTGATCCAACACGCATTACTTTGGAACATGGGAGCAAACCGGAGTAGCCAGCGGAAAAACATGAGTACGGTGTTACACTGTTAACATTTCAACATCATCACACGGTGATAAGAGCAGAATACTAGCTTTGAGTTTTTATTTGATCTGCCATCATATCTACTCTGTGAAAGAGATGAGGGGAGCACAGATTCAACATTCTTCAGATTCTGAACTTACTTCACAGTTGTGTTTTTTTTTTTTTTACTTAGTAGAGGTGAACATAAAGTGTCCTGTTATACTACTGCTAATGTCCTGCTCTATATGTCCTGTTTAACAGTAACTTATTAAACATTAGCAATCATGGTTATTTTGGGCAACTGATGGTGAGTCTGATTACTGAAGTCTGATAACCAAGAGCCTACTGGAATAAAATAAAGTTAGCATTAGCAATGCAGTCTTGTTTAAATACTTGAAATGGTTTATTTGAAAGACTGTTCAAAGTGATTTTCCAGTGGTCCAGGACTAAACCAGTGATTAATGATCGATGACGTTCAGTGATTAATCAAGCCTTCTTTCAGAAGTTGCATTTAATTTTAAATATGAAGTAAAAATAAAAAAATAATTACCCAACAATTAACTGACTGTTTTTTTTGCAAAATCTAGTTTAGCGTCTTTCCCTGTTTAATCTGACTAATTCACTGATGGGCAACTGGACACAACTACACACTCGCTATTTAAACACCTATAGCTCTGTACTGAAATAAGATATGAAAGTATAATAAATACAAAATGTATGAGACTTCATTGTTTCATTTGGCACATAGTTGTTAACATTATTATCTACTTGCCCCATTATATGTTTAAAAAAAGTGTGAGAAGATACCCTGGTGTTCCTTAAAAACTTACTGTTTACTGGTAACAAAAACATTACATGTGGTTCACTGTTTTGTTGTTTTTGGCACAGTCAGTTTTAAAAAAAATAAAAAATAAAGAAAATAAAGAAGAAGGAAAAAAAAAACCCAAGTTGGCTGATTTCAGGAAAAGAGATTTGAAAAATGTGTGGGATGAAGACAGCAGAAAACCACAGTCTTTCATCCGCAACAGCACAATGCTCAAGGTGAACAAAACAGGACAAATGCTGGCTTTGATCAGTCTGTGTACAGTCTAGCATCCAAGTGATTTACAATTGTTCCTCATGACCACAGCTGAACACATTTGGATACGTATAGCAGATATCAGATATCAAACTTTGAAATCACTGATACAGTTTCATTCCATGTATTACACAAGAATGAGGTTGGCAGTCCAAAGCAAAACCAATGAACACATAATAAATACAGTGTTCACCAAAAAACTCTCATCTGTGTCACTGACCATGGAGGTCTGCAAAAACATCTTAACTTAAAGGACACTGCTTTTGTTTTCTAACTAAACTCCACAACTACAAGAGAGCTGCTTCCTCTTATAATCATGGAATTTGGAAAGATTCCGATGGTTAAAAAATGTATTGGGAAAGCAGAGGCAAGTTTAATGCCGAATATTTGAACACAGGTGACATTTTAAGCAGCTGCTGGATCTTTAGCTTCCTGAAATTCCTTTTAGACTTTTCAACCCTGGCACTTTTCCACATTAGAAAGGTGGAAGTTCATTTTTAACTGGGTCTGAGACTCAGGACTTCACTGAAGGTGAGGCAGTACGCAGACAGAACAGAGGCAGAGCAGACACAGGTTTCTAGTGGCACACCAGCATTCCTTTGAGATGATGCATCTGTGCACTTGTGTGTGTGTGTGTGTGTGTGTGTGTGTGTGTGTGTGTGTGTGTGTGTGAGAGAGAGAGAGAAATATTAGATACAGTGTGAGTGATACCTTGTCAACATGTGGATGCCAGTACTCGTCGTGAGTGGTTTTGGCAGCAGTGCTGTTGATGCGGGAGAAGAACGTGGGCTTGGTGAGGTACATCTGAGTGGAATCAAGCCCAAATGTTTCAGCAATCACTCTCTGAATGCGTTCACGCACATCCCTAGTTTGGAAAAGGAAACATTCAGGACTTACTAAATGTTACTACAACATTGTATGAATAATAAATGTCTGTTTACAAATATTTATGGAATTTGAGACATTATAATTCAATCCAATTATAGATTTCTTTATTAATTCATCCATTAATTCAACAAGTATATCACTAATTTGACAATTATATAGTTTTTATAATTAATTCAAAACTGTGAAATTACCTATAAAGTTTAAAATCCTCCTCAGTGAAAATATCCCTTATTTCAGCACTAAAATGTCTGGATAGAAAGGAAACAAATGAAAGAAGATTGAGATGCTGCACGTCCTCAACCTGCGCCTTGGTTTCCCAGTTAAACTGACCTGCTACTCGAAAGACAGAATACAAATACTATTAGCATATTAAAATGCAGGCTGTCAGTGCACAGAGACGCCATAGCAACCAGAGCCTGGCGACACATGCCATATGCCCACATGTGTTAGCCTGACTGAAGGCACAGGAGGGAACGTCCTGCACAGTGGAGCAGGTCTGTGGGAGAACTTCAAACTCAAGGGAAAAAAAGAGAGAAAAAGCTAACTGATTTCACCTGAGCACCCAGGACCCTGAGGCACCTTTTGATGAACAGATAAAAAGCACAGTGAGCCAGGCTGATGCGGTACAGTAGAGGACTGATTAGACCCAAGCTCAGTCAGAGCCCTCCATTCCTGCACCAGGAAGTTCAGCTCTGCTCACTCACCTGTAGATGTTGATGAACTTCTTCCCCATTGACAGGGCTCCAGAGTGGAGGTCCAAGATTGAGGCCTACACAACACACGACAGAATAAACCATTGATAACAGACATACAGAGCATGTAGGTAACAATATCTTGTACATAGGGGACAAAGTAAGAGTCCCAAACAAAAAATGTCCAGAAGATATGAAAGAGCAGCATATCAGTAGTGCACTGGTGTGCCTTGCTGTTCAGTCACTGTTAAAAGGGTCAGTAAATGGATGGGTGTGGTCTGGGGGTGTCCTGGCCTCTGGGTCAACCCACCACCCGAGCACATCCAGATGTCCATGCAGCGCCCTCATACAGATTTCACACCTCCACCTCCAGTTTAAAACAGCCACACATCATAAAAAGATTGTTTTTACTGAGAAGCAGCCTGAGTTGGTGCCCTTAAAACTCAAGCCCCCCCACTGTGTTGATGTGTGGCTCTGTGCAGTATAAACATACACGTTAGCACTGCAGTGGGAATTTTTCTACAGGCAGTCGCACAACTGCGGTTTGGGTCACAACCCTGCAAATCCACACCCATTACTTTACCTTATCTCATGATATAACACAGAAATGTCACAGACCTGCAATTTCTAATATCTGTGCTCTTCTTCCTGATATTGAACCCTTGAAATAATCGTAGAAGCCAGATGAAAAGATCACATGGATTTAAAGCTGCTGTCTGCTGCCTGCCATTTGGATCTAGAGAACCTTCTAGCACTAGTAAATTCCAGGCCTTGTCCTGTCTTTATGGAATGTGTATGGAAAGCTTATTCATGACACCAGGAACACTCACACACAGACAAGCAGCAAGCTAAAGAACCAGAACTGAAAATAAAAAATATATACAGAACTAAGATTAATGTAATTCTGCCTGGTCAGCCAATGGTGCATGTGGCTCATCAATCCAATGGGGGCTGCTTTTCGATTGCCTATATGTGCCCATGATGGCACTCAATAATTTAATTTGAGATCCTTTGAAGTCAATCAAATTTACACATCACTGCTTTTGTTAATAATAATGAATTATAATGGCATGATGTTTCCACCAAAGCAGGCGACAAATGTTGGTGGTACAGCCTGATACAAATAAATGACAGTTTATATTATATATATTATATATATTAGCAATATAAGGACTTTCATACACAATGTAAAAATAAATATTGTCTATTCTGTAATACATATTTAATATATCTGTTTATTTATATATAAAAAACAGAAAGGTTCATGGTAAAATACTCTAATAAATAATTTTATTAGAAACATCTTCCACGTACCAATACGTTTTAATACTAATGGTCTAGTACTGTACTGCCCTCTTGTGTATGATACAGGAATGTGCATTTATAATCAATATAAGCTAGATAGATACTGAATTCTGATTACGTGAAAGCTATCTGGGACAGAATGGCAGAAAACCAAAAAAAGCTAGAGTTTATGTTTGTTAAAATCTATAATAACACATGTCTACTCACGCCTCCCTCTGAACCACCAAGTGACAGTCCTCTCTCAGATAACCTGTGAATTCAGAGAGGATGTTATATGGATGTTGGTGCATTGTTCTTGGGTGTGATTAAAAACCAGTGAGTGTATGTTCACCTCCTGAGAATCTGTGCCTCTTCTTTTGTTACCACGGCGTCTGACACTGCTCGGCCACAATTTGTAGGAGTGCAACCTGTGAACAGAAACCATTACCCATGTTAGGACGAATCAGAAGCAGTTTCTCCATCTTCATGATGCATTTCAGCTTTTGTCTGCAACAACCGTTGACATTTCATTAACACCAGTGCCGTGTGACTACTGGAGACTCCTCAGATGAACATTCCTAGCACGTTCAGTAGGTTCGATGTACGGAGCCTTCCAGGTCTCTTTTCACCGTGCTGATGGGCAGCGCATGAAGAATGTGAGGCTGGACAAGGCCACGGAGCTCTCAGGTCCCCCTCTCCAGGGGGCACAGAGCCGTTCCGTGCCAGGGGGGCGGTCGGTAATAAAATGAGCATGGAGCCTCAGCAGGGTGGTGATGCACAGTCTGAAGGGCTCAGGTTACATCTGCCGGAACAACGGGCACCCATGACGTGCCGTATTTGTTTGTTGACCTTAGTGGAACAGGGTTTTCCCAATCTTCAAACAGAACACCATCTCTCTTCTAGTAAAAGAAGTAATAATTTATTTATTCAAGACCAGTCTTGGGCTGGTGCTCTAAGACATGCTGAAATTTCTTCTTTGTACAGCACCGGAAACCCTTCTCACTAAACTGGATCTCTTTCAAACAACTCTCAATTCAATTATCACCCACAAAAAGGCCAATGGTAAAACTCACTAGGTTTAATAATAGGTTTAATAATAATCTCTCAGTGAAATTTTGCAGACACATTTGTCACCGTCATTCTCAGGACATTTTGTTCTCAGACTGAGTGAGGAAAGTCATCTCAGACAGAGAACTAAAGCACTTGTTGTTTTATTTGCATGTGAAGCTGTGTGCAAGCAGCAATCAAAAAGAGTGGAAACAAAGCACTGCAGTGCATCACTTCTTTGTTGGTATCTCAGTACATGGGAGAGTAGGTGATGCCCTTAGATGATAAAACTTTAATTTTTATATAATATGGCATTATTCCTGTCAGAACTCATTATTCTTGCTACCCAATTCCAGCTCATATGGCCTGCAGTGGTGATTTGAATCAAATATGTTTCATCAATAAAAACATTTCCAGTGTAAAACAAGGGTTTTCAACAGCAGGGAAATGGGAAACACTGGCCTGTGCAACAGAGCCAAAGGCTGTGATTTAAACGTGAATCAAATGCATGACAGGCACGTTTGAATTGGGTGCTAGTAATAAGCTTTTGAGAATACAGAAAGATAATGGAGTTTTAATTTTAAATACAGAAGCATATAGTGGAATAAAAACCAATAAGATCATACCTGGGAAGCGCTTGTATTTTTCGTAATCTTCAGAGCACTTGACCATGAATACTTTGGGCTGCGACAGTGTTTCCCTGCTCGAGACCAGAGTCTCTGTGATGTCATCATCGAAATTTATAAAAAGCCAGCTCAGTACCGCGCACGCGGCCGCCAGGATCGGCAGGGCGACGATGTGCGCCTTGCGAGTGGAGGTGTGTCTCTGCACGTTAATTCTGATCAAAAGACATCACAATAAAGCTATGACACTAGAACAACGGCTGTTCTCCGTCTTATGCACTCATATGCTCTTATGCAGCTACCTTTTAGGACTACATGGGGTCCCTCGAAAGCCCTTCAGTTCTAGCAAAGAACTCGTGTTAGCGAAGCGCCTCCCAAACAAATGTCATACACCAATATTCATAACGTAGATTGCCAACGATCACCAAGGCAGTCTACACATACGTTAAGTTACCCATGTAAAGCACTTTGTGGAAAAAACTGGCAATTTAAATTTTTGAATTTGAATGAATAACCGACGTCTTGATTTGCAGACTGCAATGTGAATGATGTTATGCAAAGTAAATGTTGTGAAAAGAACGTTACTACCTTTTATTTTTTTTCTCAGTGGTATTAGTGTCTGCGATTTTAACGTTTCCTCGGCGTTGCACAGCCATTTAACAATAACAAACCGTCTGCTTTAGAAAAAAAATTCCAAAAAAATATTTCCATCTGTTAGAACCCCCTACTCGAATGAATTGCGATAGCATGCGTGATCGCTTGGTGTTCATGTGAAGCTGGAGACCGTCTCATTTCCGAATCAGAATTCCAAAGTAAAAGTCGCGAAGACGAAGCGAGAGAAATTATGTGGTTTATTTTGATTAATGGAGTAACTAAGAACTGAATCGTTAATAACATTTTTATTTTGAGTTTATAATCCAATTCTGCAGCGAGTTGGGACTTTCAGGTTTCTCCTAGCTGGCTGGGCTTTTCCTGTACGTTAATGTTTTGGAGGTTAAGGTTTGAAGGTCTTCTGAGGTATTTGAAAAGTGGTTCAACAATAGCAGAAAAGATTCAATTGAACTTATCTGAACATCAGATATACTCTGTAATAGAAGTTCAAATATAGGAGTCCTGGTATGAGTGTATGTGTGTGCGCGCGCATGTGTATATAGATACACTAGATTGCCTAAAGTATTTGCTCACCTTCCTTAACTCACATATGATCTTAAGTGACATCCCATTCCTAATCCATAGGGTTCAATATGACGTTGGTCCACCGTTTGCAGCTAGAACAGCTTCAA
>JAOXYF010000012.1:4328677-4341929 GCA_028565775.1 Sternarchorhynchus goeldii
AAAGCACAATCACATCAGAATTTTTCATTGAAAGCTATGAGGTAAAAATAAAATTTGGTACTGCAGATCACTATGGACGTTAATACAATATCCACAGTTCTGAGTGCTTTGTTTACACTTGGGTGGAGTAAAACAGCACCAAGGACAGAGCACGGAGCGGCGCTCGACCACTACCTATATCCGTATAACGCGCTGCGCTACAGTTGGTGACAGAGCAACATTCACCTAAACCCCCGTCTCTCGCGGAGGAGACCAATAGCGCAGCTTCACAGCTCTCAGCATCTCTAGCCAGTATCACTACAGAACAAGAGCGCCTGCCGAGACATTAAACAAGGCGTGTGGATTTTCTGGTTTTGTTAAAGGCTTTTCTCTGGATTCATTTTTTACATTTATTTTAGTTTTTAATGCATTCTTTTATATGGTTATTCCTGTGTCACCTTGATGCGCAGCAGATCAAAGGATATACAGAAACAACCATTACTGCGGCTCATGGTTTCTCACGTCATCGTGGGGAAAATTCTACAGTAAGTAGCATAGCTTTTTGAATAGCAAACATTAAAATGATCGGAATTTTTCATTTTGTTGTTGTTAAGAAAATGCGTTAGCATTACCTTCGATTTTGTTGTATTTCTTGTTTGCCTATTCTAAAATAGAATAATGTAAACATATGCTATGCTAGCGTTACTATACACGGATGCTTGGGGCACTAGTTATAGTAGTGTTAATAATTCCTTTCAAATAGACAATAACTTACACGAATTCTGCGGAATTTTCGCAGGCCTGTACCCATTGACCAAAATGATCGTTATAAGGACTATACCGTTTCAGAACCTTGGACAGCCGCTTACACGTCGGCAGTACACAAACAAGGAAACCATTTTCTCAGTCACAAATTACAAATAAAATAGATTATGCAAATATATTACCTTGGAGGAACATTTATTCCATACTGTCCTTTATATTTTAACTGATCGTCTGCCATTCTAAATAAGGAGCATATGGAATATGTCTGCAAGGACTCATCGGCTCTTACTTGCCGTAACTTTATTTAGCTTATGAATTTTTGCACGAATGAAATGTTATCATTTATTATGTATAGAATGCCAACATATTTTTTATCAGTTTCTGTATCGTCTGCATGTTTACCGTAGACGAATTTGGTGGTTGTGTTTGGCACTTCCACTTTAAAGAACGTACGTAGGACTGGTACAGAAATGCTAGCGTTAATTCTACACAAGCATATCAAAAACAGTAGACAGTAGAATAATTTCATCATTACTACAATTTTGTACTTATTACACATTTCACAGCAATGTATAGGTGGTGGAGTTTTAGAGGTTTGGGCCTGAAGGTTTAAGACTGAAGTGCATATGTGGTATTTAGCATGTGTGAAACATTGTCCTTTATGATGGTATTAGATCGTCCTTGGACGATGCGGAGCAATTATCAAGAGATCAGTCCAAGAAAGTATCTACACGTTTAATTGTACAAATATTGCTCTTTAGAAGATTACATTTATGTCATGTTGACAGTTTTCATCATCATCATCATCATCATCATCATTATTATTATTATTATTATTATTATTATAGACCATTTTAGATTAGATTAGTTGGTGTAGGAGACTTCAACTTCTGTTTAATTTGACCTTAGTATCTTTTAATTGGCTCTTGATTAACCTACATATTTAGGCCTATTATTGCTAAAGAGAAAAGTGGTCCAGTGGGTTTTTGTAGGACTATTCAGGTTCATCTTAAAGAAGAAAATGCATTTAACTCTTCTGTGCTTTCATCCAAAACATGTTAGCCTGTAAGTATTTCAGTAGACTGTTAGTTATGACTAACCGCAGCTGGAATATTAAATGTACATTCCATGTCGACACTTAACATCTTATGTCTTATAAACTACAAAATTAAACAAAACAAAAAAAAACATATTTTATACCTGCTTTTCAGTCAGAATAAGCACATTATTATTCAACTGCAAAAATGCTGGAATCAATGCAAAACTGCTCTTGTCAACACTGAAATTTGTGTTTAATTTTTACAGATACTGAAATAAAAGAATAGCGGAACAAGGAAGGAGCTCATTTATTTATTGTCCATCCAGAACCCATTGTTTATTAGACTTGTTAACAGTTCAGATTCTGATGCTGAGCAAACATTAAGCCTGGTGTCTGGGTCTCCAGTTTCGGAAGCAGTGAGGCAAGACCCTCCAGAACCAGGCCTATTTCGTGGTGATCTCCTGACCTAGAGACCCTGCCCACCCACCACTGGCACCATGGGAACCGTCCTGTCACTCTCTCCCAGCTACCGGAAGGCTGCCCTCTTTGAGGATGGCCCAGCTACAGTGGGCCACTACACAGCCGTTCAGAACAGTAAGAACGCTAAAGACAAGAACCTGAAGCGACACTCGCTCATTAATGTGTTACCATGGAAGCGGATTGTAGCTGTTTCAGCCAAGAAAAAGGGTTCAAAGAAGGTGCAGCCCAACACGTCCTACCAGAACAATGTCACCCACCTGAACAATGAGAACCTGAAGAAATCACAGTCCTGTGCCAACCTCTCGACATTCACCCAGGACCAGTCAAGCCCATCCAATCAAGGATCAAAAAGCTCAAACAATGTGGCCTCCTCTGTCAAGAAAGCACCTCTGTCCAACTCCAACGCGGCACCCGGTACTCCTAAGAGGGTAATTGTTCAGGCTTCGACTAGCGAACTGCTGCGCTGCTTGGGTGAATTCCTGTGCCGGAGGTGCTACCGCCTCAAGCACCTTTCTCCGACCGATCCAGTGCTTTGGCTCCGTAGTGTGGATCGTTCCCTGCTGCTACAAGGCTGGCAGGACCAAGGCTTCATCACTCCGGCTAACGTTGTCTTTGTTTACATGCTCTGTCGGGACGTGGTCTCCTCAGAAGTGGCCTCGGAACATGAGCTCCAGGCAGTGCTGCTCACCTGCCTCTACTTGTCATACTCCTACATGGGCAATGAGATCTCCTATCCCCTCAAGCCGTTCCTGGTGGAAAGCTCCAAGGAAGCCTTCTGGGACCGCTGCCTGTCCATAATCAACCTGATGAGCACCAAGATGCTGCAGATCAACTCAGACCCACATTTCTTCACCCAGGTCTTTGCAGACCTCAAGAATGAGAGCCAGAAGGAAGAGGAGAGGAGCCGTTTACTCATCGGGCTGGACCGGTGAGGGGAAATCAAGCAGGACTGGTGAGGGGAAGTTGAGAATGCTTGGAGTAAGGCTGAACCCTAGTCTGGAATTTTTTAGTGTGCTCCGAAACAAATAAAATGATACATCCAATTTGGAAAATGTTTCTGTAGACTTAAGTCTTGGTATTATGCGAACAAATTTTATAAGCCTTAAGTCTGAAAAAAAATGAACCCTTTGTTCAAGACAATGAATGGTGAACAGAGAGGCATTGAACAGATATAAATACTTACTGAAAATATTATTAATTGGATTTTAAAGCTCTCCTTGGTTTGGGAATGTTAAAAAGGAAGGCTTAGCTTTGACACAAAACAGAATTGCCAGATGTGGGTTCAACCAAATAGTCACGTATGGTAAATATTCAGTATCACCACCATCACAAAAACAACAAAATATCAAGATCAACAACAGAACATAAAATGTACAATAAAAAAGAACTAAGCGAAAGAACGACCAATTTGCAGCTATGAATGTGGAGAGGCCCCGTGCTGCAGCTAGCTAGCCTCTGACTACTGGAGATGTGCACTGCCTTGTGTATAGAGGCCTCAGCCAGACTGGCCCACTGCTGACAGGAAGCACCAAGACTTTGATTAAGAGGGACATCCTCTGCTGGATGCTCAGTGAATGATAGTTTGGCTGCAGCAGTGGTGTGTCAAAACACATGTATTCACTAGAAAAAAAGAGGGGAGTTCCGGTGATATATTTTATGTATATCTGTAGACACAGTTCCTGGGTGCCACAATAAGGTGATTTTTGAAAATGCATCAGCACTGCACTGCAGGGTTGGAAAGACAATGCGTGGCTTGGCATGCTGATGTGAAAGACCTACTTTATTTTCATCTATGAATAGAATTAAGTGGACGCCCTGCTCTCCTTAGGTGTGCATATCGGGGGGCTTTTTTCCATCAATTTACGAGCTTCACTTAATTTTTTTACTCAATAATAAGACTGAATGCATGTGTGCCATGCAGTTTGTATGGTGTTTTGAAAGCATAAAATATTTCCTTTGTTTCCTTCCATTCAATTTGTTGAACCAACAACAACTGCGTTTAGGGAATGCTGTTTTAAAAAAGCAAATAGTTTATTTAGTTATGCTTGCTACAATGAGCCATGATCTTACAAGGCATCTTATGTTGTTTTGTCTTAAGTGTGTCACTGTCTAGTTTGAGAAAGAATTCATTTAGTGCAAAAAGCTCAGTATAAATGTTATAGAAACAGTGCCATATCTAGGATGAAAGTCATGTAGGTCTAAAGGACACACCAAAGGAGGGCAATTTTTGTAATGGTTCATTAATATTAAGAATATCTATTCATTCTTAATTTATTGCTGTTTATTTATTCTCTTAGGACATCCTTTGTATTAGTCATGTATTGTACAAATTACTGGTACAATTGCTACTTCCATGTGTAGCATTTAGATGTAGGTGATTTGTGAACTTGATACCTTTGGTGGGAATGAAGATTGTGGTTGATGCAAACTTGCATTTGAAGGATTTAGCTGAAGATATTGTGTCTGAGAGCTCAGTTCAAAACCAGTCAAATCTGAGAAACGCCAGGTAACACAAGTTTCCAGGGGGTTTCAGTCCAAACTACAGATATCTTACAGACCACTCTCTCTGTAAGCTGCAACACAAGTGTAGGATTATTATCTGTTGGAATGCTCCATGTATTAACAGCATAAAAGCAATCATCAATTGCCTATTTTTGCCTTTTAAGTGATGTAATGTCACCATGGAGAAGTGATAGCCTTTAACCCCATGCTAAATTTGATAGGAACAAAGTTCCTATAAACTGGACTGGATACGATGAGGTCAGAGGTCTGGCTGACCTTTGCTGATCTTATCAGGATTTTAGTTGGACTAGCCATCTGATATCTGAAGGTTTAGGAATGTAATGTCACTGAATGAAACAGTTATCCGAGACTGAAACTCTTTTTGGTGGGCACGACGCCCAATGTTTTGGTTCTAAATTTCGATAACTGTGATTGTGATCATGCGTATAAAAAGAATATGGTTAAAAAAAGGAACATCTCAATGTAATTTTGGAACATGTAATTAAATTGTGGCATCAAACTGAATCCTCATTTCATGAGGAATTTAAAAAATATCAGTCTCCCCTTGCCCACTATAAACATTGATAAAGAACGCCTTGCTTTCTTTCAGTAGTGGTGGATCTCAGATATATTTACAGAGCTAGAAAAACTGGTAATCATCACATATGGAGACATCAGTTATCCCTGTATAATATGTTGTTCCAAGTTGTTTAATTTCTTATGGAATGAGAGCTGCTCCTATACCCTGGACTGCATACATGTATGGAATGGAATGACAACTTTCTGAGTATTTGCTTTCACTGCTGTGGTGCTGTGTGTAACAGGATGTACGACGGACAGTGGTGTTCTCGTTAACGTGCAAAGAGTGAGTTCGGATAAGGCTGCTGTTTGGCACCATAGAGACTTGCATTTTTCTGGACACTGCTCAGAGGAGACCGAAGAGGATTTCAGGTTTCGGGGACAGATCCCGGGCCACTCTGCTCACTGCCTGTGGACCATCGATTGCCACCATGCACAATGTTGTTGTTTTTTTTTTCCCCAAACGCATCACTGATTATTCATTCAAAAAAAAGGGAAAACGACAACAAAAAGGGAGGTATTAGAATAAGATGCTCATTCTTTCTTTAACTTGTTGCGTATTTTTTGTAGAACAAAAAAAAGACAGTGTTACAAAGGCTGAAAAAATGGAGAGGCACTCTCAACGACTGCATGTGCGCGAGTGCGCGAGAGCTGGCTTGTACAGAGAAGTGTAGTTCTTTTTTTCTTACGGGATCTGGGGAGAATGCAAAGCACTGCTTTTTCGAACTGAACATAAGATGGGCTGGAGTTTGACTGGTGGGTGGGCAGGGGACTGGACTGGTACAACTACATCCTTAAAAAAATACAAGGTGTGCTGTAATTGAACTTTTTTCAGTTTGGTTCTGCTTATTTTTATTTATTTTTGTACTGTGATGGAAAATAAAATGCACTGATCGTTAAAGATGCGCACAAGTTTGTCTGTTGTTATTTGTTTTCTCTCTTTATTTTTTATCTTATTTCATATTTATTCCTGACTCATTTGGGATTTTGTTTATTTCACTCTGGCACTTTTATGTTTACCTACAAATCAGTGTGACATCGTTCACGACACAAAAAAAATGCAATAATTGTGAAGATTAAATGTATCGTTCAGGGAGTTGCTCAGGATATTTGATATTTCCTGTTCAGAACAGCTCACTGTAAAGAAATTCTGAGCATAAAGGTAAATATTTCCAGCACTGGAATGGCACTGCCTTGGTATTGATAGGCATACAGGTCTGTGCTCCAAACAGCAGACTGGAGACGTGGTGAAGTACAGGACCAGAGCAGGTCTGTGGGACATGTGACTGGGGTTTTGAGAAGGAAAATAAAGGCACATGACTATCAGAACTGGACTGACTGAAAGATCACCCAGAAAAAAGTGCTTCTGTCATCATTCATATTGGTTGTAAGAGGATTATCAATTTCCAAGCAGCAGCAATGCAGGGTAACCCAGCTGTTCCTGTAGGATAAGAGTGTGTGTGTGCGCGCGCGCGTGTGTATATATATATATATATATATTTTGCCAAAAGTATTCGCTCACCTTCCTTGACTCACATTTGAGCTTAAGTGATATCCTATTCCTAATCCATAGGGTTCAATATGACATTGGTCCACCCTTTGCAGCTAGAACAGCTTCAACTCTTCTGGGAAGGCTGTCCACAAGGTTTAGGAGTGTGTTTATGGGGATTTTTGACCATTCTTCCAGAAGCGCATTTGTGAGGTCACGTACTGATGTTGGACGAGAAGGCCTGGCTCTCAGTCTCCGCTCTAATTCATCCCAAAGGTGTTTTATCAGGTTGAGGTCTTGACTCTGTGCAGGGCAGTCAAGTTCATCCACACCAGACTCTGCCATCCATGTCTTCATGGACTTTGCTTTGTCATTTGGTGCACAGTCATGTGTGTGCGTGTGTGTGTTTGCGTGTTGGTGTGCATCAGTCTTGAACCAAGTGCTTCAAAGGTATTTATTTTAAGTAGTGATATTTGGTACAGGATACAACCAAACAAAAACAACAAAGAAAATGTCAATAACTGTGTCAACAGTTAAGATTAGGTAGCAACTTTTTTCTTTTGGTTCCTGAACAACATTAATTTGCAAAACAAAATTCACTTTCTTTAGTATTTGAATAAGGTTTAAAAAATAGGCAAACAAATCACAGTACAATACAAAAAGATCTGCCTGGGTTTGGAACAGACAAAATGAACATTCCTTTGGTTGTTTTAATTTGCCATAACTTTACATCTAAAATGAATGCATTAAATACATGAAATATAAAATTAGGCACATGTTTTTCAACTAAAAATATTGACTAAACAGCAAAATTATACAGATTAGAACAAGGCACTATTGCTGACAGGTTTATAGAGGTCTAAAACTGTTCGGCACTTTGTCCAAGTCACATAAATTCACCACAAGGACATTCAGGCAAGTTCAACAGAGACTAAAGATGGGTATAATTCAACAGAGACTAAAGATGGGTATAATTCAACAGAGTACGAATAGAACAAGATTTTACACAACTAAATTACTAAAGCGCTCTTTAATCCTAATGAGTACATACTGGAAGTGCAATAATCCATGAGTGCAGGGTATTAAAGCTGATTGCTTACAGAGGAAGCAAGACTTGGCAGAAGCTATTTTGGTTTTACAGAAATGATACTGAAAGCTGATGTGTAAATATATGTGATCAAAACCACATCAAATGGCAAGAACCACCTTTTGCTTTCAGCCGATAATAACCCCAAATAAAGAGATGGGTGAATTATGTATGCACATCTAAACTGGAATGCAGCCTTCAGGAGAAATGGCCTGTGATCAGTTCCATCTGCACCTGGGAGCGAGTTTGAGCCCTGGCCTTCCTGTCAGAAAGACTTGCTGGTGTGCAGCATCTGACCGATGAGGAATCTGTAACCCTGGAGTCTGCTGTCTCAGCGCCAGGGCTAGAGACATGGAAAAGGGGCTAGGGTCTCTCTCTCTCTCTCCCCCATGGCATAGGGGTTTTGTCTCCATTTCTCCCACTTTCCGTGTGTGTGTGTGTGTGTGTGTGTGTGTGTGTGTGTGTGTGTGTGTGTGTGTGTGTGTGTGTGTGTGTGTGTGTGCAGGGTGGCACAGTTAACTGAGCAAACGCACAAAAGGCACAAAACAGGGAAAGAAAGGGAACAGGGGCTGGAGAGAGAAGGAGAGCTGAATAAAGGACGTGCGAGGAAGGTTAGTTTTTACTTAGTTCTAAAACAAAGCATTTTCTCCTCTGTATAAACACATCAAGGAACAAGAACCTGCCGAGTGTGGAAGAGAGTTGAAGAGAAACTGGACTGCATCAAACTCTGCATGTAGCTGTACAGGTTCTGTTTTCTCAAACCATTTATATCATCTTAGGTGACTGGAGGCATTTGAGATGGTTTGTTCCAAATGTTAAATGTGGGATTTAACAATGGACATTAGGCTTGGTGATTCTGCACCAATTAAATCCATTTCAGTATCTACTGTTGAATGATGCAGACATGTAGTAATAATTAAGACCAAGGACTATTACATATACAAATAACATGAAATGAATTTCTTCTCAATATCTTTAATGACTTTCAAATGTGAAAGTCATTAAAATTGAACAAAAATTAGGTAATAGCTTTACACAGGTCTGCTGGGGAAGAAAACCCGGGTGCCTTTTGTACCACTTGCCAGTTCTGTTAGCAAAGGGCTCTTGAAAACTGGGCCAGGCGTCCTGTAGGCTCCACTCCAAAGCCTGCACTACTGGTTTAGTAAATACAAATGAACAGTTCTGCCTGGATCGCTCTCACCAGCACACCTTCTCTCTTGTAAGAGAAGTACCCATTCACTGGGTACAGTGCAGTCAGAAAAATGTACGCCTGGTTGTTTGGAATAAATCAGGTTATTTAGGCTTTTTTTAGGGGGCAAAAAAGCATTTGCATATATTTGGCTGAAAACAACCTTCCTTCACTCCAATAATCAATAAATTGCATGTCTTTGTAAATGTGAAAGTCACATCTTACCCTTTAAATGTACATGAGGGTCATATTGTACCACTGCCAAGCAAAGAGGAGTGATCAAACGAACACATGCCGTGAACCGAACATGAGCAGTTCTCTACTGTCTGGCTTTGTCCTGCAGTAGAGAGAGAGAGTCCCAATGTTTTCACTGTTAGAGATCTCGGTCAGCACACGTGCTCAACATCTAAACCATTTCTAACTACAAAAGAAATGGCTGCTGAGTTTTTTTTGAGTTTCATTGACGTGTAACTTATCTGTATACAAATGGTATATAATCTGGCTATATTAACTATGGAACAAAATCCTTTTACATCTGGAAGTCCCATAATTGAAATATGCATAACAAGACAAAAGCATTTAGCTTGAAACACTTACTGCTCCTCTCTGAGCAGGTAGCAAGGTTATGGATATGCTCAACATACCCTTGGTGAAAAGCCTGTGGGGCTTAAGCTGTGGTGACAGTTTCATGACCACTGTGATCCATGATATGAATAAACCCAGACATACTTGATCCCAAATGAATGCTTCACCAAAAACAAAAATATTCTCTTTAAAACTACAACAAAAATATTTCCAGCATATTACCTATACATTTCTAATCCTTGCATCTTGTTTACTATAAATATTTACTGTATTTCCTTTCATTTGGCTGAAACGATAAATAAATAAACTTTAATAGACATCAATGATCTTACTGATGAATTTGAAATGATGTGCATTTCATCGTTTTTTTTTTCATTTAATCAACACATATCTTGATTAAATAACTTGTGCTGAATTTTTAGGGACATTCCATCAATATGTTCTTATCCTATGGTAGAGAAACTTGTATCAAGGTAAATTTGCATGTTTTTTTATTTTATTTTTTTTAATTTTGAGATTTAACTGAGTCATGACTTGCTAATGTCGTGCAGTCTTTGTTCTTTAGTTGCCTGGCACCGCCAATATGTAGCCGGATCGGCTCTTGGTGAAGTCAGGCTGTGACTGGTTGATCTTGGTCTCCACGACAACAGTACACTTCCTTCCATTCATGCTGCACTGAATGGGACTTACAATGTTCACCTGAAGCTTCCTCTTCTCACTAGAGAGAGAGGGGAGAGAAAGAGGGAGAGGAGGGGGGGGAGAGATAAAGAGAGATCCAATTTGATCAAGAGAGTGTTTTTGGGCTGCTCTATAATAACCTCTATTACATTTCATCAGTTTAAGGTCTAACAGAAACAGACCGTAGAGAACCCCCTAACAGAAACTACGCAGCAGTTGAGACAGTTGTGTTGGTCATGTTGGACGTTCCTGGGCAGACAGACGCTCCAACACGATCGGGACGTTTGATGAGTGAATGTCAGGATGTTTCTGAAGGGATCCTGAAAGGCCAAGCCTCCCATACGACCAACCATAAGTACAGAAAAGTAAAATGACAGATCTCGCCTAAAGCCATAATACAAAAGCAGTGATACTCATTAAACTCTATATTTAGCTGTTAATCAGTCCAATTCAACACTCTCATGTTTAATAGTAAACACTCCAAAACTCTGAATGCGTTTCTCTTTTTTTGTCTCCAAAATTACAGCAAACTAGTGTGAATGTTTCCACGGCAAAAAGACCTTGTAAGGCTAATAAAACCCACTGAACCCAACTGGTCCCTCGTGACTGAGCCTTTGAAAAGGACCAAGTAAAATTTATGAAAGGATCAGTGTGATTTACAGCAAATCATGACTTACTTAATAATGCGCCTAACTGGTGACATCATTTAGAGGATTGACCTTAACAGCGAATGTTATCTTTGAAATCCTGCTGATGGAAGAAATCTTCACAACAATAAAGCCGTCATCCCATCCAGCTACTGCGCACACCAGACTCCTTGCACCAGCCGTTTCTATGGCAACTCAATAAACTCTTACTTGTGCTGTGGCCCTGCCTGCCAATAAGACACTATTATCTGACAACTGTCTAGAATAACATCAATCCTTCCCTGACCCTCTTCTGATCCCTCATCTTCACTGCATAATGTGGCAAGGAATCATTCAGTGAGAAAAAACAGCTCAAAACTACATTAAATTACAAGCCACAATGGAAAACAAAGTAAAAAGACAATAAAGCAATGGATCTAGTACAAAAAATATTTCATTTAAATAAAACACATTTGTTGCATGTAAAGAATATTCCAGTTTTTCTGCAATTCACAGAAAGGAACTCATCGTCTATTGTTTGTTTGTTGCTACAGCTGTTCCGTCCTGCTGTCTACAGCTGTTCCGTCCTGCTGTCTACAGCTGTTCCGTCCTGCTGTCTACAGCTGTTCCGTCCTGCTGTCTACCAGTTTGGTCAGTCAGCTAAGCTAAGAAGTGCAATCTTTTTAAACCAGACACACAATGAACATGGCAATAAAATAGCTTTGAGAGTAAAACAAAGGGGTGGTTGGATCAAATGTGAGGTCCTGAAAGAGCAAGAACATTGCTGAAGAAATGAAAGAAAACCCATGGTTTCATTTAACCTGCTCTGCCACTTCATACATTGCACATTTCCTACAAATGAGAAGTCTGATGGAAAATCAGCAAGATAGAAACAGAGAAGGGATGTCTGCGGGTCGAAGGGTAAGGAAATCTGGGAACTGCCCACTCAGGAGTCACTGAAAACTAAGAAGAACACATCACATGGCCGACTAGAAAATCAATTCTCTCCAGCTCTTTCCCCCAGAGCCTCTGTCCTCTAGTGATTCAGTGAGACCAAAAAAGGAAACAGAAAGAAAGACAGAGAGAGAGAGAGCAAGAGAGAGAAAGAGAGAGAGAGAGAGAGAGAGAGAGAGATCAGCAGAGGGGTCTTTGAGGAGGATGTACCCTGCAGGACACTTCTGATGTGAAAGATGACCCATAGCCTGGTGTGCAGTGCTGTCTTCCCTTGCCTTCATGTTTTACTGGCGTTCGTTACTGAGCTTTAGAGAGCTATAAAAACACAAGCCGCTTCTGATCGATACTCTGCAAGCGTGCCTGTGGGGTGTGTGCGGCTGTCCACGTGTTTACTCGCGTCTCGCATCCTATCTGATGAAGTCTAGGGACTTACTGAGGACTTACTGAGAGAGAAGGCAAACAATCCCTCCCTACTACCACAATACAGCAGACACGCTTCAGGCCAGATGGACCCCTCCACATTAGATACAGTTACAAAGCCCAGCGCTTACTGTGGGCTGAGGAGCACCTCCACAACATCCTTCATTACCACAACCACCAGAAGAAAAAACTGGTACAGAAAAAACAACCCCTTTTCCAAAAACTCAAACTTTCGCTCCATCACTCTCTCCATCACTCTCTCTCTCTTTCTGCTCCTCGAACTCTCTGTATAAGTCACATGGCTGCAGCACGTCTCACACCTCTCTTCTCCCCCCCGGCCCCCACCCCCTGCTCACCACTTTTTTCTCTCCCTTTCACCCTCTCTCTCTCTCTCGTTCAGGAAATGAAGCCACCCCTCTGAGGTTGCTAATAATAACCCATGCTATAAAGCACAGAGGGATTAGTGCAGAGCTAGCCTAGCCTAGCCCAGCCCTTCCTGCTGCTCCACTCAAAAGATGGAGCACAGGCATACATGCACAGCCTTCTGTCTGTTAAAAACACTGCTAGCTTTACTGTGTTGGATCATCACAGTCCAACACACCACACAGAGGACAAAAGGACCTTCTGGTAAATCAAAACAGCATAGCAGTTATTGACTTGGCTATTTTCTTTGTTGCCAGTGGTTTACTTTATATATAAGAAAAGTAATTGTCAGGTGATTTTGATATAGATTCTGTGTCTTACAGCTGCTTGTAATGAACAATGGGCTTCTTTAAATACTCACTATTTAGTCAGGCCGGGAGTTCTTTAAATACTCACTATTTAGTCAGGCCGGGAGTTCTTTAAATACTCACTATTTAGTCAGGCCGGGAGTTCTTTA
>JAOXYF010000012.1:4344606-4385313 GCA_028565775.1 Sternarchorhynchus goeldii
ATCATATATGAACAGTGTATGTGAGTAGTGCATCATATATGAACAGTGTATGTGAGTAGTGCATCATATATGAACAGTGTATGTGAGTAGTGCATCATATATGAACAGAAGGAACTGGAATGGAAGTCTAACATTCTAACACAAACATTCGATGCTCTCTCAGGAGGAGCTTGTCCTATAAATATCTTTGTTGGTTTGTTGGTCTATAATGCACAGTACAGAACTGTGACCTAAATCAGGGTGGATGAGAATTTCATCATAAATAAAAACATTATATATTTCAAACCTAGATTTACATCCAGGGGCAAGCAAACAGCTATTTTAAGAATGAATTCTTATCCGACATCTCGATCTCTCTCTTACCCTCTCTGTTATTAGCGTTCTTTGCCTGGACAGCTTACTAATGGATTAAATATCAGATGAACATGGATTGACTGGTTGCTATGGGAACTGCATCTGCAGTAGAGAATGGGGGGGGGGGGTTGAGGTCAGGCAGAGGAAGAAAGCCAGGAAAAAGAAGGAGCGAGAGAAAGGGGGGAGGGGAGATGGAGGATGAAGTGAGAAAGACAGGAGAAGTGAAATAAGGGGAGATGGAGCATAACTCCTTGGAGTGTGTGTTTGGGATTCAGCACAAAGGCTGACCTTGCTGAAGGAGATCTGAACTCTGGCCAGCATGTTTATGACACCATCACTGGAGGGCAGAGAGTGTAGGCACACTGAGAAATAAACCTCTCTGTAATTATGGAGTAATAATGGAATACATGAAATACTGTAATGCCTCTGAACTTTACACTGAAAAGCAACAGGAGATAGAAAGAAAAGATGTGTTTCTGTGTCTATAAAAAGCATATGTAGAGCAGCACACGCACACACACACACACACACAAACACAAGCACATGCACAAACACACATTGATGCACATGTGCACACACATACGTGCACGCACACACAGTCCTAGTGTTTGCAGGGGCCTGCCTGGTGCTACTCCCTCATCTCTGTACACAGAGGTTCTTGCACTCGGCTGTTAGTCTGAGGGCAGCCACTGGCCACCACCTCTCCCACTTGCCACCAGACCATGACCGGGGGGGTGGGGTGTTCTCTGGCCATCGCAGCAGGAGCGTCTGGGTAACTCAGACACCAACTGAAAGGACTTGTGATATCTAGGTGCGGCACAACGTTGCAGCATAGGATATAAGGGCTTGGTCAGACAAATGTGAAGCACTCTGGGTAATAACTATGTTAAGAGCAATCAAAGACCGAGCAAATTCTGTTGAGTCATACCCAATGACAGAGAGAGAGAGAGAGAGAGAGAGAGAGAGAGAGAGAGAGAGAGAGAGAGAGAGAGAGAGAATGAAAAAGAGAACAAGAAAAGCTTATGTGTGAGTGAGAGAGGGTGTGTCACAGAGTGACAGGGAATGAGAGATTGGGAGTCAGACATCACTACTGCAGCAGTAGAACACACCTGGACAGGTGCTGAACAGAAACATCAGGAAATAATGTCAGAGTAAGAAATGGAATATGGTTGTGGTCGTCCTCAGTGTCTGGACACTTCAGATACCATCATCCCAGTGACTGAACTGCACGTCTATGCATAATTAGTTGAGAGTTTCTCGCCTTTTGACCTATAACACACTAGTGTTTGACTATCTTTGGGTCCCAGTGCACACTATCAGGGCTTCAGAAAATACACTCACGGCATCCCAGGAACTCCCCTGGGGGGAAAAAAAGATGAATCCAAATGGCATGATTCATTTCCTCAGAGATCAGGGAAAAGAACACAGAGTTAATGAATTCCCCTGGTGAATGAATTCATTTGGTTTCACACAGGCGTTTAGCTCAAGTGCCAGATATCAGTGGAACGGGTTTCTCATTCAGCTCTGTGTATGAGAGACAAGAGGAGCAGTCAGCAGTACGTTTGGTGGACAGTTTACACAAACAGAGAAGCTGTTGCCTGAGCAGAAAAACACAGAGACTAATTCCTGAACAGAGAAACACAGAGACTGTTTCCTGGATTTTGGCAGCTTGCAGTGGGATTGCCTGGAAGTTTCAAAGGCAAACAGGACAGCTAGAGTCTACCACTAATGAAACAAAAACATCTTCAAAATACATTTAAACAGCTAATATTTTGTTCTCTTTAAAGAATTTAAAGGAGTCGGGTTGTCACATCAGAACAGGTTTTCAGAATGTACCTTTTTACTTCATAAATGTGACCGGTTACTCAGATCATTATGGATTCCATATGTTCCTTTGGGATGTGTGTGTGTGTGCGTGTGCGTGTGTGTGTTTAGCAGGCTGGTGGAGGTGATACTAGAATAGATCTAGGGTTCCTATTGTAGAGAACAGAGCGAGAGTGCAAAAAGATGCACAATACGTTCTGGTGTCCTGCATGGTGTACATCTCAATGTCGAGAACTGAACTAAATATAGTTCACTGCTGAACTTCACTGCTGAACAACGGTAAATATTTCATTTTCGAAGCAGCAGGAGAAAAGAAAAGGAAAAAAGCGCGAGAGAGAGAGAGAGAGGGAGAGAGAGAGAGAGAGAGAGAGAGAGAGGGGGAGAGAGAGAGAGAGGGAGAGAGAGAGAGAGGGAGCAAGACGAGTGAGGAAAAGCCAATGAAAAAGGGAGAAAAAGAGGAAAGAAAAAGAAAGAAAGAGAAGTTGGAGTGTAGATTAAGGAGGAGAAAGAGAGGGAGGGATACAGGAAGAGGTAGAGAGGAACTGAACACGAGTGCTCAAGGACAGAGGGAAACATAATCTGCTATTTTTGCCTGGAGCGGGAGAGGGGGGGGGGGGGTTGCTCATCATCAAAACAGTTTGGCGTCATCCGAGATAAGATGGCTATGTGCTTACTCCCAAAAAACAGAGCTGGCCATTCAGACTGATTTGGGTTAGACGGTACACTTTAGTTCTCCAAACACAGCAGGGAAAACAAAACGACTGTGTCTGCAGTTTTTGAATCAAACCATTCTAGTCCAAAAGTAATGTAGTCTTGTGTACACTATACAAAAAAACCAAAAACCCTGCATTCAACTCAATCGATGCTCCTCTACGATAAAACCCATTCAGTGTGGGTTGGATGTGGCAGCCCTGGACCCCACGGTGGCCTTGTGTGGCTTTGCTAGACGGGCCGAGGACCAGGAGGTGTGCGGCGAAGGGCGATTACAGCGCACATCTCCGGGGAGCAGCCGGCCGCCTGTGAAACGGGTCTGTCGCTCAGGGCACACAGCACCCCCGCTCTGATGCACAGCTCCACAGGAAAACGATCCGCCTCTGGTCATTAGCACAGAGGTGTTCCGGGGTTTTTCCCACACAAACAGGAGGCAAGCAGGAGGGTGAATTTTATTAGGCCAAACATGGACGTGTTCCGTGTTGAAAGCGTACGGCGCTGGAGCGGATTCTGAAGGGCAGGCATGGTAATGTGCTATGGAACAAAAAGTGGTGGGCAGGTATCTTAAGGTTGGGAGATTAGCTGTAAATTAGCACAGATGTACAATCGGAAACGTGACAGGAAGTGTCTTTGATTGCTCTTGATGCATAAAAAGGTTCAGTCTGTTTCTCGTAGGCCATTTCAAAAGTGATGCACTAGTAGTTTTGCTCAGGGTGATCAAAAGGACATGCAGTATAACTAACTTTCTAACCTTCAACGGCCTTATTTCATACCCTGCTGACCACTGGGTTATCATTACTGAGAATAACAGACACGTGAAGGTAAATACACACAGACGCACACAAACAGAGGGACGGCTCACAGGGATCAGCACCATGTGTGTCTGGATCATCCTTTATTCAAAGCACACATCACAGCCACTATAATCTCCCTCCAGCAACGGAAAGGGCCTCGGGATGTTCGCTGTATTTCACTCTGTGAACTTAATGCTTTAAGTGACTCGTGCACTAAAACTAAAGTCGCATGTGCTGCCATGGGGGGGGGGGGGGTGGGCACTGGGACTGGTGGCGAAATCCACTGGGGCAGAGGGCAGCGTGTGTAGGCAGCGGGTGAGGGGCAGCGGGCGAGGGGCAGCGGGCGAAGGGCAGCGGGTCAGGGACAGCGGGTCAGGGACAGCGGGTCAGGGACAGCGGGTCAGGGACAGCGGGTGAAGGGCAGCGGCCATACCTTTTGAAATGGCTGAGCAAGGTGCCCACCAACTCGCCAATGCGGCTCTCCCCTGCTGGCACCATGCCCTGCAGGCAGACAATCAGGTCCCGGCTGTCCTTGGTGTGGAAGACAACCAGCTGGTCCTTCCCTGGGGACACGCTCAGACCAGTCACCTGGGAGGAGGAGGAGGAGGAGAGGAGAAGTGGTGAGGGTGTGAGCAGAGCAGGGCTAGAAGTGTCACAACCTGCAGCTGCTCTGCTCCTCCTCTCCTGGATATGGAACTATGAGCCCAGAACGTTACGCAAGGCTTCAGCAGGGACGTCCTGGTCCTCACACACCTTTGCTTGTTCCCGTTAAAGAGAAACAAGCGACGCTTCCACTTCTTGTAAGAACATCTCAAACTACAAAATTATTTTTGGACATTTTTTTTTTTGCTTGGTAACTGGCATGTCAGTAAGACACTGTGTTAAAATTAACATTTTTAGATGTCTTGAAGGAACAGTGAGAGGTCAATCAGCTACTATAGCTGGATAGTATGTAAGGTGTATTAAAGAGTAAAGCTTTGTCTTTTGCTAGTTGTATCTCTTCAGTTCTTTGCAAGGTCCACACACTTTAAACTGAGATGGAAAACAGCTAGTCGCACATCACTATGAACCAATTTCAGTGCTAATAGGAGACCAGGTGCTCCACCATGCTACGAACACGTTCATCCTCTTAATAACTGGAGATGATGCACAGTCAGATCGTCAGCCCACACACATAGCTTGCTGGACCACAGATAAAACATGTTCATGTCTGTGGGATGGGGAACATCTGCTTTGGGCAAACCAGAACCCAAAAATGAGAGTCATCACTGGGCATAGTGCAATTAGAAGCTAACGTGACAAGGATCTGTGAATTGGGAAGGATGAAAGCTGACCAGAGTGAACTATTCTGGTCCTGCTAGGGTCTGGGTTAAGGTTAGACCAGTAGTCACTATGGCAGTAGATATCGGCCATCCTCACTCTCCTTCCCTGGTTTAATTTTCAAGGAATGTGTTACATAACCACTGACTCCTGTGTGTGTGTGTGTGTGTGAGAGTGTGTGTGTGTGTGTGAGTGTGTGTGAGTGTGTGTGTGTGAGTGTGTGTGAGTGTGTGTGTGAGTGTGTGTGTGAGTGTGTGTGTGTGTGTGAGTGTGTGTGTGAGTGTGTGTGTGAGTGTGTGTGTGAGTGTGTGTGTGAGTGAGTGAGAGAAAGTTTTACAGTTTACAATCAAGGAAGTCAAAAATATCTGCATACATATTAAGTGTGATCAGGATGTCTGAAAAGGACTTAAGATATATTTGAATATTTTCCAAAGGAAACAGCAGATGAAAGACTGTAGCTGATCAGATGCACACAGAGTGTTGGGTGTCAGCATTTTCCACGGCTGTTTAGATTTAGATTAAAAATAGCTCAAATAATATTAGAAAGAGATATGGAAAGAGAGACTGGGAGAAGAAAAGGAGAGAGAGAAAAAGAGAAAGAAGACAAAGAAAAACATAAAGGAGACACATTTAAGCCTGAACAGAAGGACAACACAGAGGAGGTAAATTTGTGCACATGCCTGAACGATACCAGACGTCAGCTGATCTCTCCTCCTGCTCCGTTGTCATGGCAACCCCATCTCCTGGGATGTTGGCATGACAACAGTGGAGAGGAAGATGAATGGGGAGGGAGGAAAGGGGCTGAGGGGTAGAATGTTCGGGGGGGTGTGTGTGTGTGTGTGTGTGTGTGTGTGTGTGTGTGTGTGTGTGCAAGCAGTGCATTATGGGGACTTTTTATATCCTGTGCTTTTTTTCCAGGGCATGTTCAATGCTCAATCATTTAATAATACTCTATGAACTGGGGTATTGAAAACCTTTAGCTGTCAGTTAAATCATTGGTGCTGTGATGGCATGGCTGCACACAGGCCTCAGTGGAGCAATAAATAAATATGGGGTGAAAGATGGTTTAGCAGAGCAGAAGCTTTCCTGCCTGTTCACCAGCCATTGTGTGTTATTTTCCTGCAAATAACCTTCAATTATCAACCTGCTAATGTAAGGAAGCTTAAGTGACATGCTTTCACTAGACATCACGTTAAATACAAGTGAGGCATCCGAACACAATCAAAACTCAAACTGTTCACTTCACTGAACTCTTTCTTTGTGCTGAATTTAAAACGTTTTTGTTTCAAAGCCCTGTCTCGCGGTTATGATGTTTTTTCTGACAGATATTCTCGTGATCCTTCCTCAGAGGACAGAAGGTCGACTACACAGCCTGTAGACATACTGCTTTTGTGCTGGGAATGGAAGCCAAGACCCCTCCCTGGCGCAGAGCCCCTGTCGTACAGGGCTCAGTCAGATCCATGGCCCAGAGCCCATGGCAAGCGTTAGCCGACGGACCACAGATGGGCTACGACTCGCCAGGTTATGTTTCTCCACATTTCTCACCTGCCGTGGGTAGGCCGCTGTCTACTGATGAGAGACTGCTCTTCTTGATACCAAAACAAAGGAAACGAAAAGCACCATGGTACAAAGGTCAACCTTCCGGGTTTAAGCCCCTTTAGCGGCAGCTAATCTGGCAGACCGGCTTCAAGCTCGGGTTTAGAGCTACCAGGAGCACAACATACAGCTCGAACAATATCCAAAGATCAGCGAGTTACGCAATCCAGTCTTCAATGAATATTCTACCCTGTTTTCAAATGTGCTATTTTGCCTTGTAAAATAAGAGGAAAAGATACATGATATGCAGTGTGGGCCTAGACAAACACAGCACTGCATCAAACAGCACAGCATCACTATAAACTCAAACGGAGAAAACGAGCAGCGTGTGTAATAGAGGGTGAAAGCAGTCCATATGTACATTATAGAGCGGGGTGCTCTTCATGGGCTTGTACTGTTTCAGTGGGTCCAGCTTGTAGAGATGGCGGTCGGTAATCATCACTGCCCTGTTTTCTGCCTTACTGAAGCGGTTGATCTGCAAGAAGCGGAACGGCCATTTGTTAAAAGCCACTACAACTGAAACAATGCAATGCAATATATTTAATGGCAGGTAAAGGTAAATACAGGGACACAAGTAAAGGACACAATTACATGGATCAGAGTAGATCAGTGTAATATATGTTATACCTTGCGGACATTGCAGGAGAAGAGGACCCTCATGAACTTGTCTTTCCTTTGCAGTTCACTGGAGACCAAAGTGAACAATGATGCTTTCTCAGGACAGTCTCTCTTCTGCGGAAACACAAACACAGCGTGAGCAGGAGGACTATAAGGTTCCCACTGGAAAAGTTCAATATTCCAATTGGTATTGTTTGACGTTATTTAGTTGTTTAACCTACTGCTCAGGGTTCAAACACTGACCAGATAATTGCCCTCCCAGGCCCTCTGTAGGCCCAGGTCTGCCCTTTGACCCTTCAGGCATTCTAGTGTGGCCACTTTGGCCTTGACCTGCAATTTCTCCTCAGGAGACAGGTCTTTAATGAGGGTCCAGGCCCACCACCTACAACACACACAGAGTTTACAGAGGGAAAAAAACATCAATATTTGTTACAGGCCTTTAAGTACATTACAGTCTGAGAAATCTGTTACACTTTCAGTGACCCTGTAGGAACAATAGCCCTGACGTGAGATTCCTTAAACAATAGTGACTGTGTTAATGTGGGGGCTGATATGTGATGATGTAGACAGGCTGAATGATTCAGGCCAGACAAAAAAAAAAACGTGCGTCACCCCGTTGCCCAGATACTGCCTGTAAAGCAACGTGGGAGTTAATTGTGAGTGAGAATGAGTCACAATTAACCCCCACATTACCTGAAACCTACAGGTCCCATTCATCCCAGTGTGTGTGTATATGTGTGTGTGACACAAAGGAAAAGAGGCAGGACAGACAGACGCGTGTGGCGTCCTGCGCCTCTTACCTGTTGTAGATGTTCCTCAGGGCCTCTTCAAATCTGCGCAGGACTTTGGGGGGCGTGGGCCACTTCACATGCCTGCCACGGTCCTTCATGCTCGCCACGTTTCGGAAGCGTGCGTTCACCTCGCGGATGTACGACTTCACCTTGTAGCGGCGGTACGCCTGCAGAATGATCAGCGCAGCCCGCATCCGCCGGCAACGGGTCCGCGCGAGAGTGCCACGCCACACCTGTGAGGAAGCGAGCGGAACAAGGTCACCACGGGATTCACAGAGAACCCACGACAGCAAACGAGGCATCTACATTTGTATAAAAAACACAGTCGGACGCTCGACGCCCCGGAGTGCCACTCAAAGGATGTAATCCGCATGTTAGACACTAATAACAGAAGATAATAGATCTTTGGGGAAGATACAGATCTCTGGGGAGCTGTGTGAGCCACTCAGGGTTAAGGAAGGGCCATATGCTCCCTTCACTTTACACACTGACCCAAAGCTTTAAAGCCTCAGTTGGGAAATGTCTGGCTGCTCTGGAGCATTTTTCAGTGTGATATTATGTGCTTGCCTGTAGACCCAGACGTCACGTTCATTTCTGCAAAACGGACTAGACATATTAAGGTATTTTGTTAGTAAACACAGTAACCCATTCTCATCAGGCCCAGGTGTTCCTTGCAGCGTCAGCTTCTGACCTGTTCTGACCTGAAGCTGCGCTGATCTCATGTGCCACACAGTGACCGAACGTGTCCCGCAACTCCGCTGGGTAAAACACAGCAGCACAAGTGCAGTTGAACAGATTCTCTTACCCCAGAACACCTGCACATTCAGCTTCAGGACGATGTCGAAAAGGATCTTTTGTTATTATTGGGGTGCAGAAGTTTAATTTGCTAATTACACCTAAGGGCTCCATTTAAAGTCTGTCCCAGCTTTGCACCATTCTGTCCCAGCTTTCATGTTTGTGAGTCATCTATGTGAGGACCCACAGCGAGATTGGAGAGGCGGAGAACTGCAACTGTTCTCTCCGTGGCTCTCTGGGTGTGTCTTGCTGGGGGGTCTGTTTGAGTCACTGCTCAGCACAGTGTGATCCAAAGCTCAACACAGTCACAAAGCATTAAAACAGAATCCGACACTCCTCTCATAGTGCACCAAGATGCCAAATCATATCAACAGTCCACGCAACTGGGACCAAGGATGGAGGTAAAGTACCACATCGTCATTAAATATACACATTAAATATACACATTGCGATCACACCACATTACAAACATGCCTTTGAACCCTTGCTATATGGTTATATGGACTGACATTTCCTGAACCACTTGAATGCTTGAAGATTTTTTCAATGCACTCACAGAACACTCATCTGGAACAAGAGCTCGATACTGCAGTGATGAGCAAGAGTGTTATATATATATATATATGGGGTCGACCTCCAGCGACATCCAGCAGCAAACCGAGCAGGGTGTGCAGCTGTGTGCGAAACCTCAGAGTCAGCCACCGCAAAGAAAGAGCTGTGGTGCTACGTGACTGTAGCCGAGCCGAGACCCGTAACCGAACCGCGGTGCTACGTGACTGTAGACGAGCCGAGACCCGTAACCGAACCGCGGTGCTACGTGACTGTAGCCGTGCCGAGACACGTAACCGAACCGCGGTGCTACGTGACTGTAGCCGAGCCAAGACACGTAACCGAACCGCGGTGCTACGTGACTGTAGCCGTGCCGAGACCCGTAACCGAACCGCGGTGCTACGTGACTGTAGCCGTGCCGAGACACGTAACTGGATTGATCACTCACAGCCGGCCCATGCTGTTATTTGGAGGTGTTTAAACAGGGAGGAGGCCAGACGCTTCACGCTTATCGTTAGTGGGGGTAGGCAGTGAGATAAGACACCCAGGGGAGCTTGAGTAAATCAGGCCTGGAGCAGCTCCTCCCTCCTGTTCACCTCCCCCTCCTCTCTAATAAGCCAATTTGATCTGTGTTTTAAGCACTTGGACACAATATTGCTTCTCCTCCCTGCTCTTCTGATCCAACATTACAGCTAAACTGAAGAATTCCCCTTGCATTAAAGAGCGACAGATTACCGCACTACACTCCGACTGGCCCTTTAAGAAGGACAGTGGACTGGAATACAGTAATCTGGTAAATCCTGGCCAAGCTGTTGTCTGGACATGGTTTGCATGCTAATACAAAAAAAGAAAAGCCATCACTAGAATCAATAGGATTAAATCACAAAAGGAGTACTCACAAATCATAATCAGTATAACAGCATTCTAAAAAGATCCGTCCATTAGCAAACAACAAAGCATGAAAATATAACACATCTTCAGAAACAAATAAAAAAAACCTATTATAAATAATAAATATAAATAAACTATTATAAACAAATATAATAAATAAAACCTATTTGGATATGTGGCAGTTTCCTTCAGGTGTCACAAGACAATTACAGGCGAGTGGGAGAATCCAAGGTGGACTGGTGCATCATGAATCCAAGGTGGACTGGTGCATCATGAATCCATGGTGGACTGGTGCATCATGAATCATCTGGGCAGATATGCAGCCCCCCCTCAAAGTGCTAGACAAGCAAGTGCACAATTCCAACATGTGCAAATCCTCTTGGGAGAGATCTGAGGTTTTCCGTGACATACTTGATGCTAGGCGATTGACGAGATACCACCGTGCCCCACGGCATCGTAACCGGGGGGGTGGGGGTGGGTGGAGGGGAGCTGAGGAGCTGCTCGGCTCTGTGAAAGAGGCCACCATCATTTCTTTGTATGACCTCTAACAGACTGCTGTGTGTGTGTGTGTGTGTGTGTGTGTGTGTGTGTGAGTGAGAGAGAGAGTACGTGTGTGCGTGTATGTACACGTGTGTGTGTGTGTGTGTGTGTGTGTGTGTGTGTGTGAGTGTGAGTGAGAGAGAGAGTACGTGTGTGCGTGTATGTACACGTGTGTGTGTGTGTGTGTGTGTGTGTGGAGTGGGATGTGGTGCCATTCCTCGATCATTACAGAAACAGCAGAGCTTATGACGCAGCTGTCATTGCCGTCTCAGCCTCTTCAACACTCAACATTCTGCCTGTTTGCTGTTGTTCTCACACTCCCCAACATAATTAGTCACATATCTAATCTGAGTCTGACATTTTACTTGTGAACAAATGTTTAAATGGTAACTAGCAAGGATTTCATTAAGAAACTCTTTATTCTGTTATACTAAACACTGAGACAGGAAGAAAGCATTCCTGACCCCCAGAACATTCACACCCCATATAATGCGGATGGCCACCATTCAACCTGAAAATGAATTTTAAGGGGGAAACTCTTGACTAATTCTGAAGGTCTGAGTGTTTTAGCAGCTAATCCGTTTAGCTTCACATCACGCCGAGGAGATCCCCATCACAACACAAAACAGGGGATGTGAGCAGACAGAAGGAGAGGAGACACAGAGCTAAATGAGAGTTACAGAGGAGCAGCAAAACTCAAAATCAGAGGCAGGCAGATGAGAAGCGTGATGTGTTAGAGGATGAGAGGTGGTGTGGGGGAGGGAGGTGGAGGTGGTGTAGGGGAAGGAAGGGGGTGAGAGGTGGTGTGGGGGAGGGGAGGTGGTGAGAGGTGGTGTGGGGGAGGGGGGTTGCATTCATTCCTATCCCCTCATCTCCTCTTTCCCTGCAGCCCAGGGCAGCTCTAAGCTGTTAAAGAGCTGAGAGAAGAAGACAGACAGACACATCCTGGGGGCACGTCCTTAAAGCATGGAACAGGAGGGGCGGCCCAACCTCCGGGATCAATTTAAATGCTGTTACAGCGAGCAGAACAGAGAGGGTTATCCTGAGTAATGGTAATGGCAGGGAAGTGCTCTCTATATATTTATCTGAGGAAGCTTGTTGTGGAGGGTGGATTCATAGCACTGAGTCTGCCTCTTCTGTTCTCGCTGGCACACTTGGCATGAACCAAAGCAGCCTGCCAGGCACAGATAAAGCAATTGTACAGTGTGGAAGTTAATCTAAGGATAATCTAAAGCCGGCGTCAGCGAGGGAGAGAGAACAAGGGAGAGGTGATGGGAGAAACGGGCATGGAGGGAGGAGTGCTCATGTGTTGCTGGTGGTTGTGTGCGTGTGTAGCACTTTGCTGCTTAACTCAGACAGATGTTACTGATATTAGCTCCGGGGAAACAGAAATGTCCTGGAGGTGAGCAGCGTGCTTAATCAAGTGGCTGCATCCCCAAAGGTGTCACCCTTCCTCGGGGAGCAGGAGCCCAATATCCCCGCACACGACCGTGTGAACACAAAGGTCACCCAATCAACCCTGAATGGTGACAGAGGGCACGTGTAATACGCTGCTGCTGGCTGGCTGGGGAGAGAGACAGTCCTGTAGTGATGTGACTGAGGCCATCACTGTGGATCATCTGCACACACATTCACAGTGCGGCCAGCTCATGTTCTAATCACACAGTTATGTGACCCTCTATGCTGCTTAAATCATTTAAACTAGAGATTAAACTGAACAGGCAGTAGGATTTAGGTAAAACACAAACTGCACAGCCTGTCAGATGGCGTGTTCTCATCAGGTATGAGAAAGACCAGCATATAGAGCTTTGGAAAGAATGTGTAGCAAAAAAAAACATGCGATACTCAACTATGCTAGACGTGCTAGATCAAAGCTTCTCAATCCTGAGTAAGATGATGGGCCTGAGTAAGATGAGGTTCTTGCTAAGTTCCTAGTACACCTTAGCCAGGTAAATGAGAGCTCTACAGCCCAAAAACACCTGATTCAGGTCGTTGGAGGAGCTGAAGCAGAAGAAAAATCTGGACTCTCCAGGGTCCCTGAGGACTGGATTGTAAACCCCAGTGTGTTTTCTGAAGAAACATCAAAGTAAAAACACAGTACAGTCATACTAATATTTGAGTTGGGCAGCCTGAGGTGGATGGCTTCCCTCTCGAGTCTTGATCCTCCCAAGGTTTCTTCCTTAATTCCAACCAGGGAGTTTTTCCTTGCCTCTGTCAATATTGGATCTCACCAAGGATATGGGCCCAAATATTTGAAAAGCTGATTTGCATATTATAAACTGCGATATAAAAAAACCCCGACTTCAACATAAGCATTTTCAGCCAGTGAGAAATGGACCTTTAGCTACGTACAACTGGGAGGGTGCCTGGGACTGTCACTGCCTGGGGACACTGTTGTGATATGAAGTAACGAAGTGTCAACACCTTGTGTGAGTCGGCAGTGTATCGCTGGTGCAGGTGCAGGTGTAACACGCTGGTGCAGGTGTAATGCTGTTGGCCTCTGCTGGCCAATACAGTTCACTAGCTCATGAGGGCTTGTTTGTTTATTTGCTTGTTTGTTTATGATACATGTATGTGGTGAACTCTGAAGAAAAAGCTCCCCACTTCTCCCCACTAGTCAGCCAGCAGAGGCCGATGAGTCGGTGTGAATTTAACAGCCTTTAAAAACTCTGACCAGGACAAATCTGAACTCCACACCAAAGACACAACCCCAGACACAACCCCATGGGCCCTAGGAATAAGCCGCATCCCCACAGGAGCTCTTGCCTTCTGCAGAAACAGGACGATCCTTTTCACCATCTCGGCTCTCTGTTCCTCCAGGCTGAAGATGGTGCGGGGCGTGCGGATGAACACCTTGGTCTTGCCGAAGGCGGCGTCGTTCTCGTAGCCGCAGCCCTGGAGTAGACGCCTCACTGCCTCGCGGTCCGACGGAAGGTCGTGATTGGGCCACGTGAACTCTGAGATCATCTTATACCTGGGAGGGGAAAGGGACAGGAGAGATGTCACATAACCCCCCCCATATTATCAGTTTTTGAGAATGTTTGCCTTTATTATTTGATTTTTTAACTGTCTATAAAGAAATCATATTTCTTGTTGTCTGTTGTACTACAGACCTTTTAATACAAGCTTATAACACTGTTTAATTCACATGGTGATGTGATACATGTGAGAAAATTAAGCAATGGAGGTAGAGAGAGAGAGAGAGAGAGAGAGGAGAGACAGAGACAGAGAGACAGAGAGAGAGAGAGAGAGAGACAGAGAGAGAGAGAGAGAGAGAGAGAGAGGAGAGACAGAGAGAGAGAGAGAGAGAGTTTTGTGTTTAAAAATCACGTGTTGCAAGTTTTTGGAAGAATTTCTACAGTGCAATTTAAGCTCCGTCTCACAGATAACGTAGAAGGTTATATTTCATGAATGGCCATGGCCTTCACATAGACAAGGAGAAGAAACAACATGACTGTGGACAGCAGTTCATCCTTCCCTCTCAATTATATTCGCTCACAACCAGGAGGTCTTTAAGCAAAAGGAGTGTCAAACAGAATCTAATCAACTCAGACCTGTTTGTCTGTGCATCTAAGTGTACAAGTGAGTGCATGTATGATTTAGAGAGCCTTGAAGATGGAACACGGTGTCCACACAGCACAGAGGAATAAGGAACAGGACATGCCTTCTTAAAGATAAGTAATATATCCTGAACCACATTCTCATATAACTGTTTTCCCATTAAATTAGACTATGCTTAGTATGTATACTATGGAGAAACAGTATGGGAATATTTAGAAAATTAAATATCTGGGTCTAATTTAACAAACAACACTTTTTTAAATAGAACTTTTTTAAAGTTCTATTTTCTTAATAAATAAATGGTTTAAACAAACATGGAAAAGTGGTTTCTAATGTAATGTAGAGATATACCTATGGGTAACGGCATCCATCACACACTAAGTCCAGTTCAGTCCCTCAGTGAGATGGAGAGTTCAGGTATTTTTTGGTCCAGTCCTCTAGATGACTTTCAGTTCATGTTATGGTTTGGAAAGTCTCACTAAAAAGGCTCCAGATCAAGCAGCAGCATTCCACTGAGACACTGACGGTTCTTTAGGCCCAGTCTTGTACTGATGACCTAAGGTTTTGGATATAGTCGTGATGCTCTGACCTCTGGCTGTAGGAAAGTCGCAACACAACTTTGAAATCTTTGCACACTTGGATGTTCACATCCAGGCTCTAGAGACCCTCAACTTATAACCCACTTTTTGATGACCTCAATTATTTAAAAATCTTAAATATATGGAATTGTAAAATGTATGTTGAAGTGTTTTAATTATTTTTAATCACAGGAGCTATTCATCCATAGTTCAAATTAATTCAAAGGGTCCATAATCCTTTCCAAGAACATACTGTAGGTTGGTAATCCAGAATTTTTCTGTTGGTTTATATGAAGGCTTTCCAGACCTCATAAATTACTAATTTGGTTGGAATATTTTCACTTTTCAAGTAGGCAAACAATGTGTGCAGTTCTGGAAAACATTATCAGTAAATAAAGTTAAAACCCAAGATATATCCATGTAAATGTCTCTTTTTGGGGATTTTCAGTTGATAATCTGCAACTTATAGTCATTATGCAGGCCCCCTAGTGGAGGCTGGAGGCCTCCGTCTAATTCCAACGTCTAAACAAACACACACACACACACTTTTGGTGTTGGATGCAATGTGTTTCCAAATAAGGTCATGCAAACATTTCAAACAGAAATCCACCATTAAAGAATTACTGTTTAAATCACAAACTTTATTCATGAAAAAAGCTCCAGTAACAGGAGATTCAAGCATCCTGCAGCCATTCTGTCTCAGAGTGGTGATTTGTGACAATGGTGGACAACACTTTGTTTTCAGCTCATTCATGTTCAATTAAATGCAATAATAACAATGACAGAGAGTATTTTAAAGATAGCAACAGGGGTTACTGGCCTCTGGTTTTGTAGGGTTAACTAACAAAGTGTCTATGTGAGATGACTGAACGGGTCATGTGTGTGGAGCACACGCACCTCTGTAAGAAGCGGGCGTAAGTCTGGCGGTTAGCAAAGCCCGCTCGCCGAACACGGACGTTCTCCAGCAGGCCCAGGTACTCCACCTGATGCCTGCAGCGCTCGTACTCAAACAGCAGGGGTGACTTCACGTCGTTGGGTTTGACGCAGCGCACATAGTATGGTTCCTATGCACACCACCAGGGGGCAGTGGTGAGAGAGCATGGATATGTAAATAATGAGAACCCCTTTGGAACATCTGCGATGACCGTTTAGATTCGCTTACCTTATTTTAGGGAGCAGACACAAGTGTGCACTGAATAGCTTACCTTGGAGGCCAGGTTTTCCACTAGGGAGATCATGGAGTTCTTGAACAGCGTGCCTGCGGTGAGGGGTCGCTTGGTGACCTCGGTGATGCTCAGCTTGCCTTCAGGCCACATGGCCTTCAGTACGGGGTTCGAGCTGTGGGGGGACATGGGCCAGCAAAAACAAAAGCAACCATGGTTCAAGCAGACCAGCGCAGTTAAGTTCAGCAAGAACATGGTGGCAAACGTACTGCAGTGCTGACCTGTTGTACAACAACCTCTTGAAGTCCTGAAACAGGGTATCCTTGTTCTTGTCAATGAAGCCCACAACAGAGTAACTGAGGATTTAATAAACAGTGAGGCAGATAAGTTAGGATATCAGGCAAAAACACGCGCCCTCACATTAACACGCATACAGAGGGTTTAAGCATCCTCGTTGAATGGGCTCTTCTGTTAAACCTCGCAAATGCATCCAAGAACAATAAACCAAAGGGGAAATGAGAGGCGAGAGGCAGATTGATTGGCCGCTCCGTCTGAGCCATCTGAGTGCTACAGTAAGTGTTTCAGGCCCCCAGGAGGCCAGCAGTTTTATCCTGGCGCAGAGTCATAGAGGGAGGGGCGGAGTGATCAGGGGTGGGGGGGTGGATATGCAGAGTCATTGAGGGAGAGGAAGAATCATAGCGGTGAGGGAAGGTAATTGGGGGCAGTTTCTCACACACATATTTTTAACCCCATCTCCAACACACTTATACACACTTAGTACTAAGAGGCAGGCCGAATATGGACCTCACAGACTACTAAAACAGCCACAGCCAGGAGTTCACAGCTGATGGTTTTCCCAAGTCGCCGTAGTAGAAACGAGACCCAAGCAGCAGTACATGAGCTCTCACAAAGAAGCTTTTCTCTTGGTTCCAACTTGCATCACTCTGCTCGCTGACGGCACTGCACACACCTGAGCCACACGGCCTCCAGACTTGAGTCGCGCCACAGAGGAGTGTCCTGACGCCTGTTTATACCACAACCCCCTCACTAACAGCACCAAACAGGGCAGGTGAGTGTACTTACACCACGTCGCCGGCATAGTGGCGAATGCGGAAGTCTCGGTCGAACTCCAGATTCTTGTCGGTAGGGGAGAGCTGTGGAGAGATGGAGAGGATGGAGGACCAGGTAAGAGGATGTGACTTTCTCAGCTCCCCGCCATCAGGCATTGGTGAGCTTTGTTTTCAGCTCTGTTCAATTTTTACAAAAATAGGCTTAAGAACTCTATTCTTGAGAGCAGTGGCAGTCTTCACAGTGATGGCATGACTTTTTTTAAGGTGCAAAATGAGGAAATGTGTCAAAAAGCTGGTCTGTGAAACCTCAGCAAGGTGTAAAGCTGACAGGCCGAGAGTGAGGATGGGCGTGCCCGTGAGAGTCAGAGTGAGGATGGATGCGCCCGTGAGAGACCAAGCTCTCTTAAAAATAAGCTCCTAAACAGGTCTTTGCTAAACATGAAAGCAGTTACCTCTGCTGCATAAGAAACACACTATAATCATGTTAAACAATGAAACTTCAGCTGGTATTAACAATGGGGAGGACAACTACAGTACACCAGCAGACCGGCCCATCAGAGTGAAGCTTCCACACCAGCAGACCGGCCCATCAGACTGAAGTAGGGAAATAACCCTCTGACACTCCCACACATAAAATAAAACACTTGACGGCCACGGTGCAGATGGACCGGCCGCGGTGCCTCTCCGAAGGGCCGTGCGCTGCACTCAGACAGCAGCGTCTCGACCTCCTCGACCACAGCGAGGGTGTGGCTTCCTTCCCATCAGAGCTACACAGACCACGTCACGGAGCGCAGCGCCGAAAGCAGAATCACAGGCAGATGCGCGCCAGGTCCGGTTTAAGCAATAAGTCATGGCAGACCGTGCCAAAAGGGGCGGAGCCACTGGCTGCTCTGAGGAACGTGTGGAAGGCTGCACGTTTAGTGTGTGTCTGAGAGGCCGAAGCAGAGTGCAGTTGGTGTACTGGTCCCGTTGGGCAGCACAGACACGGCCTTGGATGGACCAGATCACGCTGGCACAGAGCTGCCTGCTGCATCCCTTCCCTCACCACAACCAGCTCACTTAGTCACACCCAGCCACGCACATCCAAAACACACACCCCAGAACACACACACACACCCCGGAACACACACACCCCAGAACAAAGGAGAGAGACGTTCATCAGAGGAACAATGAGTCACAATGTGTGTGTGTGTGTGTGTGGGGGGGGGGGGGGTAATGGAAACAGCAGAATCACACATCTAAATATGGCATAGCTCCTCAAATCCCACCCCCACCCCTGAAAGCATACCCCTCAAATCTACCCCCCTACAAAATACCCTCTCAAATCCTCCACTACAGCCTGTGTCTAATATCCTACTTTGTGACACTGCCAAAAGGAAACTGGAGGGACATATAGCAGGTGGGTGAGAGACTGGGGAGCAGTTAGTGGGGCAATTAACAGGGGCAAAGTAAACACTCGATACTGGAAGTACACAGCACGCCCATCATGTCTCATCTTTATGTTCATTTATTATGTGGACTGTGGTGAGGTTTAAGGTGCAGGTTTTCTGGTGCTATGTCACTGTGTATTAGACAGTATTAAGGCAGGACGATGCTGGTTGTCCAGGCTCCAGCTCTCCCCCAGCAGAATACCATCCTGCCTGCCACCTGTGACTCTTACAGCAGCGTACGAGCTAAGCTGGCTGGAGGCCACACCAACTCCAACCACTTTACAGGGCTGTAAACCTGTCATTCAGACACCAGAGAGAGGCTGATTACCGATGTAGACTAGTCCCTGGGCTGCCTTGCTCTGGACACAGAACAAGTCCTTCAGGAAGCACTGCGTAGGCTGTAGTGCCCGTTAGGACTGGAGTTTGAGCTCAGTGGTTGAAAAATTCAAAACAGCACAGAGAGTGTGTGCCTTGATTAACTCCCAGATGTGATCTAGATCACGTTTGAAGAAAAGTGTTCTGATTGGACCAAATAATAATAATAAAAAAAAAATACCACCCATAAGAAATAGCACCCAAAGCTGCAATCATAGCCCCTACCTACAGGAGGCAGTGCAGCTAATTCACTGTGTAGGGAATATGCAGCAAACTGTTGTCTTAATTACACAGTATCTACAAATGAAATTAAAGTTCTCAAGCTGCTGCTATTTACTAATTCTAACTAAAGTAAGATGAAGCAACTCTAGATGTAATAAAATGCTCTCTGCTGGATCAACCTGAACCGTTCCAGCTGCCTCATGTATATGGGTTCGGAAATCAACAGCAGCCTGCAACATCCAATCAAGGCTTAATCAGCTAACGAATGAAGATTCTTCTCTATGGCCATGCTGCCATGGAGACTTGGAACGACTTCCTGTCCCATGCCTGCACCTCCAACCAGCATGTGCTGGAGAAAGTCGGGGGCTTTAGCAGGCTGTCTCCACTCCCTTTCCAAACACCCTGGTGTGAACATCTGATGTGAGCCAGCAAATCACTGTAATTAGGAGCTACTGCAGAGTTGAGGGGGAAAAAAAAAACAAAAAAAAACACCAACACACATCTGGGAAGATCAAAGCCATTTTATGGCAGGTCATGGTGAGAGGGTGGGAGACATTGAGTGTGGAAAAAGTTTCTCTAGGATAACTGGGGGGTGGTGTAGTTTCTCTAGGATAATTAACAGGGGGGAAGTTTCTCCAGGATAACTCTCTAGACATGGATTATGCATTGCATTGTGACAGACTGTAGTTCCAGGGTTTATTCATCATTAATGGGTATCAGCAGTATCCATATAAAATTCTTTAACACAACTGTATACTGTATGAATATTAACTGCCTGCTAATGTTGTAATCCTTTCCGGTGTCAGAAAAGGACAGTCAAATTCACACTGCTCCAGTCTCTTTGCCTGGCAGTGGTGGAACGAGTTTGCCCTTGGGTGTGAACTTCCTCGTCGCTAAACACAGACTCATGCTGTGGTCTAAACACAGCTTTACACTGGTACACACTAATTAAAGAATTGGGTAGCACTAATTAAAGAATCTTTCAGAACAAATGTGGACACACACATGAATGTACATGTTATATAAACTAATATTAATATTATATAAACTAATATTATATTTATGACATTCAGATGATGCTTTTATCCAAAGCAACTTACAATTGCGACTGAACACATCTTGAGGGTTAAGGGCACCGACAGTGGCAGATTGGCAGTGGTGGTTCTTGAACTGATGACCTCCTGACCTCCTGATCACTAGTGGAGGGCATTAACCACTCAGCTCTCACTACCATTTTATTCTATGTAATCCCCTCAGAATGCAGTCTAAGGATGAAAACTACAGTATACATCACTGAAATCATTATAGTCCTATTTTTAAAGTCCCTTTTCACACTTGAGCCTAGTCAGAACACTGCCAGGAATTTTACTAGGCTTATTCCCGCCAAAGTGCCGTATCCATTTTCTTGGCATTTCAACTTGCGTTTCGCTTCACGTTCACACATGAACCAATCCTGGACGACTGCCAGAACATTGGCAGTTCACACTCCATGTGTGAAACAGACTGTAGGTTATACATGCTTTCTGAGTCACTTTGCCTTAAACAGTCTGCACATGTTTGTACTGTTCTTTTAGGTATAATCACCTGAATCTAAATTTAAATGTAAAAACACAAACAAAAGTGAAGCTCCTAATCATCTTCAGTATTACCAAATACACAATTACCTTAAATTGTTGGAGTAAAAACATCTCTGTCAACTGTCTATCAAGCAGGAAATTTTCAGTAATCATCTTTACAGTAATCACCCATACATGCTTATTAAACCTGTTAGAACATATCAGGAGCTCCAGTCACAACACACCATTTAAAGTACTTTCACCTGCTGTCGGGGAAGGAAGGAAGGAAGGAAGCTCACCAGATCCTGCAACTTTAACCATGAGACTCATCATTCTTTTCTCTGCCTGCTGTGGCCCAGTAGCTGCTGAAGGCCAGGACAGGCCTCCTATCTTTTAACATGAGGCTCCATGTTGTCTGTCAGGCCTTTCAGAATAGGTGAGGGAGGAGAGCATGGGCTTTGGAAGACTCTATGCATGTGCATCACCTCTCTCTCTCCCTTTATGTCCCTCTCTGTCTCCCCTCCAAAATAGGAAGCACCTCAAGACATCCAGTCTACAGAGCCTTAGCATATCTGCAGCCAGTCAAGTGAACAACTTTTTCTCTACAATGGAGACTAAAAGACAGTGTGAGGAGAAAAACAAAACCAAACAGTTTCTCCAGGGGTTTGCCCACAGCCTTTTTAATGAGCGGCCCTTAATTATGCAAGCGCTACAGCCTGAACTGTTTTATGGCATCAAGGCATAATGCCAGGGTCTGGCTCCCATAAGGTCAGAGTCAGAGAAAAGGAACGGGAAAATAACCAATCTGATCTGCTTTTAATATTAAAACCATTAAGAAACACTGTCTGAACTGCTATTTGTTCCTGTGTTACAAACACTTTGTGAAATTTAGCGATGAAACTGAAGAGATGCGAGAGTGAATGTGGTACAGTACATCAACCTTACATTCAACATGTTGTGCACACACACACACACACACACACACACACACACACACACACACACACACACACACACACACACACACACACACACTAACAGCAGGAATGAGTTACATCCTCCTTCTGCTCTGAACGGTGTGTTCTGTGATGCCTCTACACTGAGCAATAATGCTCTACATTACAAATGAGCTTCACGGACTCATTAATGTTCCAGCAACCAGAGATATTTTTTGATTACCACCAGCCTCACACAGAAAAATTACCAGACAACTTCTGTTCTCATTTTCTCACCTTTTCAGTTGTCGCTGTGTGTGTGTGTATGGGTGTGAGTGTTTGCTTGTACGTATGTGTCATTGCAGAAAGAACCATGAAATGTTGTGGTGAACTAGCACCTTTTCTGTGTGAGCTCATAGCCTTGTTGCAGCCTTTAGCTTTCTGGCCCTCTGCCCACTGCACTGCATGGACAACACCTCAGACAAGAAGAACACATGTGTCCTTCACCCACATCATGTCTGTCTATGGTTCTGCCCTCTTGGGGGAACTTAGAGGCTGGTTGATGCATAAATGTGTTATCGGTCCCAGTTTTGATTTTGTATTGTTAGATACAGACCTAGACCTTTGTCTCCTGTAGCTGAATGCTCTCCATTTCTCTCTGTTGCACCCTTGCCAAGGCTGTGAGACAACAGTCATACCAGCTCCCATTGGTTGTCAGTGACATCACCTAGAGCGCAATATCTTTCACTGAGCACTGATGCCCTCTTGTGTCCATTCAGGGAAATACAGCCATAAATACAGCCAGAAAAGCAGTTCTCACTGGTGTAGGACCAAACCTTCAGCAAAGGACGGAGGGTCACACATAACCTTTGTACTAAACCATGTGGGCCAGGTGTAGGTTGGTGTACCTTGCGGCTGGTGTAGTGAGCATGCTTGGCCAGTTTCCCGTTGAGTGCCTGCAAGAACATCTCATCCGTCACCTTCCCCACGTTCATGCAGGCCTCATCCAGCACGGAGAAGATGCCCTTATGCTGCTGCTCCACCAGGTCCACGATGATCTGATTATTGAAGTAGTCAATCTGCCCACAGTACATACGCATTCAATAGTGCAGCACTTCCGTGTGAGCATCAGAAAGTGGAATGAGGCAAATGAACAAGTTTATCCTTATGAACGAATCGTGCTGATCAGGATGCGAGGTGACTGAGGGCTCAGCAAAATGATCTAGAGTGAGTTAAGGGACTACACATAGAGCTATGTAGTAGAGGTCCAGAGGTGAGGGTGGGAGGATGGGGGGCGGGTCCTCACATGTATCCATGGGATTCCCTCGCGCTGGTACTCCTCCTGCTCCTGCTTCAGCACCAGTTGAATGAAAAGCTGCTGCAGTTTTTCATTGCAGTAGTTTATGCAAAACTGTTCAAAACTGGAAGAGGTAAAGAGGACATGGGAGAGTGGGAGAGAAAGAGAGCGAGAGAGAGAGAGAGAGAGAGAGAGAGAGAGAGATAGACAGTGTTATATCAGTGGATATAATCTAACATAATATATGGCAGTCTGCAAACACTGCTAAAATATTACTAGAATGATAGGAAATACCTGTTGTTCTGAAAGATCTCAAAGCCATAGATGTCAAGCACTCCAATCACTGTGTTCTTCCCATGGATTCTGGCATCATAGTTCTTCACCTCAATAATGTCATTGATTCTTCCCACAATCCAGCAGAAGAGGCGTTCGTATGTAGCCTAGGCACAACACACCTCACTCAGAACACAGAACCAATGCACAGGAGTAAACAAGACCCCATTGATGCCTCATCAGGCAGGTAGGGGAAGAGCACAGACTTCAAAGAGAGAGTCTCTCCAGCCTCTCTTTCATCCAGATGGAACCCTAGCTGGAACCCTAGCTGTTTTAATCTTGAAATTAAGATCCGTCAGACTCAACCATGCTTGGTCTTAAGTGAGTGTTGAACTCCTGGTTCAAGCAACATCTCCTGCTTCTCAGCTGCTTTCACATATAAAGAAACACAGGGATGAACTACAGGGTCCTTCATTTCTGATCAAGGATGTTGGAAATATCCTGATGTAGTAGGCAAGATTTTGTTCCACAAACAACGTTTTGGATGACGTCCCAGTTATAGTACGTGTCAAAACATTGCAGGAATCAGGAAAAAAATATTACTCAGCTAAACTATTTTTCATTCAAAATTCTGAAACCTGAATTCAGCATAAAAATATTTCTGGTGCAATTACTTTTTACGTATAGTCGTTATATAGTCTGTGTGCTAACAGAGCCAAGCCTTGGACTTTGGGTCTGGATTGGAGAGGACAATTTCTGAAGCTGTACCTTGGCTAAGGCGTCTCGACCATAGCTGGCCTCTTGGTCCGTGTGCTGCTTGTCGATGACATCACGACCGGTTGCCACGGTGCGGTAGAGCAGGGCCTTCTCCACGTTCTCCTCTTTGGTGGACAACAGCTCTGCCAGCACAGCCACCAATTTTGCGTTCTCTATCAGAGTTACATCACCGTCACTACCAAACTTCAGGTTGCCCTGGAAAAAGACACACAGCATGGATCCTTGAGAACTCCCTGGATACATCAGTGAAGATAAAAAAAAAAACCCTCCAACAAGGCTGCAAACCTCAGATCTACATTTATGAACATTTGGTATACAGTGTGGAACAGGTAAATATTACTGATATTAAAACTAAGGGTACCAGGTGCAAGATGGTAGCCAGGATCTTGTAGACGGTCTGGATCTCCTCTGTGGTAAATCCTATCACCTTCATTGCATCTCCTACAGCTTTGAAATCTGCGCTGTCGTTGATGGAGGACTGCAGAGGTGAACAAGACTGTGCGGTTACTGTTGCAGAACCCTCCAGACCAAAACCTCTACGTCAACACTGGCAAAGTATAATAAACACAGTGATCAAAATGTACCGTTTTATACCGTCAACACATATTACATTACTTTAAATACCACTTTATTCATTAGTTTTATAGCCAGAAATGGGCCTTTCTCCAGGTCTGACAATGGAAAAAAAAAAAAACGTTCCTTTTCAGTTTCTTACACCAAAGGTTTTTTTGTGTGTGTTTTTGTTATTCACAGTTTCTTTCCCACTCCCACAGCCTTTATAGCTACACAATTAAACCCGGAGAATCGCTGACGCGGTAACTAATTTCCCAGCCTTCCCACTCCAGGCGCAGCAGCAGCTGCAGCTGCAGGTTGCTAATTACACTGGGCCTCTGCTGGTTAATGCTGTCTGACTAGGACTAATTCATACTCGAGGTAACCGTGGAAACCACAGCACATCTGGACCAGAAGCTTGACCAGAAAGTCTTCCTATAATTAAAAAAAAGAACAGGAACGTGGCACACACTGTTCAACGTGCCTGAAGCCTGTGCCAGCGCACTGAGGACCGTGCCGGCCTGTTCCATGACGTCGTCTCGTTTGTTGTCTTTAACTGTTTTCTGCTCTCTCATTAAACTCTCATCCAGAGACAGCTGAGCAGCCCTCTGTAATTCTGTCCCCTGAGTCATCAGTAGAGAGCCACGAGAAGGTGGCTTAACACGCAGAGCATGACACGGACGCTGGCATAGCGCCTACGTGTTTATAGTGATAAACAAGTTTTTTGCTTTTCTTGCGTAATGTGGTGTGAAGAGCTCATTACTTGCACTGAAGGTGCTGAACTGCCTGTATGCAGCACGCATTACTGTCTTTGCAATAGTTCATTGAGGATACAGTGGAATCGTATTAATAACTGACTGGTGGTGTGGCTGTGGATGGTTTTTAAAAAAAGAAATCTGATAGACTTACAAATAAAAAGCCTTTTGGTTGGATTTCACAGGACTACTTCAAGTGTAACATGTCATACCTTGATGTGACCGCCGACTTTAATGTAGTTATACGCAGCAGGGTCTTTCTGCACATGCAGTGAACGCAGGAGAGACTCTGGGGCTCCTTTCACAAGCTGCACAAGAAGCAGAGTGCAGGGATTAAACTCCATGATAAAAGCAGGTGCTCCCACACATGTGCATCTCACCTACTTCTCAAAGAAACGTAACAAAGGGTCGATTTTAAATACATTAAACCTAAAGCCTAAATCAACGGCTGCTAGCCACTAAAAATGCAAGTGCAATTTTGGATAAGCATAATCCAGAATGATAAAGAAAGAACATTCTAGAGAACCTGTCTAAACACATATATCCCTCCCCCCACACACATGCATAGCCGTGGGTAATTTGTTCTTTTCAGTAGGCTGTGAACTTCATGCTTCCTAGCATCTGGGCACCATGAGTCACCAGGCAACGGGTGCAAAAACAGGCTGCTCATCTCTGCGTTGCTGCTTCCGCTCTACACTCACCTGGTAGAAGGAGTGAAAACTTCTCTCACCTTCCTGCTGGAAGATGACTCTAGACTGAAGACGAGGCAGAAAGATGGAGAAAAAAAGCAACTTGTTTACAGTTTGTTTACAGTTTAAAACCCACCTGAGTGCACACTGAGAGAAGGGAGAGGGCGAGAGGTGCAGATCACACTGCTTTAGTGCAGGGCATCTCTGGAAGAGGAAAATCTACCATTACCTTCTCCAGCAGGTAGTTACTGATATGGCCTCCGATAGGGTCCCCCTTAAAGTCAAAGTTTATGTCCATGTACTTCCCAAATCGGCTGGAGTTATCGTTGCGGTTGGTCTTGGCATTTCCAAAAGCCTCCAGGACACAGTTGGATTTCAATAGCATGTTTTTCACCCTGTAAAAGCATTACACCTTAAATGTGTTTCTTGTGGCTTAACCTCACCAATCAATGTGCTTCAGTCTATGCCAACATGGGCTAGAACACCTGGCTGCTGAGAGCCAGCTCACACACGTCCACGGTTATGTGGGCGTAACGTATCATTATCACGGTCGAATGCTGTTACACTGGCACTACTGTAGGAGCTGCTCAGGCCAGACACTGGGTTACACCACACTGGGTTACACCACACTGGGTTACACCACACTGGGTTACGCTACACGCTGCATGGATAAAGCAGGCTTTTCAGCAGCCAGCCCACATGTGCAAAACTGCTGTGACCTGCACCAGTAGGTACATGAATGCACATGCGTGTACCCTTATACACACACACACACACACACACACACACACAGCAAATATCTAACACGTCTCCACTGAGGCCTCTGGTACACACTGTGCATATTGACTGCATAGATTGCAAAGAGCAAGTGCACACACACACACACACACACACACACACACACACACACACACACAGCAAATCTCCAGCAAGTCTGCTCTGAGACCTCATACGCATATGACTCATATTGACTGTATAGATGATATCCAATAACGGAAAGACATTGCTCGTTCCTGCTGTATAAACCAGTTCTGCTCTCACACAGACCACCAGACCGAACAGCTCCTACTGTGCTCAGTGTGGAGCACATATGCGTACGCACATGTTACCCATGTGCTCGGTGTATGAGGAAACATCATTAACAGCAAAGTGACAACATGACACTGCTGCAATCGATGTATAAGCAGGGAGCTCATGGCAGCACAGGGAACTCCGACATAGGTAAACTCCGACATAGGTAAACTCCGACATAGGTAAACTCCATCACTCACCTCTCTACTTCTGCTCTTTGGCTTGGATTTGTAATAGCAGCAATATATTGCATAATATATTTACTGGCTTCAGTTTTTCCAGCTCCACTCTCCCCTGCAGCACAGAGGGGAAAAAAAAACATTGTGTACAAATTTTGTTTATTTTATTTCAGATTAAACGCTACATCAGTGTAACAGTAAGTCTTAGTCCAGTAAAACAGTGGAAATTAGCTAATGGGTCGTTTTCTTTTTTTTGAGCAGCTCACGTTATGATAATGCACAATCAAAAGAATAAATAATAAATATATATATATATATATATCCTTTGACCAGCAGATGGCAGTAAACATTCCAATTTTTTTTTCTAATATACAGTAGTAGCAAGCTGTGGTTACCATCAGTATTTACTTTGAAGTGCAAAATTGTGATTGTTCTTTTAAACTCTAAATTACCATAAACTGGTTTTCCCTCAACTATGAGCCTCAGGCCAGAATAATCTTCCACAACTAAACAATATGTTGCCACGAGCCACTGAGTCAGTATTGTGAATTAACCACAAATATTCCGACTTGCACAAAGGACCCTTAGTAAAGGATTCCAGTGACAAAGCCATTCCTTCCTGTGTAGTATTACAAGCACCTTCCATCAGTTGTCCACCCAAACTGAGAAACCACACATTACATGAATCCTGAACAATTCTGCCCTGCGCATACACCTAATCACGTTAGATCCAACCACACAAGCCCTGCCTTTTACACCAAGATAATAAAGTATGAATAAAACAAGAGAAAAACAAGCTTGTAAGAGAACTGTCAGGGTAACTCCATCAAACCTCACAAAACCCCCATGGCTTTCCCTTGGGGTTCATATATATACGGCTGAACAGTCAGTCAACCTGAGATGACGATGCAGCTGTCTTTGTTCCTTCTCTTCATGGCTTTGTAGGCAGCGTCTGCGACAGCAAACAGGTGTGGTGGGCGTTCGTACAGCTCACGGCCCTTGTACTGCTCCACCACGTCGCGCCCGTAGATGTTCATGGCGCGGTAAGGGTTCACCGACACCACCACCTCCCCGATGTAGGAGTAGATGCGGCCCTTCTCGAACCTGCCAGAAAAAAAAACAGTCCTGTGAACAGGTGGGCTGGGCCTGGGCTGGGCCTGGGCTGGGCCTGGGCTGGGCCTGGGCTGGGCCTGGGCTGGGCCTGGGCTGGGCCTGGGCGGAGCGCTCACTTGTCTAGCTCCAATTCATTTGTGAACATATATTTGAACACTGTTTGTATTGTGCACTGTGGTTATTTAAGATTTACCAAAAGCTTAAAATAAAGAAAACCTTTTCACAAACATTTCACAGCTTTAAATACAAAACGGCAAAGCAGAAAAAGTTTAGGTTATGTTTAGACAATTTAGCCTGTGTGTAGAATCAAAACGTGCTATTGATTTCTCACACAAATCCTTCCTCAGACAAATATCAAAGACATCTGCTTTTATTAAAGATGCTCACTTATGACATTATTAAACAGTACTTTGTCACAAGCTCTATAGCAGGAGACCACAATGCACCCAAGGGCCAACAGCACAGGAGGTGTGTATGTTGTGTATAGGTACGTGCTCCACAAACACACCCCCAGCCACCAGCCATGGTCCAGCCATGGATCACAGAGAGGGAGAGGCTAGAAATCACTCGGCAGCAGTTGTCTTGTTTTAGCCGTCCGGCCCCAGCGGAGCAAAAGGCTCACTTCCTTCCTGTTGTCAGAAGGCCCAGGTCATGTTCAGAATAAAGCCTGCTTTCTTCTCCTCCCTCCTCCCCTCTTCCCCTCCTCCACTCCTCCTCTGCGAGGAGGCGCAGGGGTCTGATGCATCAGCGTGTGGGTCTATCCAAAGATCAGGCTGGCCTCCTGAGCACACAGCAGCTTCGCACCATGCCAGCACCTCCCTGGAGAGGACCAGAAACCATCAAACCTTAAGCATGGGGTAGCTGTTAACAGCAAAACCGGCGCACGTGTCCGTGTCCTGCCTGTGCCCCGCTCCGCTGGGCGCGGGCGGCTCAGGGAGGAGCCGTGTCGGACGCGCGGCAGGCTGGCACACTGGCGACACCCGTTAAAGGCCGCTTTGTGCCACTCTCGGAGGTGGGAGGCCGCAGAGTACCCGCTCCATTGTTCTCTCGTCAATGTGTGTTCTGTGTGCGTGCGGCCCGCGGCTCGGCCCGGACGCCCACTCCCGTCAGAACTCCCGGGAACCGTGTTCAGGTTTGGGTCGTCACGGAAACAAGCGCACGGCAGCTTGGCTTCACGACCGCCTAGCATTTGTTTTGTTTTGTGGTCGGACCCGTTCATTCCGATCAGCTACGAGGACGACTCAGACCATCATGGCAACGAAAGGTGCAAATGCAGCGTGCAGAAATCAATGCAAACACACACAACATGATGCGCTTGGCCTGTCAGAAACCTTCCATAAGCTGCTCTGGACAAGAACATCTGCCAAATGTCATAAATGCAAATGTAAACAAACTGCAGTCATGTATCACTCCCTGAGAGACGTGTTATGCAGGATTACTGAACACTGGACGGTCAGCTTGTTCAGTACTCACGTGATTACTCTGTGTATTATCCTTTATAGAAATGCCTCCAATCACACTGCAGCCTACAGTAGGGCACGGATCCAGAACTGTGCGTGCTACAATAACTACGACACTGGACCAAGCAGAGATGCCTTTACTACCCCTGCCATCTGCTCAGTCAGTGCACTCAGTCCAAACTGTGCTAGAAACAACTGACTCATTTCCAAATGCTAACCTTTTCTTCCTAGTTTAAGAAGCTGGCCAAAACAAAATCAGTTGGGCATGTAATACGATAAAATAAATCCCGGGGTGCGCCTGGAATAAACACAGGGTCATCAGCACCACCCATCTGGCTCTGACATGTGTTATTACACTAACAAGAAACAGCACTAACAAAGCAGGCTGTGAGAGGCTCCAAATCAGAGCGTGCTGGCTGGGTGTCATTCCTCAGATACTGTTTGCAGTCGTGAATGAATGAAACAGGTCAGAGTGGGTTCAACTAGTCTGACAGGAACGGGAGGAGGTGGGGCTCGCGAGGGGGGCGGGGCGTTGGGGTTCCGGGTGGCTCGGCGGGGCGGGGCCTCGGCACCTTTCTGCCCAGGGCCTGGGAGGGGTTGCTCCCGTCGTGGGTTCATGCTACACTGGGTCCTTCCCCTCCCCCCACCAGTTCACCTCCCACAGATGCCATGCACAGCTGGCCTTGAGCTCTTCCTACACACACAGAGAGACTAGAACGTTTACGTCTCAGTGGGTTCCATCAGCTGGCAACATCCAGCTCTTGTAATCCATGAACTTGCCAAAACTGAAGTAAATTCAGCAACGTGGAGCCACTGAGCCAAGCTTTGCCCCTGTCCTCTACATGTACAATACAGCCTGGAAAGATCAAAGGATCACAGGAGCTAACAGAGCTCTATGGCTGCCCACAGTAAGAGGCTGACCTTTGCACTTCAGCCTGCAGACCTGGGTCTTGCTCAGCCTGTTTTACCCGCTCCACCTTTAACCCATGCTTACCCAGGCCAAAGGGAAAGTGTCCCCACACATACACACACATGAGAAGGACATGAGAGTGCCATCTCATTTTTAGAGTGGAATTACAGGCCAGGATGTGGATAAGTACAGCCTGCAGCCTTGTTTTGGGTGGGTCTCTTGTGGATATTTGTCCACCGTTAACAAGGGTGGAGTGAAACCGACATTCCCTGACATCAGTAAAAGCTCTAGCGAAAATGTGACCCGTGTGTGTGCACGCGCGTGTGGATGTGTGTGTGCGTGTGGATGTGTGTGTGTACGCACGTGTGTGTGTGTGTGTGTGTGTGCGCGCGTGTGTGCGTGTGTGTCTGTGGTGTGATAACAATCCCACAACAAAAAGTCAAACTTCAAAAGATAAAACTGGATAAAAGTTTACTGCCCTAGTTAAAACACTGATAAAAAAATGTGCTGAACAGAGACAAACGATGGGCATATTAAACAGTTAGATAATGAAGCAGGCAGCTTCACCATGCCCAGCACGCTAGAACCTTCTTTAACCCCACCACAGAGGGGGTAATCTTCTCTTGATCCATGCTTATCCCCATAAAGCACTCATCATCGCTCAATGCACACAGCTTAACATGCTGGGTAAGACCTGATAATGAGTCTGTGTTTCGCTCCAAGCACTTTCCCTGTTGCAGTAAAGGATCGCTTTGCGTTTTGAAATAATTTGTTAATTAATCAGTAATAGGTGAGTTTATAATTATTAGTAATAGGTGACTTTATAATAGGAGTGATGAACGGTTTATAGTAACCTGATAGTCTTTCTGGATAAATTACTATGTATTTTAAACGACATCAAAAGTTCAGACGTTCATTTCAGCTAAAGGGTATAATTCATCCACAGATCTGCAGAGGGAGACACAAGGCTGAACTCCTTTAGTCTTTTCCAGAAGCAGACAGTTGTTAGTCCCAGACTAACTAAAAGCTGCATCTTCCATGTCGTCTGAGGCAGAGGCTTGTATTCCTTCACCTTTAACTTTGATCTCGGTGCCAGCCTCCCACCGTCGTTTCCTGGCACGGGCCTGGAAATTCAGGCTCATCTGGGAGTGGCGTCAGGCCTTGGCTCTGCCAGGTTAACACCCATGCAGCTCCTCCACCATGGCTGCCAGGCCTTTGAAACGAGCAGCGCCCCCACTGCTGTCTCGCTGGCCGGATAGGCCCCATTACGCCTGGTGAGCTTCCAGCTGGTCTAGACCAAGTCTATTAGCCTGATTCCTGCTCCCTGTCCTCTCGGTCACCTCGTCTCCCTACGCACGGACACAGAGAGCGGTGGCGTTTGGAGCACTGAGGTCTGTGGCGGACGCAAAAGAAAGAAAAGGGGAAATGGAGAGGCATAATCACTCATTTGAAGTTTAATATGCAAAGTGGTATTTTACTGCTAAGCACTGAGAGTAATAATTGGAGAATGTCTAGGATGTGATTCAATTGTTGGCCACGTGCCAAAATGACCCCTTTTGCACCATTTCCCCTTCTTTTTCCCCGCTCTGACAAGGCAGGGCCGGTAGACAGGCGTAACCGGCCAGCACACCCAGTGTTATTCTGGCCTGCATCTTCCAGTCTAGCTGGGATCACAGCTACATTTTGTTCTCTTGCTGGCCTGAGAACGCAGAGGAAAGGGGCAGGTTTCTGGGATACAGTTTCAGAAGTCAGCAAAGTAACAGAAGGGGATGTGGTGGTAAGACTTGGACTCAGTCCACGTCACAGATACATCTTCTCTTTAGTACATGGGACTGATCCTGGCGCGAGGTCAGCACAGCAGATGGGATAAAGGCCAGGTAAACAAACAACAAAAACAAAAACATCAACAACAAAAATGAAGACAAAACAACTAGGCCTTCTAGCAGATTCAGACATTACTCAGCATGTTATTTCAGGACAGCTCTCAGATTCAGATCAGAGTATAAAGAGGGCAGAGAAAAGCTGAAAAACAGACAAGGGAAAAGAGAGAGAGGAAGAGACGGTGAGACAGACGAGAGAGGGCGAGAGAGGGAGAGGGAGAGAGGGAGAGAGGGAGAGAGAGGGGGGAGAGGGGGGAGAGAGAACGAGAGAGAGGGAGAGAGAACAAGCGAGTGTAAGTGAAGCAAAACTGATGTGGAAACTGGTTTACTACTGTAATTAGATGGAGAGAGAGGCAGAGAGAGAGAGAAAGATGGGGAGAGAGAGACTGAGATGAGGAGAGAGGGAGAGAGAGAGTAAAGAAGGGAAGCAGAATCAGAGGGTATGAGTCTGAGTCACAGGGCTTGACTCAGACTTGGCTGTGAGTCACGGTTTCCCCAGTCCACCAGCACCGCTTGGTATCAACAGGTGGGACAAACAGGACAGCTCAGACTGCACTACTGCAATTAAAAGGACATTTCGTCACATCGATTCAGTTCAAATGCTAGTCTTCGTCCTCTGGACTGACCGTCATGTTGGGCCTGAGAGAGGTGGTGAACACAGGAAAACATCATCCCATCCAGCACAAAGACTAAATCATTGTTCAAATTCTAATTCTAGACGTAGAACCATCTTTAGCACAACACTGGTAAAAACTGACAAACATGAGCAGTACAAGGGGAATACCAAAGGAGGGGGGGGGCAGTTATAACCATAAAAACAGCGGGGCAGTAAAGGCAACAGAGTAATGAGAATGGACAGAAGGATAGAGAGAGCAAGAGAGCACCTCAAACGATACTGTGCCTCCTAGTGCAGGTTCACCAAGGCTCACAGTCCACAAATGAGACGTCTGTCGGGCTCAGATCTTATTTTGAGGGGGGAAAAAGGCAGGAAAAAAAGCACAGTCCTGTTTATGTAAGGACGGTAATGTGTTTCAGATTACAGGGGGTTGTATGGAAATTCTTGTGGCGAGACTACCCCTTTTCTTTGCAGGAGAGCGAAAGAAAGGGGCCTATTTTTTGAAAAATCAGACCCTAATCCAACTTTTCAGGAAGAGAGACATATTTTCACCATTACAGAGTCGCCCTGGTTTTTATTTTTCTTACTTGGAGTGCAGTACCAGATAGTTGAAACCCCGTGACAACAAAGCAAGGGGCGTTGAGAGGTAGAACAGCAGACACAGCAGTGGGAGGAGCTCCAAATGATCACATATTACAGCTCTGATATGATGGTGGCGTATTTCCATTGATGTTTAACCCACAAAACTGGAAATCAATTTCTCTGCTGTTAAGCTCAAAAGAAAAAGAAATAAATATTTAGATGGAAGAAAAAACCCTATAAAGGGTTAACTGTGAATTGGACATGCTTGAAGTAACAATGAAGGAAAGGACATTTCAATAAAATGAGGGAAGAAGAATTAACTATAAAAATCTGATTTTAATCGGGTTGCCTGGGAGAAGCTTAAAATAGCTGCAGCCTTCACTTGACAAACTGTTCCTTCTCTGTTTGTTTGTTTTTATTAAAGATATCTGGTCATGACAGAACTCTTAGCTATGGGCAAACATGCCAGTGTTCCAAGCCCAAGAGAAAAGATGGTTTTCTGGGCAGCACTGGAGCAGCAGAGAGGCCATCACTAATGTGGGATGGCCAGAGGTAAATTCCCAAAGCCTTTAACAAAGCAATGGAAAATATTTTTTTGGTCATATTCTTTCTCCATACCGAGACGTTTAAAGTGACCAACTTGAGTCAGACTGTGTTCAGATTGCTGTACACAATCGTATATGAACAAACTGCCATTCTGAGAGCTAGACAACTTTGATATGCATACAGGAAGAGGAAGAAGAACCTTTAACCTCATGTCAGACTCTCTGTACACCTGAGAGCTCTAAGGAGACTTTGATCTCTGTTCCTGCTCTGCAGGGAGGGAATCAGGTTGCCATGTGTCACCGAAGCACTCTGCGAAATCCTTACGTGCTGTTAAAGGCAACAAGTGAACATTTACCCACCTGAAACAGGGGAGACATGGTGACCATTATTCCTAATAGTTGCATAGCAGCAACATTGTTAATTTGACAGCTAGCTGATCTAGTTTTCAAGCCAATCCAGTTTGATGAAACGATGAACGCAATAGGTGCCAATGTTAATTGGATACACAATACTAAATGATCTGAAATTCAACCTTCAGGAGCCTCAGACACTGCAGTCTCACTTTAGCTATGGATAAAAGGTACTTTCAGCAAGGAACAGGCAGGCAGCGAGAAGATGAGCTCAACAGTCCATGAGGCCTTCAAACCACGATGGTAAAGGGTCATAACAGAGAGGAACGACAGCAACATTCAGAAGCCAAACACAATTACTACTCAAACATTCACTCAAACTCGATGCATCAACTCTCATAAGAACCAAAGATTACGCCTTGGGTTTAGATATTTGTCAAATCACACAAATGTTTAATAATCAGCGACATCAAATCACAAACTTCAAATATTTTCCTAATACCTCATCAGTCTTCTGACATGCTTTGAATATAGTGGTGGGTTGTTAATTTGCCTACAGTCTGTCATGGAACAGGATTAATAGTACAAAGGGAAACTCTTCAGTACAGGGGAATGTCTACTCTGTTCACGCCAGTTATTTCAGTGAAAATTTTAGTTTTCAGTGAGTCTTTCTAGTTAGCTATTTAAGTTTGTGAGAGAGAGAGTGCATATTAGAAACCAGTTCAGCCTGTCCACACGGTGTAGGGCTTATCAGCTTGTTCATCTGAACCTCTAGTGGTGCTGTCTGAAGGAATTCCAAAAATGTCTCAGGCAGCCCGTATAATTGTTTTTTGGAAATGTGCAGATCATTGCCAAAATATTTCATCCTCCCAGCAGGCAAAACAACCTTGCCATATAGAGACAGGCGATGAGGTGAATTCACATTAGTTAAGCAGTGTTTACAGGGTACCTGCACAAACTCTTATACAAACACAAACATGGCCTCAGACACACTTAAGATTATAAACAGTGGAAAACACTGGATGTGTCAGGGGCAGCGAGACTTGTTTATTGTACACACATCAGTATAGGGAGCCTCTTACAGCTGTGTGTGATGGGCTTGAAAATTACGCTGCTTAGGGGGAAGTTTCTGGGACAAAATCCCCCAAACTCCCCCCAAAAAATAAAATAAATAAAAAATTTAAAAAATTTAAAAAAAAATAAAATTCTTTTTTCTTTTCTTTTTTTATACATACATACATACATACATATATATATATATATATATATATATATATGTATATATGAAAATTACTACAACAACAACAACAACAACAAAACAAAACAAAGGTCTATATTCCAGCTCTGTGATATTTAGTCTCATTTTCTTCCTGGTATCAGAAGTCTGATCAGTGTAAACACTACTGATATCCACTGGATGACTAGTACACTAGTCAAAGATTCTTTTGTTACATATTCTCATCACTAAACTCTTCAGGTTCTTTGTTTTTGTTTTTTTGAAGACTATTATGAGTCAAGCTCGTCCAAGTTGTGGGTGAATGTGGAATGCAGATTACAGGGGTACGGCATCACTGTGAAGGGTATGAGCCGTGATCCAGCATCGCCCCTGCCTCAGCAGATCATAGAGAAGCTCCACAGTCGTATGTGGAGCAGAGGAAGTAGCAGGAAGCACGTCTGGTCACACCCTCGGCAAATAACAAACTGCACACGCCATCTCCGGCCCAGAGAGAAAGTCAAACACTCAGCTGGTCCGCAGCTGAGGGGAGTCAGGGGAAAAACAGAGCAAGCAAACGCACACAGTCTGGCTGCTACCGGGCAACAACCCTCACATTTATTCAGCCCTGGATAATGATTTGGAAGACAGACTGGTGAAAAAACAGAGTGATTCCATAAAGCTATGTCTATTTATAGCTCCAGCAAAACCAAAAATAACTGCTTGGGAAACAACACCCGAGCAATGCTTAATCCCACCCAAGCATGCTTAATCCCACCCGAGCATGCTTAATCCCACCTGCATTAGATACACTGCAATGCAATTTAATTGTAAAGGATGTCAAGTTTTACAATACGAAATATAATAAATGTTTAACTTGGATTGTAGGTTACTCATTAAGCAAGGTCAAAGACTTTATTTTGATAAGACAAGGTGTTATTCATTTGGGACACCTGCCATACTGATTCTTTATTAACTACATCATGGACAGCCAGTCATATATTGACAGACAGAAACGTGATATGCTTTCATCAAAGCACAGGGCACAAAAGATAGACCAAACTGACAGGGCACAAAAGATAGACCAAACTCTGCCATTGTGTGGGCAATGTGGTTGTATGCAAGGGGAATTTCTATGGGCCACACCCCTCTAAGATACACACTGCATACAGTCTAAACAGGTGCAGTCTGTGGTCGATGACATAATTGTGCACGATGTTAAGCAAAATATGACAAAGTACGTTTATCCAAGAACGCAGCAATAGCCTCTGTGATGAGCCTATGTACGTTATACAGAAACTGCAGGCCTACCAGTTCTGTTTGGGAGACAATTGGTTAATGATCTTGTGATTGGTTGGAGAAATTAATTATTCATGTACATATCCCTGACAGGACTATATAATACAAAATCAGTGACAATAAACGTGAATAGCATGTATACATTACAGGTCTCAACAGGCAAACTTTGGTTTGTTTTCTAGACATCCGTTGTCTTCACTGTAAACTGGGACCCACTGATAAATGTTTTCCTCCAAGGTAGTCCGTCATTTCAAGACGTTCTACATCAACATCAACACCCAATTAACAAGCCATGTCCTACTGCTCATAGGACAACCATTATCAAAGTGCACTGTTTTCAGCCAACTGCACTGAAACGCGTAACCTAGTGAAGGTGAATGACCGTGCTAGTCGCTTACCTGAGTTTGAGGTTGGCCATAAAGTCTTCCAAAGACACATTGTCCAGAAGAACAAAATCCGCCTTTCCGAATTCCAAACTTTCTTGTTCTGCCATAACGTGCGTTATCCCTAAACGAAAACTGACAGAAACTCACGACCAAACTTAAGCACCGAGGAAGATTGAACAATTTACAGGTCTACCCGGCGTAATCTACACAGTTTACAGAAAAGTGATGATACTGAAGCTAAATTATCAACCATCATCCATTAACAAGTCAACTGCTTAAAACACAATGTTTCTGTTCCCTCTCATCGCTCTTTAAAAAAAGAGAAAGAACTCGCTTTGGCTAATTTACTATAAGTCGCGTCGTTCCGTTTGAAAAGTCCACCGTAAAACGTGAATCTTCATTGGTCTTGGCAATTTTTAGCAACTTGTTGCCTTCTAGGCTTTTGAAACGTGAAAGCTACATGAACCGAACGTCATTGCATATTCTATATCGTGAGGTTCACGCTGCTCTCCTGACGCGCAGTGGCTCCTGAACCCACGAATGGTGCTCGAGCAGAGCCGCGCACGCTCCTCCTCTAAGCGCCCGACAAGAACGCCTCGGCGCGCGCCTTTCCTTCACCGTATGCGACCAGGTTGGGCAGAATAGAGGTAAAAGGCGGTCTCATAATATAGGCTGTAGTTTAAAATGTGAAGGTACATTTCGCAGCAGGGCACATTTTGTATTGCGTATTAGCTTGAGAAATCTATGGGAAAGAAAATATAGTCAAGAATGCCATTGCCATATAAGGTAATGAAAACCTCTTTACAGTCTTAAAGAGATCACTTTTTTTTTAAAGTGGTTCTTCGGCTCATTTGACGGTGAAGGGAGAAAAAAAGTGTATTGGAATGATTCAGGCAGGACATTTAAGACAATGTGGCCTGACTTGCCTGTGTAATATTATAAATACGTACAAATGTTACCTAAACTGTCATTTAACATACCTTCAATAACCACACAAGAGACAAAAATATTTTGAAATTTAATGCATCTTACACAGATAATGCCCTAAGCTGGTCGGTGTTGGGCTACCTATGAGTGTAGGGCCATGTTGAGCGCGTTCACGCTGCTGTATAGGGACGATATTACAGCTCCCCCTTGTGCTTATAGAAGTTAATGACAATTTATTGAGTTAACTGAAAGTCCTAGGCAATCAAGTAGACTCTAAAAAAATAAAATATATAAAAATACAGATTTTTTTAAATAAAACAAAGCAAAACAAGAAAGCTTGAAACTGTCCTATTTAATATGTTGTTCACAATATTTTCTTTAATTTATCTGTATACTTCTGGAATTGAATACCACTGGTCAGTCAATGCTTGTGGCTCCTACTCCCTTGGATAAGGAAATATAGTTTAATTAGGCTCAAAGATATTATTCATTTAACTGCAGTGTACAGTACATATAAAACATATTGTGTCTGTGGAAACCTTATGTACTTCACTGTAATTTTGATTATATATAGGGGAGGGTCACACTAAATATGTGTCACTGTAGCCTTTAAAAGCTGTTCTATTTGATAATACTGCATACAAATTTCCTGTATTTTCTGGTTGCATTTAAATAAAGAGACTAAAATATAATGACATATGATCATGATATTCTCAGTATGTTTACACAGCATGGTAGCTAAGTGTGTTCTTTCTCTTCAGTTCTAAAAGCAGTGATCCTCCAAATGTAATGGTATTGGATGATGAACTTGCCCAGGAGTTCCCACAGTTATGGGTTACATAGACCAAGGCACCTTTGCGTAAAGTGGTCATGTATGTGGAGAGATTTCCCACTGAGTTTGACCTACTGACTTGAGTGTGAGACACGATAACCCAGTAACCGTTCACGACGAGCCACAGGTCGGTCTTAGCGCCATTAGTTGTACTCTGCGTGGAGAAGAAGAACTGGTAGACGCCCGGGACGGGCGCGGTGAACACACCCGTGAGCTTGTTGAAGGCACGTCCCACGTTGACGTACACCTTCCTGTACTGGACCCGGTTCACTTTCCCTGACAGGCGGCCGGGGTAGGAGGCGAAGAAGTGGACTTTGGCTTTCACTGTAAATCATCGTTAGAGAAAAGCTTGCAATAATAATACAGCAACAGGCAGGATTCCTGCAGGCATGTGTTAGAATTAAGCGCTTACTTCCTGTGTAGAAGGTGGAGTGTAAACATATACAGACTCACCTCTGTTTATTGCTCTCTTACAAAACCAGTTGATTCTGTCCCTACTGGTACATTTTTCATTCTTCTTGCACCGCCCACACACAAGAGTGTTAACATCTGAAAGCAAGCAAAAGATGTCAAAATGAGTGAATGGGTGTTCGCTCTGATAGCTGCCAAGGCACTGATCAGTCCCAAACCAGCCCCTACCTGCACAGTAGGCCAAATGGCAGGCCTTTGGCTTAACAAACTTGTAGACGTAGTAGTTTCCCTTGCATGCTTTCACTTGGATGGGAGGAGATTTGAAAGCACAGCAGTTGTTGTTCCAATGGCCGCAGACCATGCGGGTGACGATGCCGTCCCGCTGACGCGGGTGCCCGCCGACGAGCCACAGCGGCGTGTGTGTCCCGCACCTCTCCTTCTTGATACAGATCTCAGGCATTTGAATGGTTCTGCCGCGGTAGAACAGGCGGTACCAGCCGTTCCAGTTTACACCGCGGTCGCAGGCCACGTACTTGGTGCTGAAGTTGGTCGCCCTCCAGGATTGGTCCAGTGCAGTGTAATGATAGCAAGGGTCAACGGAGGGGCCAGCATTGACCTCACTGTCTTCATCTCCGTGGACTTGGACGAAAGGGTAAAGCAAAGAGCTGCTACCTGGCAGGGGAAGCGTGTAGGAAACTCATCTACAATATTTCTGTGTTTTATCTCATACCTCTTAACTCTATTTAATTCTACCTATTTTATATATTCATTACTTCAGATATTTTTTAAGTATTGTTCTTGCTCTCACTGTAACTGTGCTGCTGTAATAACTGACTATTCTATTCTATTCTATTCTATTCTATTCTATTCTATTCTGATTTCTATGCCTTTATCCTGTTTATTCTTTTTCTCTCTC
>JAOXYF010000012.1:4388548-4411647 GCA_028565775.1 Sternarchorhynchus goeldii
TATATATATTTTTTTTTTTTATTTATTTATTTATTTTTTTCTGGTCACTTCTGGCCTGACTACTTCAAGCTGAAATTTTTAAGTCACAAGTTCCAGGGCAAAAGAGGTCAATGACCCGTGGACAAAGACCAGTTCCATCAAGTAATCTGACCAAAACCCCCCACAGCACACAGGGACGTGCGTGCGATCAGCTGGCCTTCATGTGAGTGTGCATGTGCACTCATGAGTACACGGTAAACAGTCCAGAGGTATGGCAGGCATCCCAGAGGCCTCAGTGCCTACGTCAAACATGTTAGAGTAGGATGAGGTGGGTGCAGACGTGTGAGGGCCCCGCCAGCACACACACACACACACACACTGTTGATGACTAGATATGGCCCCAGAACAGCTGCTCAAGAGGACACTGTGAGAAGGATTCCATGTGCCCTGCACTGTGTGCTGCTTGAATATGAGGGAAGGCATTCCTCAGCATGTGTTTGATACTGTCAGCAGAGAGGACTTTAAAAAAGTACATTCATACATATTCTTACGTGTTCACGGGTCTAACAGAAACAGACACAGTGTTTCTGTTAAATCTCAGGCTCGTTGGGCTTCGTATTAGAAGAAAGACAAAAGGTGATGCGTCTCGGCCCCGTCTGGAGTCTACAGCAGTACGCAGGCTCACAACGCTACACACACACTAAACACACCCTGCACAGTACATGACCAAATGCAAACTGAGCTAAGCCCCTTCCTCTGACATGTATTTCACTGTGGATTGTAAACAGTTTGATAGTGGTGTTGACCTTGTCAAAGCTAGAGAAACATCAGAGCAACCCATGGACTCTCTGAGAACACACTAATTACTGTGAGTTTATCGCACATATACTAAATGTATTTATAAATGAGGTTTAACAGTAACTACAAGCACATACAAAACTGACTGTAGGGCAATCTCATGCAAGATGTACCCATTTGCTTCTGCTGTGGAGAACCCTGTTGTTTTTCTGTTGTCTATTTTAAGAAACTTTCTCAAAGGATTTTCCCATTCCACCATGCCAGGCTAATCGTATATTACATACAAGCTCTGGAAGTTGTTTACTACAAGAGTCTGCAACCTTTCCCCCACTGGGCACATGGCCAGCACAGAACATCTCAGCCCACGCTTCTTAATTTGCTCCATTTCCCGATTTACACTTAAACTGCTGTTTTAAACATGAAACTGCATCAGGTGATGAGACCGTATCCTCCGTCATCAGTACGTCAGCCTTCTGATCGTGAGGAAGAAACATGGCTTATGACACCAAAGCAAACTTACAGATTTATTTTATTTCTTTATTTGACCATGTTTATTTACATATGTATATTAATCATATATGTAATGGAACACAGATTTTATTAGAAAAATATTCATTGACTCTCATTCATTTGTCGTGTAGTTTCATACATGAAACCGATACAGATATGGCGTACATTACAAAATGGTCCTAGAAGGTTGTGTGGTTCATGTTACATTTGTTCCTTACAGGAAGTAAATATCCCAAAAGGGAGGCACACAAATGCAAAAGGTAGAAATGAGTTCTCTGATCTAACGGCTTAAAGTGGGTTTGAAATTCACATTAAATCAACACAAACAAAAAAAAAAAAACAAAGTTACATCAGACAAGGTTAAAGCTGCAGACTCCGATCTATCCAGCAGTTCTACTGTATTACTCCTGCAGAAACATGAAACATTTCACCAAGGCAATAATACTAAACTTGGGATAAACTAACTGAAATCACCCAATACATGTCACTCACTGTGGATCCAAACTGTAGGGGAAATATAACTCAAGAAACATACGCCGTTTCCTTTGTGAATGCTGTTGAAGCAGTGATCCCAGTATAGGACAACACCGTACATTTCATCAAAGAGTTGCTTAGAATTGAACAAACTGTGCAGCTGATTGTTCAGTGTGTCATCATACTGTGGAACAAAAGCTGGACCTTTCAGTAAAACGTGTTAACTTGTACATCACACTCCACATCAAACTCTGTTAATATAGTCAGTAAAGCGTTAGTGTTCTGTATGTATTTAAAGCTTCTGTCTGTCATCTCTCTTCCCTCCTCCATGACAACGATGCTTAATGGCTGCATCCGATCTCGAGGGGCAGGAGCTTCTCCACCCACTCATAGAAATGGTGAGCGGTGCAGGCTCCACCCACATCTGACCCTGCCCCGCCCCACATCTGACCCTGCCCCAAAACGCCACCCCCAATGTGAGAGAAACGCAAGGTACGGCGGCCGTCTCGCTTGTTACACTGTGACAAATATATATTTCTCAAACCAAAGAAAAATAAAACGAAGAACTAATAAGTCCACAGGTTGATTATGGCTTGGGGGGGGGGGGGGGGGTGCTGTGGTATGTGATAACTAGAGCCACGAGAGAGAGACCGCCTGCATTCCCAGGGCGGAGCCGGCTGCAGGCGCCCACGGCCGTCTACTCTCTGGTCCCAGCATCGGGGCCTGTTGGAGCTCCAGGTCGCTGCTTCCTCCTCACTTGGCCAGTCGAAACACAGCCAGGTCCAGAGGCTCTTTGCTGGGCACACACCAGTCGTCTGCCCCCTGACTCAGCTTGTAGTTCCGCAGAGCTGTCTTGTTATACACCGGGAGCCTTTCCACCGAGTCCGTGGACAACGCCTGAAGGGAAAAGAATCCCCCAAAGCATTTTTAAAGAAGTGCCTCGTTTAAGGTAATAAAGTTACCTTAGCTTTATAATGTTACCCAACTTACCTTTGATAATAAAGTACAGGCTTATTCTCATTAAAACCATCGTATGTCATTTTTGACTTCGGACTGCCTTCATGAGATAGAGAGTAGCGAGTGTACCTTGAGGTGGATGACAGCATCAGTGCCATAACCCTCCATAGAGTACAGTTGGAGGTCTCCTTGGAAGTACTTTGCATAGAGTCGGGAGATCGGCAGTCCGTACCCAAACCCAGCCTGTTGATGAAACGGGCATTCGGTGACCCACACAAATGACATGCTGCTCATGTGATGTGCAACGCAAATAACACGGTATTATTTACTCCCAGTCTCTCTAGCAGCCATACACCTGTCTGCTCAGCTCACATGACAGTGAGGAACTTTTTTGTGTCAAGTGTAAAGAAAAGTAACGACAGGGCTTTGGACAGGAGCTGCATCTCACCAGAGGAGCTCGGTGCTGCTGGTCGAGCTGTGGAATCGGGGCTGTGGAGTACATGTAGCTGAAAAGATTCTCCATCTTCCGGAAGGGAACTCCACCACCCCTGTCAGTCATCTGCAGACGGAGAGAGAGACAGCAGACTTAAAAGCTGCTGGGAAATGGAACACAAAATGTGGGAATAAATAGAAAAGAAAAGAAAAAAAAAAAAAAATCACTGCGAGGAACAGATGCAGCCCTGTGTTACCGTGGTGACACACAGACAGAACAACTGGCAGATAAAGAAACAAGCGTCTGCTCCATCTCCATCCACTGGTCGGGGGGGGCAAGATTGATTAGGATAAAGCACGGTTCAGTACATTGTCATGGTAACCAAATAACAAGGCCACTGATCTGCAGCATTATGTCCCAGCAGGTGGAAATGTCTGTGTCATTCCAGTATCTGGAACACTCTTCAGGGGGGCTCAGGTTTCTGCGAGGCCAGGTTAATAGGCTCTTAATGTCAAGTGACGCATGCCAAATCCCATCTAAGGTTAGCAACAGGGGTTTGCCTGCATTACTGAATAAAAAAATATATTTAAAAGGATTGAATTTAACAACTCAATACTGAAGAGAAAAGTAATGACAGAATGCGCTGTTTATCCTTTTAAAGGAGATTCAAGATCAGTTAACTCCACTATTAATCAGAAGCTTGTGAGTTCAAGTCCCTCCAACATATAGATGGTGTTGTTTTATTAAAGCCATACACCCTTCTTCAGAAAAGCTCCTCTAGGCCATCTCCTGCTGGTAATAGACTTACATTACAGAACCCTTCAAAATATCACCAGAAGGGGCACAAAGGCACGTCCACAGCAGCAAGTGCCTCCAACACTAATAAGCAGTTTTGATTAGTACCACTCAGACAGAAACGCTTCCTACAGTAACCAACAACTGCTAAGTAGAGCCTATATGAATGTTGTTTTATTATGAAATGTGTTTTATAATTTTTATTCCATCCACTTTTTTGTTCCTCCTTCTCTGCTGACTGAAAAAAGCCCGACTTCCCACCACTAATCTTATACACAACCAACAAACATTTAGTTAAACCAACCTTGACAGAAAGATCTTCCCCTCCGATAGCCACCATAACCTCAACAGGCGGAAGACTAGTGCCTTCTTTAGTATTTTCAATGGTTGCCCTCATAGCATTCTGAGAAAAAAAAATTGTCATGGCAACATTCAGTACACGTTATGCGCATGGTTTTGTTCTAGAGGACAGCATGAGAGAGGGTCAGGCTCACCTTGAACAACTCAAACAGCATATGGTAGAGATGAGATGGCACGTACACTATGCTAATAGGCTGGTTCCTGTTGTTCGCTGCATAACAAATAGAGAAAAAGAAATATCAAGAAACTTTTGATCAGTTTGTGTGCACACATCAGTACCTCTATTCCATACACTGGAGTTCAATTACAGTGTCAGTGCTGTGTCAGTCAGGCAGCCAGCCACCGCCTCTCCAACACCTCAGTACGTTGAGTGTATGCCTCAGTGAGTTTAGTGATTATCTATGAATCTAATGAGTGCGCACACTTGCTGAGTGAACAAGCATAACGGAGATTAAGCCCATCGTGCGGATTAGACGGCGCAGTCACGTAACGGTCAGGTGTCGGAGATGACAGCAGAGCAGGCCATCACTCACCGTTGAGCTCGTGCAGGACCAGGTCAGGGGAGGTGAGGTAGTACTGGTCGCACACCATCTTCGCACTCTCATAAGCATCTGCATACAGATGAGATATGCGGTTAAAACACAGAAGAACATCGAAAAGTACAAAATCATCACACGCTGCTCTGATGGTTAACACAATCACTTTTTTAATTTAATACCAAACAGCACAAGAATGCACCTTTGACTACCTCTGCCACCTCACACTGTGGGTCAATACTCCCAATCGTGTTGGGATGAACTGGATTTGTGGTCCCATCAAAGACCAGAGCTATAATATAAAAGGAAAAAAAACAACCATCATCTACTTAAAAAAGCTTAAAATAGAAGTCAATACTTGGGACAGTAAGTCTTCACAGTTTGACCACTGGTTCTTCAGAGCACCATCCTCAGTCTGTTAGCCAATGGTTTTGAAAGGAAATTATGTTGGGGACTTAAAGAGCCTCCCACTTCTGTTAAGTGATATGAAATCAAATGTCAAATAGTAAGAAGTTAGGCCTATTGCACATAATATGTAAAGATACCATTTTTACCCAAGAAGTAGGTTAAATTAGAGGCAGTACAGGTTGCAGTACTCAAGCTTTGGTGTTTTTCTGGTTTCAGTTGTTTCAGTTTTGGTTTCAGGAAGGCAGCAGCCTGGCAGTACGAGGTGTGTTCAAGCCTGCAACTTACTGTGCTGGTTGATGAGCATGCGGATGGATATGCGGCTCGTGTAGAACCGGTCTAGGAAGTACTGTATGTTCTGATTTGTTAGCGGATCTTGACCAAAGGCTTCTTTGTACTCAATCACACCTTGAGCCATGGTGGGAACCACATCATTGTGTCTGTTTCTGATGTTCACCAGTGTTTGCACAAACCTGAAGGTCAGAGCAGGTGTGTAAGATGCAAGCCAATAATAAAACAGGGCAAAATCGTAAAACGGATCTGAGGTTCGTATAATAATCCCATAGCACTTACTCTCCCAGAACATGGTGATCATCAGAACTTTTCTCCAAAAATTCAAGGATCTCCATCAAACTCTGAACATACCTAATTCACACAATGAAATGAAGTACAGAGGGTTCCTTTAAATCGAACAACTAACTAACTTTAAAATGAGCTAACAAAAAGCAAAGACTATTGGTTCACCAAGTAACAAATGTGAGTAGTTACAGCTTTTGCAATCACAGCTATTTTCACATGTCAATATCTTGCATTACTTCTGAAATTCTCAGAAATTGGCGAAAGGTGTCTCTTGCAAAAAAAAAAAAAAAAAATCAACTTGGGCAGCATTAAGCAGAGGTTTCAAGCCTGAGAACTGACTGAGGTACAATATGAGAACTGTGGAATGTTTTTGCATGTGTAGGATTCTATATGATCTCTGGGTTGTTTTTATTACTGAGGAGTATCCTATTGAAGGAACTGACAGAACGCTGCTCCTAAAACAACAACGAAGACATTTTAACATTTTTATATTTTTGTTTGTACATTCCTTAAAAGAAATTTGCATCTGTTGAACTGATGAAGGCTGTGTCTGTGTTTTTTTCTTTAAGTATTATGACATTTTTCTGAGGAACATCCAGTGAGGGATGTACTACTGAGACCAGGGTAAATATGTGTGAAGAGAGGAAGTAAAAGTAGAGCAAAGGTTACAAAGCCCCTCTTGGAAGGGGTTCAGCCTAGTCCAACACTGTACAGCAAGTAGGGAAAAGTTCACCTCGTGTCTGGGTCAGGTTCAACTAAACCAGGGGAGATGTGTTTACTATGTGCTATCAATATCTTGTGGCTATTTAAAAAAACATAAGATGTACAACCAGGATTGTGACGATGAGATCAGCGATTTTTATATGATTTCTGACTTACCAGCTTTGTACCATCTGAACGGATGGAGTAGAGAGCAGCCGGTCAGGGAGTAAATTGATCTCTTTCATAATGTTTGACAGACGCACGGGGAGTTCTTGCCTCAAGAAAATGAATGAAGTTTTCTCGCATGCATTTGTGGAACCTGGTCAAACAATCATTTTACACAATTATACTTAATGCCAACAGTTAACAACACATAAAGGAACACTTGCTTTGCTTTTCATATACCAACAAATTTAGACACACTTCACGGTACAATTGCGTGGGCAAAGGCAATTGAATCGACACAAGATACCTATATGATGCAACACCCGGCCAGTGTAAAAAGCTTTAGCTAGCTAGGTCCTCAGTTATTCTAGTTAGGTCCTCAGTTATTGTCGGATATTCCGCGAGCGCTGTTAAACTCTCTAAACTGGGAAATCAGACATTCACAATATTAAAATGATTGCTATGGCCGCATTAACGGTTATTACAGGCCATTCTACTGAGACCGAGTTTAGACATCTACCTAAATATGTTATCTGCCGCAAATATGTTTTGTACAGTTTTCGGCTTTATTCACAATCATAACATTTAAAAAGCATACTCACCAAAATCAATGAACTGTTTCATAGAGAGTGGAGACGGCGAGAATTTAGCAAAGTGCTCGATGTATTTCGGCGCACTGGCCAAAGCAGAATTTTTCATAATAAACCTAACAAACTTCATCGCGAAGCGTTATTTACACTTATGAAAAGAATACTTAACATTCAAGGTGCAGTTTCCTATAAGCAAAATAACAGAACCAAATGTTCTACATGCTTTTCAACACGTATTTTTGCCCTGAAAAGGCTAGAGCAAATCAAAGCCCTACATCCAATAAGAGCTCTTGTTTTGTATTTCAGTTCAAGCTCTGGCCAATAAGGGACGGAGGCGGGACATTGTGGACGGAATAAGAAAGCACGCTGAAGCAGTGGAGTAGAGTCGTAAACATCATATGTAAGTTCTACGTCCTTTACGTTCTTAAGAACGCCCTTCTCTCTTCTGCACGTCAACGGCGTAGGCCGTGAAACCCCCGTCAGATCGAACAGGTCCCTTGTTTCCTGGAGTAAGAAAGGCTTTATATATTTATAAATATTTCAGTTATTGGATAACTGCAAAGGCAGCTAAAGGTAGGCCTAATAGAAATATAGTGATCACAGAATTTTATTGTGAATAATAAATTATATCAATAATCAAGCTCACGTTCAATAAAACCGTATACCACAGTGGCTGTGACTCAAGGTCTAATGTCTTCTTCTTATTACTAGTATTATTATTATTTTCTTTTTATTTCTTTTAGTTTGTGTTTTGTTCAAATCCACTGAAATTTCATGAGGGTGATTTTTTTTTCAGGACAGTGAGTGGAAAACTCTTCCTTATGAATAATTGTGTGACCACCATTTTCTGGTTCTGAATAGTGAATTATACTGCTAAGGACAAATTACTTCATTCATTTGCAATGGACCAAATTCATTCTTACATAATCAAAGCAGCCTCAATAAGAGACAGGTTAGTTGTGCATATTTCACACTCTTGTTCCAATCAACAATCATCCAGCCATGACTGATAGCTTATATGACTCACTTTCAAAATTGAATTCACACTGACATGAATGTACAAATGAATTAATATAAAAAAGAAGATCTTGCAGTTACTGTAAATCTTTTTTTTTTTAACTAATAGATTACTTTGATTAAACCAAAAAGAGTGAAACTCTTAGTTAATCTGCATCATCTTCAGATCGTGTACATGTGTCCTGCTGTCCTTTGTGGCCTGTGGGTTTTGGTATCCTTCAATGTGATGGCAAGATGGCTTGGCTAAACGACGTGAGCAAGGGCCTGTGTGTGCTGGTGCACACCGGCTGACTATTACTGCACAACTGCACCTCTGTGTGGTCAGTGTGGCAGCATCTAGCCAATCCATTACCAGAGTCTCAGCTCTGGCTAATTTTAAAATGGCGTTTGTATTCCCAAGAGGAGTTTGTCATATGTTGTGTATGTGCTTTGGTTTAATTTAAACATGTTACTTTTCCTCAATACGGTACTTTTCTTAAATTACTTTTGCGAAATGGTGATCTATTATATTTGAAGCAGAGAAGACCACACCTACCACACTTCCCATTTCATAACCAACTAATTCTAATCTATCTAAACTCATATTCTCTACCCAGACCTGCCACATACGCTCTCAATCTTGATTCAGTAAGATCTTTTTGACTTTATATTATAAAGCTCAGCATTTTAATATCATCGTACATGGGATTAAACTGCAGGAATGTTGCTTATGCAAAGATCTCTCATCTTGGTGTCTTTTGGGTCCAGAGTATCCAGTCCCTTCCAGAGCCCTTCCACCCCCTAACCACACGCACAGCCCTACACTCAAGCCTTCCGACGTCTCTCACCTCACAAAGTCCTGCCGTGTAATGCCACCCTGAGAGCTCTCAGACTGGGCTCTAATAACTGTACAGCCATTTAGTCTGTCGGCTGAGAAAAAGGCAAAACACGTGCAGTGGAAATTTCCTTTCTGACCAGACCCAGGCAACTCATGTCCTGATTTGCACTCTCTCTATATATGGAACAGCTGTTCTAATGATAAACTCATCAAAGCATCCCCGTGCCTTTCTAGTTTCCCTCATGTGCATGCATGTTGTCTCTTTCATTCATTAACAATGGTTTTCCCCGTTTTCCTTAGTAGTATTATTTACTGGGTTTAAGAGTCTTTTCTCCGTACCTAATCCCTTGGTCTGTTGAGTGGTCTGTTGAACAGTATGAGTTCTTGCGCCGTTGTCATACACAATGCAGTACAAAACTATTTTATTGGACAACTTATGTGTATCATGCCAATGACCATTTTAAGACCCTTTTAACCGTTCGATTTAAATTAAGTCATTCTATCTTTTTTATTACTGGAGGAAGGCTTATGGTTGATGTTTTCTCTCAGCAATGACGCGTCTACCAGCGCGACGCTAATCTTCACCAATCGAGCGCAGAACTCTCTGATCTTCCATAGCCAGCGCGTTTGAGGAGAAATGCTCTTCTGACAGCGACCAGAGAACAGCGGCGAGAAGCAGCAGGCATCCGGTATACAACAAACGAACACTTTTGGGGTCCCTTACTCCCACTTAAGACATGGTATCCGAGGAGCAATCGATGGCAGATCGTGAGTATTTTCAGTATGTCTCTTTGAAACGATACTATTTTGGTTTTGCATGCTTTGTGACTATTCAACTAGGGCTACACCATAATCTGCGTTCGGTATACAGTGGCGGACAGCGCACAGTGCGCACAGCCATGTTTAACAGATTGCTCTACAAATCATCATGTAAATACCAAACAAAGCGACGTAAAGGGCTTTCAGAGGAAATCGCTGGTTTAAGATCCAGGCGGGCGAGCGCGATCTCCTTTTAGGTTTATGTATGTAACGTAAATGCGGTGCATTTGTTCAGTTTTTAAACAAAGCCCTGTGCATTACTTAAAAGGGACGCGGGTGTTTTGACACCAGCAGCACCACAGCTGAGTAGATCGTCAGATGGAATAAAATCACTGAACTAAATGGAATGGAATGGAAAGGGGTGTATTCGTAGGCACGAGCAAATACTCAGCTCAAATGACAAGGCAGTCTACTGATCAATTTAACGTAACATTGGAGTAACGTGTCGGTTTGTGGGGAGCATTTGAAATGCGTCAACATATAATCGATTTCCATAGGAAACATAAGTTTCTGATGAGCATCTACTGGAGATGTTGTCTCTCAGTACGTTCGGTGTGTTTCCTCTCTGATTTTCTGTGTAGAGACATGTCTGTGCTATGGCGTTTGGGCTTTTCACTTGAATTTTGGATGATTTCCTCCTGTGGCAAAAATGAAAATTAATGTTCGCGAAAAAGTTCGGAAAAAAGCAGTCGATCGTGGTTACACTTGTCTTTCAGCTAATATGAAAACATAAATCACTGCGCATTGATTGGTACTAAAGCCAACGTCAGCAATTCGAAGAAACAGCGAAATGAACAAACGTTGCTCGCACCCAAACAGAGAAGCTCTCCGGCGTGACGATGAACGGGAAAAAAATAGAAGTGAAAACTCTGACTTGATACCAAAGAGCTGTCTAAATTCGTTTTCCATCTCAGGTTTACTTAAGAGTGGGTTATGCAGTTCAGCATGTATCAAGTGAACGTTAAGTTTTGGGAGTTGTCTTTTTTTCTGGTATTGTGCTCATAGTACAGAGTGAAGGGGTCGCGTGGACAGCTACCAGTGCTGAATCATGTCGCGCGAAACCTCGTAGTGTTTACCTACCTGTTCTGAGAAATGTCGGTGTCAGATAGGCTGCTCACGGCAAACGGGGATAAATACACGTAAACTGTTTGTTTTGTTTAGGCTTGGATTTTGTAGCTTGATTTAAGAGCTTTTGCGGTCGCTGAGAAGGGTACCTCGGGACAGCTGAATGTTAGTCATTTTGCAAGACAGTTCCTGTGAAAAAAAGATGATTTTTGTGATGAAAGCTTTAGTGATATTGAGGAGACAAATCAACACATGAATCATAATGTCCCAAATGATTTCTTTTTAAATATTGTGCTATGTGTTCGTAATTAGAGCGAGCATAGAATGGTTGAACCCTCACATATATTTTTCTCCTTTGCTGTGAACTGAATGTACATAGTTTACATTCTGAAAACTGAATGAACAAGTTAACGTTCTGAAAAGCAGAGATTTGTTTCATGTCACTTTGTGAAATTTGCATTTTAATTGCGATATATATTGTTTCACTGGCAGTTTCTGCATCATATGAATGCTGTTAAACTTGTGAAGCAGAAAACTTGTCTGGACAGCACAGACACTAGTCGAGCTTTCACTTGGAATAAATAACAATGTTAGTGGTGAATTTAATTCTGATTCTTTAGTGCTATGCTTGATTTCTTTCTACAATATCAGATTTGATCACTAGTGTCAATAAAAATAAAAAGTTTATGTGATCACTCTGAAGTCAAAGTGTGATCTGGAATTTGTTGATGCACAGCTGATCGTAGGAAATGGGCCCTGTGGGACCCTCCAGGGCCCGCTCACTCCTGCACGCATCCAGATGGCACAGTTTAGCATTGAGCTTGTCAGAGAAAACACAGCCAGAGAAGCAAATCTCAAACCATGCATTTTTGATGAGTTAGGCAGTTTTCCATATCTGTGTAGAGTTCATTATTGTGTGCTTTGATTACCTCTGCTTTCATCAGGATACGTAAAATGTGTCAAAGCCAGATGATGTATTTCTTTTCAAATGCAGATAGCGGATGGAGATGTATTGTTCTTTGTCTCAAAACCTATTCACAAATAAGTTATCCTGGTCCAGGTTTAATAATGCATGCCATGGGCAGTCTTTTCGTTCTGCTTAATTAAGGATCTCTGCTATATCATTAATGCTTTCAGATTCACTTTGTCCTCTTGCATATCATTTCATAAAATAGCATCGGTCTGTGCTGTTTCCATCACCAGTTAAGCCAAATTGTTGTTTTGACTTAATCTTAAAAGGATTAGCGTTAAATTGATTTTCATTCAGTCTAACTCTGTAAGTTAATTATCATCAGAGAGTTCTCTTTGCAGTCATGATCTGATTTGTCACGACCATGTTCATCTTAGATTTGGACTTCAAGCTACTGACACTATTGTCCAACAGTAATTCCAAAACATTCTAGTAAAGTCTAGAGGTCCCACAACATATGACAAGCTGGACGTGGCTGAATGTTGTTCTCGCCTTCATACCAATCTTTCTCACGTTGGCCAAGACAAACTGATGGAGAAACACAGGTCTGTGTGCTTCCTACGTCCTTGGTCCACCTGTGAGAAGCGACAGCAGCTCTGGTGTTCCTGGGGCAGCGCAGGAATATTCATGACCGTCTGGGCAGGTCGCAAAGGGCAGGAGAGTAAAGGAAGGAGAACACGAGAGGACAAGAGAGGGAGCGAGATGAGGAGAGAGAGCGAGAGAGAGAGAGAGAGAGAGAGAGGGAGTGAGCGAGCGAGCACCTGGAGTGGAATGTTCCTTCAGATCTTTAACACGACTGTCAGAAATGTCAGAATATTTAACAGGCCACACTGCCCTCCCACGTGTTCTTTGTTCATCATGTGTTTTCGCTTCTGCGTGATCAGAACAGATGGTAAAACGCTCCGTTTTGATCTCCTCTGGCCTTCAAGAGCTGCCGTGTTACTGCAGGTGTTTACAACTCTGTGGTTCAAAGATGGTTTGTTTCTAATAGATAGACAGTGAAACTGGAGGCAAGAAAAATCACTGACCACCTCTGTGAATCAAAGGTGGTACAGACAGAAACGCCCACTCTATGGCTTCTCACGGACCACAAGAGACCCAGTGTATGAGCTCGGATCATGGAGCAACACGGCTTTAGCTGGGGATTGAAGTGCTTCTGACGAAGCTGATTGATCACATCACAGGTGGTGAGTCTCTTTGTATGCCCTTATTTATTTATTTATTTATTTATTTATTTATTTATTTGACATAAGAGTACCAAATATCATTGGCTCACATAAGGGGCAATTTCTTAAAGATGACATTTCCATCCTGGTTTTGCTCTTCTGCCTCTCTCTCAGCAGGCACTCATCACCGTGACACTGTTCTGTGTGCTAAATGCAGGTCAATGGCTCGGCTGCAGGCAGTGGCTCAGCCTGTTGTTGTTTTGGAGTGGTAGTGAATCATGGCATAGCAGCACACACACGGGTTTGCATACTTCATTGTGACAATGACTTCTTATCGACTCTGTTAAGCAACGCCCTCTGTTAATCTTACTGCAGGCTGTTCCTACAGCGGGGTTTAGCCACTGAGAGATGGAGCCTCTCCTTAGCTGTTCTTTCATTTTCTAACCTCCCCTCTCACTCACTCATTCTCTCTTTGTAAGTGCGCCTCTGTTATTTTCTGACTTCTGCCTGTTCCCTTCCAGCCTCTTTTTCTGCTCTTATGTAACTGGATGCAGAGTTACCAACCTCCAGATTCCTCTAACCCAGCTGTTTATTCTCAAAGGAGGGTGAGCCAGGAGTTACCAAGCTCCTCTCAGACTTCTCATTTAATTTGGCTTGGAGCCACACTTTCTGATTCCTACAATGAAAGTCAGTGGTGGTTTACATTCTATACCCTTGCACTGTGCTGCTGGGTGACCTTTAAACTTCTTTGAGACCATGTCTTGCTTTAACGCCACAGGGATGCTGTGTGGGGGGAGAAGGTTGCTTAGCTGTTGTACCTATGTAATGCTGTGCTCTCCAGCAGAGCTAACGTATGCACAGGCGTTTCACAGGGAGCTATACTCCCGGGCACTCCAAATATCAGCCAGCACCTGCCTAATCGAGGGACCACATGGAAATGATGTAACTGTTCTGTAATGTGATGGACTCTGCGGCCCACACAAGGCGCATTGCCTACTATGGAGGCGTAATAAAACATAATCTGCAAGGGAGAGAGAGGGAGAGAGAGGGAGAGAGAGAGAGAGAGAGAGAGCAGGAAGAGAGAGGTTAGTAAGGTCTATGAGCTGAACATTGGGAAGAATGTGCTATGAGAGGGTGATGCATTACCAAGGATATAACAGCATGGAGAATATGAACAGACAGGGAATGTCATGCACTAAAGGGAAGAGGGAGGGAGGCAAAGCACCACAGTGAGGGGGACGACCTCGTCCTCAGGCTGAACGTCCATGTGGAGTACGTCTTATTGGATTTTGTAGTCGAGGAAAACAGGTTACCCACTTGCCATGGTCTCAGGGCTGGACTGCAGAAATTCCCTCAGGTTGCCCTAAAAATATTTGTCTATGCTCGAAGTGCTCATCCCCTCTGCTCCTTTCACTTGCCATCCCCATCTCTCTCTCTCTCTCTCTCTCTGTCTCTCTCTGTCTCTCCCCCTTGCTGTCCTTTGTTTTTTCTCTTTCTCTCTCTCTCTCTCTCTCTCTCCCACCTTCAGTCTGCTGATGTGGATATTTGACAGAGCTGCTGTCAGATGGATGATGGGTAATTGTTAGCGCTCCTGCTAATAAAGCAATGCAGACTCTACATGATCACTCCACGAGAGGTTGAAGCAGATGAGCGATCTGTCAGGCTTCAGACGGCTCCGCCCCTCCCGGTGGCTGCCATGAGAACGCCACAGACGGAAGTTGCTTGAGCCCAACAAAAGAGGCTGACGTGTGGGAACGAAACAGGCTGGCGAGAGAACAGGCAGAGTGGACAGATTTCCTGTGCACGCAGCAAACGCACGTGCTGAGTTCTGAACATGGGCGCGAAGACGTGGCTTCTGATGACACTGGGAAATTGGACCTTCTATGTTTGCCTTACAGGACTCAGCACGTGTGTTCACGTGATCAGAACTCGGCACGTGTGTTCACGTGATCAGAACTCGGCACGTGTGTTCATGTGTGTGGGGTCAGGGTTAGTTGCAGGTGTAGTAGTATTTCAGACAGAGTTCAGAGAAAGATTGCATTCCATACTTGTGTTTGTGGGTGTGTGTGATCTGACTTACAAGGGTATACAATAATTACCCACTTGAGTGCTTGCTCATTACAAGCCAGTGTTGTTCTTGTACTGTATAAACTGTATAAACTATTCTTTTGGAGCTGATATTTATCATTTAATGTCAGCAAAAATGTGTGACTGTACATTAGCACTGTGTGTGGGTTTCAGATGAGCCATCGAATCTCCCTTCACTGCATACTGGAGTACCAGACTCAGCATCACCACTACACCCCTGACTGCCACCCCCCTTTTCCCAGCCACTGTCTGTACTCCTCTCCTCTCCTCTCCTCTCCTCTCCTGCACATGGTTTTCAGAGTACTTTGTGATGAACGCCCCCTGCCTCAGGCTTCTCTTTAGAATTTTCTTCATTTTTTCTTTAGCTGTTGCTCCTCCCCCCCCCCACCTTCTCTCTCACCATGTGTGTGCTGTGACGTCAGTGCCTGATTGTCATTGGAGATCTGGAGTGGGTTCATGTGATGGCAGCATCTCCTGGTTTTATCCTCGTTTTATCCGTATAACGTAACACGTTCTCCCCTCTTCACCTCACAGTGAGTGAGTGACAGGTTAGACTCCAGCCCAGCATATCAGCACTCCGTGTCCCTCACCAAGGACACTTCACGCCTCTCATTTGAGTAATGGAACAGTGCATCTAAACAAACATGCGGAGAAAGAAAGTCTCTCGCGCACAGCGAGCGGAACCCCAACCTAGTGTTTCTTTCCAGTGTTCATACCATACAGCACTCTTTCAGTACTCTCTCTTTCTCTCTCACTCTTTCAGTACTCTCTCTTTCTCTCTCTCTCTCTTTCTCTCTCTCTCTCTCTCGTTCACACAGAGTGATTTGAAACCTAGTCTGGCGTTTCTCAGCATTAAATCTGGGCTGCCTGCTGAAGTCACCATGTGACAGCATAATAAACTAACACATCTCCTGCATTGTGCTCAGAAAGCCGAGCTTTAAAATAGTGCACATCTGAGTCCACACGTCAATGAAATATGCATACTGGCCGTGTGCACCACACTGCAGGACACCTGCAAACACGCCAACAAGCCTCTTCCTCACGAGACGTCGCCAGCCGTGAGCTCGGGGGGACTCACGCACACGTGACGGAGCACACGCACACGTGTGCGTCGCTACAGTGTCTCTGCATGTGACCTTTTGCTTTGGCTCATTTATTTCATTTCATTGTGTATAATTGAATTATAATTATTCTAATTTACATTTGCGCACTTATTTTGTAATTGTTTATTTGTGTCTAAAATGCACACGCAGTCATTTCAACATTTCTCTAGATTAAACTCTTCAAATAACTCCACACACACAAGCCCAAACACAACTGGGTGACACCTCACATACTAAAAGCTTGGATCATCCGTATTTTCCATGTGACGTTGAAGTGTGTTGATGTCCTTACAGTGAATCATGTTAGTAACAGTGTCACTGGAGCTTTAGTCAAGAGGGAGAGCGTTTTGAGTTTGTTTAAAAAGGTCTGGAATGTTATGTGGGCATAATTCAGCAAACCAGAGAGGAAGGGATGTGCTGATCTGATGAGTCCTGAGAAGAGCTGTGAAGGTAGTGGGAGTTTAGGGCTTTATTATGGGGGGGGGGCACAAATATCTGAAACGAAGAATTCTTATAGTGTATACATGCATGTATTTTGAATGAAGAACTAAGAAACTATTTAATTTTTAAAAATGTTATTATTATTATTATTATTTAAAGTTTGAAAGTTACATGCATGTTCAACATCACATATGTATCATCATCATCATCATTGTTGTGCTATTTATGTCATTGTTATATTATCCTTATCCATCCCTGGTCTGACTGGTCAGGCCTATCCCCCCAGGCTGGTCAGGCCTATCCCCCCAGGCTGGTCAGGCCTATCCCCCCAGGCTGGTCAGGCCTATCCCCCCAGGCTGACTCCATGGCCCTGGAAGGTTTACCCTCTTATAAAGATTTCTGTCCTCCCCCTGCCCTGTAGGAGAATAAAAAAGCCTCAGCATGGTTTCAGAAATAAACAGGATGGAGGAAGGAGCACAGCAGGCTTGTTGTGGAATCAGATGCAGCTTGGAGCTGCATGATGGTGATTGATGGTGTCTAAGGGCTGTACTGCTGGCCGTACTGAGGTACTAAGGGCAGGGCCGTACTGAGCTACACAGTGTTGAAGCACATGATTCTGCATATTACCAGGGAAGGTGCTAAGCAGGGCCGTGTTAGTGAGAATGATGGTGAGAGCGAGAGTGGGAGTGAGAGCGAGGGTTAGCTCAAGGACAAGGGTGAACGTGAGAATGAGAGTGAGTGAGGGTGAGAGTGAGGGTGAGTGAGGATGGTGAAATCAGTCTGTCCAGGGACTTGCTCAAGTTGCCAGTGTCTTTTGCTCCTATTGTACTGTGTGAACATTTGGCTTTAACTGTCTAAGTGAGAAATCCTGAATCATTCGATTGTCCTCCATGTCAGTTATTTAAAAAATTATGTGATGAAGATCTTAGTTACATTGCTTTTTCTTTATTGTTTTGGGCATTTAGTTGTTTCCACCTTGTGGAATTTATTGCCCAAGCAAACCACTGTGAACAGAACCGAATTAAGGGCCTTTCCGAGGCCTTAAGCCTATGAAGGTTCTGGGGCCCCTTCATAATGAAGATTCTCTTCACATGAACAAAGACAGCATGAATAGACCAGTATGAAGTAATAAAATAGTATGTCAGCAGTATTTCTGATGCAACAGGAAAGTAAACAGGCCTAAACAAACAAACAAAAAGGCATGTGATGTAAACAGGGCTACAGTCTCACACTTGATCGCACAAAAAGAGACTTTTTTGGTTGCTTGAACCACTTCTAGGCTTCTGGTAAGCACAAAGTGTTATAAGACTTTATATGCTATTAAAATCACATCTAAATTGGAATAAAATATGTCCTTTAATTTCAAAATGTAGTACAAAATTTGTTTATTTAGTTTATTACAGAATATCTATGATATTACTAAATAAATTGCTAAAGATACGGATGCTCATTTAACTTTTTTCCACTAAACGATGGTCGTTAACCAATCAAATGTTAATTAAAATGTACCATTTAAAATAGAGCTGCTCTTTAGCATTTGAAGGAGTATTAAATGCCAGAGCTGCTTGTTGGCCTGAAGAAGTGCACCTTTTGATTTCTGGTGTGGATTTAAATGTAATAGCCACTGACTTCCTTGGTTTTAACAAAAACCTTCCAACAACCTTGGAAGTACAACCTTCACTGTTCTCTTTTGAAAGTTGTTTGGATAAACACAGAGAGAAAAGGCAGGGCAGAGAAAGTATGAGAGCAAAACTGAGAGAGAGATTTCTCCAAACCTAACTCCTCAGTCCACCAGCTCTGCCCCAGCTCCACTTTAAGCTCCACTCCAACTCTCCTCCAAAAACCCTCCACCCCCAGGCCAAGACTTCCTTCAGCCTTATCTTGGACAAGAACAGAGTTTGCTACCTCCGAATAATCAAGAGTAAAAACTGGCAAAATACTGGCAACTCCCCACCACAGGACAATAGCCAAGTGATCATTTATGTTGGGGTATCGCAAAAGTGGACATCATCTCTGTGAGACCACAGATGTACACAGCAATGGGAGTAGATGAGAGCAAGACTTCAAAGACCAAGGTTTGGCCTACAGATTCCTTGTATGGCTCTATGTCCACACATAACAACCCCCAGGGGGCACAGTTCATTGTCATTTTAATGTAATAAAGTTGATGAATGAAGACAACCTAAGAGGCTAACTAAGCTGCTCCTGTGAACACTGAACAAATGTTATCAACATGAAGTCTTTTGAAATGCATGATTTTACTCTAGAAGGTATAAGCAAACAGTTCAACTCTTGTCACGACGAAAACAAACTTAATTAACATCGTTCATTTAATACCCAAGAACAATACTTGTGGTAAAGGATTGATGTTAATGACAAAATAATGTAAAAGAGAATTTCTTAAATACAGTGCCTTGTGAAAGTAATTTTTGTGTTTTGCTGCCTCACAACGTGGAATTAAAATGGATTATTTGAGGGTTTGCATCATTTCATTTATAGAACATGCCTTCGACTAGGCCATTCACATACATTTACACATTTCCCCTTAAACCACTCAAGTGTTGCTTTAACAGTATGCTTTGGGTCATTGTCCTGCTGGAAGGTGAAGCTCCATCCCAGTCTCAAATCACTGACCGACCAAAACAGGTTTTGCTCAAGAATATTTGCTCCAGCACCATCCATCTTCCCCTCAACTGGGACCAGTTTTCCAGTCCTTGCTGCTGAAAAACAACCCCACAGCATTATGCTGCCACCACCATGTTTCACTGTGGGGATGGTGTTCTTGGGGTGATGAGATGTGTTGTTTATTTGTTGGTTTTGACTCCGGGTTTTCTTCACATTCGAAGGTCCTCTATGATGTCCTCCTCACCTACAGTAGCATGCCTTCTACTCTGTAGGTATCCTGGCCCATTCTACAGATGAATCTAAATGGTACATCTATGTTTGTATAGATACTAAACAGTAGGGTAAATTTGCTTTATCACACAAAAGACAAAAAACCCAAAGTTCTTTGGTGTTTAACAAGGTCCACAGGCTCTAATCTAGTCTTTTTGACAGGTAGTTACCACATTACAAATGGACACTAAAAGCTATAGGCTGAATGCTGAGAGCACGGTTGTATTCCTGAGCAGATGCTGTCAGCTCCTACCTTCAGCCCTTCCTCGTGGCATCACCGGTCCTCTTCCAGTGCTTTTAGGCAGCAACTCCAGAGGTGCTCTAGTGACCCTCTTCTCAGGCATAGTGGATGTGCTGGACCCAGTGTTTGCTAGACCCAGCAATGTAACCTGGATAGGTTTGAGAGTACACCATACACCATACTGGATCAGGAATTTGAATCTGGATGTATCTTCCAAAGCTCTGACCTCATGATCTTACAGGCAGTTGTATGGTCCCATTTAATCCAATCCCCCTGCTTTCACATGTCTAGGGTTGTTTTCCACCTCTTTCTTTAACTCTGCATGGATCTCTTCCTGCATCAGGTTCTTGGTAGGCTCAGTAACTAGCTCATATTTTGCTAGAAGCTATCCATGATGATGAGGATTTTATTGATTAGCAGTGGTTAGAGATGTCTTGGCAGGATACCATGCTTGTATAGCCATATCTTGATTTTTTTTCTGGGAGTTCTGACCAGACAACTTCTGATAACCATGCTCCCTGCTGGTTGACAGAACTGCTGCAGTGTTTTTCAGAGTGCAGTCAAAAATCTTCCCCAGGTTCTTGACAGACTTCTCAATAACTGATGGTATGTGTGTTCCTCTCAGTGAGAAGAAATGCTGGTCAGATCTTCCCTTCCTGAGGACCTGGGACTTGGATATGACTGACTTGAAACATTCTAGCTCATGCCATGAGTTTCTGCAGCTCCTACATGAGCCATTAACATCTTGGCACTGGTGTTGTGGTAACAGTCAAGTCGGCCATGAAGGCTCTGATTGGAGGTTGTCACATGCACGATCGAGAAGTTCTTTGCAAGTATGTTCACTGTCAGAGCAAACAAGGACACTGATATGGTATTCCTTTTTTCTAAATGATTCCATATAGACCCTGTAGTCCAGGATGAGGTCTTTGATCTTCTCTGAGACATTGTGTCATATCGGCATTATTGTTGAAATGGGATTATGTGAAATGGATCCATAAAGCATTGGCAAATGAAAGGTCTCCTTTGTTTTCCCTTGCCTTGATAACCACTTCTCTATACTCTATTTAGCCTGGCATGCCAAGGGCGTCTTGATTCTGCACCATGGTATCTATGAAAGAGGAGGGTTCCTCAGGAGGATCTCTGCTACGCAGTTAGCAAGAATCTTGAAAAACATTTTGCCTTCTGCACTGATCAGAGAGATGGTGTGGAACTGTGTGATAGAACTTTAGAATCCAGATGCCTATCATCATTGTTTGGCTACATTCCCCCTCGGCCATATTACCATGATGAGTCTCCACTGTCTCTTCAAGTGTCTCGGACACTGCTTGTACACTTTGTACAGCACACTACTTGGCTCCAAAGCTGAGTTGAGCTCTTCTGATTACATCTTTGACTTCTATCAGGGAGGGCTTTTTCATGTTGAATTCTATGGAGCTGGTGCAGTTCAGTGCAGTTCATTCTTTACAGTGGCTCAGATATTCCTATCACTGTAAATATCACTAATGTACCAGTTGATGACTTCTTCTGGGAATGAAAGGGTTCTGCTCCACTTCTGGGAATGAAAGGGTCTGGCCAAGTAGCTCCTTAGTGAATCCAAAAGAATTAGCTATAAAGGCAGTGCACCTGCAGGTCCTCTTTCTGCTCTTCCTCCTGTGCCTCTCAGTTGCACTGCTGTGAGATGAGCTTGCTTAAGGATGATACATTGCTATGCTATGGCTTGTCTGTCCTCTTCTCCTGCTTCTCTGTGCTCATGGTTCAGAAACTAAAGCTATTTCCATCAGCCTAGCCATATTGTTTGTGTTTGTTGTTGTTGTTGTTGTTGTTGTTGTTGTTTCTTTTCAAATCTTTGTTTTGATTCTGACAATCAGGCACATCACCTGAAGTCACTGGTCGACTCCATCTAGCTGACTATTCGGGGACTGCATAAACTTCCTCATCAAACTGATACCACTCAGTTTACTTGTGTGCCACGAGCCACGAGGCTCAGAGATGTTGGGTGCTAAACCAACTCTCCCTGCACTGTCCAGTCTTTACAGCTGTCATTACCATATATGTTTTCATCATGTAGACTTTTCTGAAAGTCACCAGTGAAGCTTAGGCCGGGCTCAACACCTGCTTCCTGTTTGCCATATTTATTAAGGATATTTCTCATGTTGTTAATAACGCTTTTATTCATTTATATGTGGATAATAAAATCTTCAGTGTCTAAAACATACAAGTAAAAACTTCTTCTCAGAGGTTTGCCTGGAAGACATAAAGGTTAAATGAGCTAGTTCTTAAAACACTGGCTGGTGCAACTTTCGTATTCCTTTTCTGCCCTCTGCACTTTGCTACCAGTAGGAGGTATTTCGCCTTCTTGTGCCTGTGGGCTGATCTCTAGATATGTTGTTGTATGAGTAGTGATTATATAAGCAAGTTAATGATAAATGTGAAGAACTATAACTGAACGAATGATGAACACTTTCTGCTTGCTGTTTTGAAGTGTCACTACCATCACTACACCATAGTTCTATTAAATTTGTTATAAAAATGGGTGGGTGCAGGGTGTGTGAGAGGATGTTTAGATCATCTCAAGCAAGACTGGAAATGAAAGTCCTTTATCTCTTTGTGTGTGTGTGCATGTGTGCACATGTGTGTGCAGGTGTGTGCACATGCATATTGTCCACGTGTGGTGTGTGTGTGTGTGTGTGTGTGTCTCCATGGGTATGTGCGTGCATATGTGTATGTGTGTGTGTGTGCGCATGTGTCCATGTGTATGTGCGTGTGTGTGTGTGTGTGTTTTAAGAGACTGAGGAGGCTGTGTTGCAGAGCTGTATGTGTGATGTGTTTCAAAGCTGAGTGAGCTGGGAGGCTTCTGGGAGCTTCATAGCCACATTATGAGCTGAGTTCTAATAACTAAACAGACTGATGACTCACAGCCACACTACAATGAAAAATAGCTTCTTTTGCAGGCAGTGCTGAACTTTTAGTATCAATTGGAAGGTGCATATGGAGCTTTAGAGGTAAGTGTGGATAAAGCCAGAGAAAAATAAGACCTTGAAAAAACAGAGGAATGCAGGAGTAGATAGATTGGATAGGGGTAAGTAGGAGTGTATGTGTATTTTAAGACGCCTTTAATGTGTCAGTTTACCATTTTAAAAATAAACTCCTCTGAACTACCAACAACCAGGCCCCCCGTGGGGGGGGGGGGGGGG
>JAOXYF010000012.1:4422590-4460932 GCA_028565775.1 Sternarchorhynchus goeldii
AATAAGGCTGTAACGTAACAAAATGTGGAAAAAGTGAAGCGCTGTGAATACTTTCCGGATGCACTGTATATATATATGCACACATACACACATAAATGTTGTCTGAGAAATGGCACATTTCAGACAGAAGTCCTTCATCAGCATATTTATGCCACATGGGTCCCAGGTTGTTACAGTTCACCAGGGAATGCAACCACAACACTTTGGCTGACTAATTATTTATTAACCTTTAATTGTCTACAACCAGTATGTTTGTGCATCGTTCCAGAGCATCCTTATCCAATGTGTGGCCACAGAAATGCAGCATCTGCCTTGCCGTACCTGAAATTGAATCATTAATCTTCTTCACACTGTAGCAGTACTAGACCGAGTTAGATTGCAGCCCACAGCTGCACTGGGAGGCCATGATCTCTCTAACCTCATCCCTGGAGCTTTGAGTCTGCTCCCACTGTCTCATCCCTCAGTTCCTTCAGCATGAGCAACTGTTGCAGTCTGAGCAGAATAAGGTAATAAGTATTAACAAGCTCTGCTGATCTCCAAACCACCATGCTATGCCTACTGGGCAAAAGTTTAGTGGCGTAATGGTGTAGCTAAATCTGTGCTGCAGATTTGGAGCGCTTTAACTCTGCCATGCCCCAAAGATGCACTAGCAAGGCTTGCTAGTCTTCCAGGCTCTGGGTTCCTCACTGCTCAGTACTCAGCAAAGGGAACAGACGTATACAGCCCTTACCACAAACATCCCTGTGGGACTAGCAAATAGTTCTTAAAGCCATGTTTTAATGTGACATGCTGATCTCTTCTCAGACGAGTCTGAGAAGAGATTAGAGACTGATCACGGTGCAGTTTCTCTCAAAATAAAAGCTGAAAAAAAGGATTTTGCTTTTTTAAATAAAAATGTTTTGTCAATATATTTCATGAGCGACTGTAGTAATAACATAATCTCCCACCTGTTTATATAACCAGAGTTCTCTGCAGTGCATCTCAAACTGTATAACATATGCATGTATAATGCATGTCAAACTTCTCAAAGTGCCTAAAAATGTTAATATTTGTCAAGAATTGTGATTCAGTGCCTGAAGGAGATTTTCACCTAAATCAGTGTGACAGTGATTTAATGTTATTTACTTTCAACACCAATAACAGTATGTATGTTGAAGCTCTGCCTTGCGAAACACTAAAACATAGAAAACTAGTTATGAAACGTTGTTGCTGTATAGGGTTAGGATGCATTGGATCACCTGTGGTGTTTTCTGTGCAGTTTCCTATGATTGGTGACTTTGGAGATGACAGAAACTCCTACTGCTCCTTCGAGCCAAAAGACACTGCCCTGCTCCAGTCGGAAAATGGCAACCTGCATCAGAGAATCAACATCCTCACTCATGAGGTGAGAACAGAAGTGGATCACGCCGCACGGTCCAACACGGCAGGGTGGGCTTGCGTGCTGTGACCTGGCGTCTGGGCAACAAGGAGCCTGTTTGCTTCCTGCGTGTGATGGGCTGCTGTACTGAGATCAGCTTCGGCGTCGCCACATCTGAAGCATCTCGACCTCTCAGGATGGCTGCTGTGTGTTTGCGTAGCCAGCCAATGCGTTTCCAGACTGATCTGCAGTCTGCTCCTGCTCCTGGCCATGGGACTGTACCACTAATTCTTCTCAGCCCCTCTGTGTCTGTCTGTGGTCTTAACCGTCTCCTTTCTTCTCGTCACAAGTGTTTCATGCGCTCCATCACATCTGCAGTAAACTGGCACTGAGCTCAGTCACAGGGCACTTTAAAATAAATGGCCTTTATCTGGAAGCCTGCTTTACAGACCAGCAGTGGGACCCTCCAGGAACTCAGTGCTGATCCGTTTGCAGTGTGATAATCACTGTGGAGGCTTGTGCGTCCTGCTAAACCAAAGTGCAGGCAGCAAAATGAGGCGGAGGCATTTGAGTTCAGATTTTTTTTTTAAACTGGATTCTCTGAATTTTGCATTTTAGGCCCATGTGTTCTGTATTGTTACTGTTTGCAGTAACAATAATAAATAAGTTTGCACCCCTATTATTGTACAGAATACCTGCATTTAAAAGCTTTTTCGTTTCTTCCTTTTCACTCGGGTGCTGTTCAGCTTCAGAAAAGCAAGGAGCGAGAGGAACAGCTGGAAGACGTCATCCAGGCTTACGAGAAGATCCACATGGAGAAAACCAATCTCCAGAGAGACCTGGACAAAATGGTGAGACTGATCTGCTCGCTAAAACATTCATACAAAATTCTGATAGCCATGCTAAGTTTGGCTTGAGCAACCCGAGACAGGAGTTAAAAGTAGCATTAGCAGCTGCTTAAGGCCTTAATCTAACCAGGTGTCTGTTTGATTAATCTGGACTATGCATAGCTACTAATTAGGTACAGGGCCAAGATGTGTCAGATCATTTTGCTCTGATACAGATATGCTGGGAGTGCAAACCCTTGAGTCCTGTTTTCCAGATATCTGCGCATGCATAATGACACTGTCGATATTATCTGTGTCCCAAATGGTGTCGTTTGTGGCTCTAGTCAAAAGACTGGGTTTTGTAAATTGCGTGATGCAAGTGCCAGATGCATCTGAGCCTCTCGCCACACTCACACATTCAGATAACCATCATCTGTGGCATTTACACCTTCTCATCTTTTGCTATTCGGCCCAAAGTCATGAGGCATCTTACGAAACATCTAAAGTATGAAATGTGATGTCCTTTTCCCAGTCTGGTCCTTTGGCTGTGGTTATTCAGTGCTGCAAGTCTTTCTAAGTCTCTGTCCATAGAGCTGTGTTTCTGTCTTTATAGCCCTCTGCCTACAGACCTTTCTGATTTGTCTTGGTCTCTCACAGACGTCTCTAGTGGAGAACCATGTGGAGCGGATCCACAGTCTGGAGACAGCTCTGAGGCAGAGAGACAGCTCTCTCCACAAACTCAACACACAGCTGCACAGCAAAGACATGCAGTACCTACAACTCCATGCCAGTCCCGACACACACAGTGAGTCCTACCAAGCTTTGCACGTGTGTGCGTGTGCGCATGTGTGCGTGTGTGTGTATGTTTGTCTTTCACACAAATCAGCTGTTCTTTTGTCTTACTTCTCTACAAGGCTTTTACAATGTTGCTCTGATTTTAAAGAGAATATAATGAATATACCAATTCTCAACCAATTTTCACTATGAAAATGTAGTAGCTGTGTGTGATTGTCACTTTTCTGTAATGTTCAGCTGTGCTCACTTGTAGTATTTGGTACACTATGCTTAGTTTGTCCCTTCCTCTAAGGAAGACGGCAACTTTCCGAGCCCCTGCGATCCTTCTACATGCCGATGCTTGATTGCTGTAGAAACAGACCTTCCCATTCGCTTTCTACAGCCAAGATGAAGCACGGGAGAACAGTGAACATCAGAGCTCAACACATTCATGGAGCTCTGACCCTTTGACCCCTGGTCCTTGTGCTGAAGACAGGAGCAACACTCTCAAAAGATTCATGCATCCAATCTTGAAATCTCAGAATTCCGCTTAACAGATTTTTTAACAGATGTGTACTATAAGAGATTAGTTTTGGGTTACGCACGGACAAACCGAAGTCTAGAGCACAAGAAAAAACCCTGAGCGCTGAGCACAGGCGCATGTGGGCGTGCGATAGTTCTTACTTGCTTATTGCTGAACCATCACAATAGGGGCCGGCCTGCTCAAGGACTGTTTCTTTATGAGCGGCTGAATCACTGCTCCCACGCCGGGGGAGACGCGGCCCGAGCTGCGAGCCTACATGACCGAGGCGTCATGCTTGGTAGGCTGGAGGGAGGAGGTGCAGGGGCCTGGAGCGCAGGCCTGCTGTCCTGCCCGACCATCCATGCACGCCTCGCGCCTCTGGCTCCGCTGCAGCCAGCGCACGGCTTACGCGAGGCGGCCCGATCCGATACGGGTTCCGTCATGAACCCTTTTTATAGGGATGCTGGGTTTATTCGAGCCGGTCTGTTCCCTCTTATATCTGTCGACTTGCCGACGTCTGGAACTGGAAGGTTCAAAGCCTGGTTTGCCTCAGAGACATTTTATGTTCAAGTGGAACATCAGACAGGAAACTGCAGGCTTGAGTGTGTGTGTGTGTGTGTGTGTGTGTGTGTGTGTGTGTGTGTGTGTGTGTGTGTGTGTGTGTGTGTGTGTGTGTGCACCAGATGCATGTGGAGTAGTAGAATGTTCTGGTTTGAGTAGATGAGAAGCGACTGTAGGTGTTTTAACATGCACAACCAAAATCAAGTATTTTTCTTTCATAGAACTATTGTCGGCTGATTATGCAGATGAATGACCTTGTACGCATGTATATTGTTCCAGGACTAGACTGCCCAGCATTGACCCTCCAGAGCTCCCGTAGTTTGGACACACTGTCTGATCTCAAACTGCAACGACTGGAGGCGGAGCTCGAAGGGGCGCGGCATGAGGCTCAGGGGGCGTGTCAGAGGGAGGAAGAGCTGAAGTCCGAGTGTGAAAGACTGCAAGAGGAGTTAAGAGAGCTTCAAAATAACCAGAGACAGCGGGTCTGTACGCTCACATGCACATGCAGTGATTCATATATAATGCATATATATATATTCACCACCCACCACCCATATATATATATATACACAGAATGCATGCATCTCTGCTGTACGTGTTTCTTGTGTTTGTCTGTGCTGCAGGATGTGAGCTCCACCTGTGCTCAGTGTGACGTAGAGTGGATAAAGAAGGTGGGAGATGAACAGTAAGTAATGACTTCCACAGTTCTTATTGTGCCGTGTGTGTGTGTGTGTGTGTGTGTGTGTGTGTGTGTGTGTGTGTGTGTGTGTGTGTGTGTGTGTGTGTGTGTGTGTGTATAAATATATATGTATATGTACACTAAAAGACCAGAAACTGACTACTGATGAGCCTATAACACACAATATCTTTATAAATAAGAAATATTTCTAATAAAGTGGGTGGTGAACACATTGTCCATTATTTTTGCTGTATTTTATACTTTTCTGAATGATACAGTAGATATTCAGATGCACAGCATCAGAGTCACCTTGGTGAACACCATCACTCAACAGTAGAGGGCAGTATGGATTCTTACAATAACATGACTAGCTTTATTAAACCACACATAAGCTAATAAAGAAACAAAAAGCCATCCCTGAGTTCCCCCAGATGAGAGCCTTCCTCAGGCCTTCCACTCACTAGCTTCCTCCGTCTACCTGTTCAAAAGCCAGTCTTCATTTGCAGAGGATAGAGAAATTATGAGAGAATTGAAAGTAAAACATGTGGAGATGCAGAGTCTGAAACCTACTTGTTTTCCACTTCGCTCACCTCAGAGTTTCACAGGCAGCTCCCCCTCTCTCTCCTCACTCTCTGTCTGAATGGCAGAGCCTGTTCTTGTAAGTACTGTTATTTAATGTAAATGGCCAAAGCACACTGCCAGAAATTGCTGTAAATTTGTATTGTTGTTAGCAGTTAGGTTTTATGTGATCTCTGATTTGTTGAAGTGTTGGAGATTCTGAGAAAAACAAACTTAAAGCTGGAAAATATTCCTGTTACCTTCTTCAGAACTGATGAAATATTTCATCAGATCAAGAGCTACTTTTACATTTCAATTTTGCATCCAGTCACAAATCATAACATTCCACCTCACAACTGTTATTTCATCCGTATGTTTCATCACATCTCTACTTTGCCTTTGCTACGATCGAACATCTCAAACTGACATAGGCTTGTTCAAGCAACTTTCAACTCTTTCAGGTGACATATTAACTTTGCATATTCTGAACGTAGGTGATGGTTCACCTTTAGTTCATCTGCGTTTGTGGCAGCCACCGAGTGCCATCCCAGGCTGCACACGTACTACGCTTCCAGGACCAGGACTAACTGGACCACCTGGGCTACACAGCTGAGTGCAGTGAGCCTTTTACTGAGAAGCTGGCATGAAAGTTGACTGTTTTTTTGTTAGTTTTTAATCTGTCTTCACCCACTGTACTTTACTTTTAGTTCTTTCTGTTTTGGATAAAGATGACATGGATAATAATAATGCCTGGTTTGCCATGTGTCAGAGGTGTATTAGTATTAAGTGTGAGCTGTGGGTTGCTGGAATCATTGTACATTCATGTTTTATTCAGAGATGCATATGTGTGTGTCAAGTAAATAAATATTCCGAGCAAAGGTCAGATATAGGCACCCACTCACATCTCTCCCCACACACTCACACTCACCCAATCATCAATATCCTTTCAATGCTACCACAATACATATTCATGAATGCCACCCCCACCCCCAACACACACACACACACAGCAACACACATTCATACACACAGACTCACATATTCACATATGCATATAGAGCATGTAGAGTGATTGAGTTGTAAAATGATCCATATGAACAGTTGCCATCTGTGGATCTGATTTGGACACACAGACACACACACACACATTCACACACAGACATATAAACATACATTCACGCATAGACACAAACCCACACACACACGCAATCATACACAGACACAGACTCACACACAGACACATGTCCATGTTTACAAGGATATCTGTTACTATGTTCTTGCTCTATGAAATTAACCGTGAGCTTCCATTTCAGTACACTTTTTTTACATTACTCGGAAGGAATTCACACTTTCAGACTTCAAGGTGCTCTAAGCTGGGCTGATGTTGTGAGGCTTTTACAACAAAGTCAGAGTGTGTGTGTGTGTGTGTGTGTGTGTGTGTGTGTTTGTAGAAGTGTGAAAAGTCACACGTTGTCTACAACTTGAATCAGTAAACCCAAGGTACCCTCAGAGAGTGTCTGTCTGAAGACACTTTAAGATGATAGTCTCTGGCCATGCACGCAAAATGACAGGAGAGATGAAGAGAGCCTTGTTATTATTCACACGTAGCCTGGCATGTTTAGAGTGGCATAGAGATGTCCAGACACCTGAGACAGCTGCTGGAATCATGTCCTGATCAGCACGGTAAGAGTTTCTAACACTCCAGCTTGCCTGGCCTCTAACTGAGATGGCTGCCCACAGGAGACTGCACCAGGGCTCAGACCGAGCCAGCAGTTCCACGATAAATCTGAATGAGTTAATGGATTATGATAATTACTGCTATAAACCTGAACAAGTTTATGAACTATCATGATTAGAACTATAAATCCGAATGAGTTTATGAATGATCAAGATTCTTGCTATAAGAGTTTATGAAATATCCCTTGACTGAAGACCTGTGATGTAAGATGCTGAATTTGTTCAGAGGTGATGATGCTTTTTCAGTAGCCGTATTTTGAATATTTCCTCTTTTGAGCTTTGCTCTTAAGATTCAGCCTCTGCAAAGAAAGAGGTTCCTGTGGTTGACAGTATATACACATAGACATCTTTGAGGTTTTAGCACATTTAAAAGTTCCTTCTTAAATGCTAAATGTTTTTTGCTGTTGGTCACTCTGGTTTTCTTTTTCTCTCTGTACTATGTGGACATTGCAGAAAGTATTTTATTTTATTTTATTTTGCCTGGGATCCAGTTGAAATATGCACTGGATTTTTACACAGGAAAGTATGTGGTCTCCTGAAAGCTTCAAAAACTTTTCTGTTTAAATCCATGTTGGTTTTTTTTACTGTGCAGTTGATGATGATGATGCGTGATGCATAGTCCTTAACGTAATGAGGAAACTGCTATCATACTTTTTCTATATGACTGTCATCGATAACAGAGTGAGAAAGCACATGAACTCACAGCACTTCATTAGAGAGCAGGCATTAACTGGGGAGACAATAATGTCTGGTGCAATAATGAATTAACTGGTGCAATAATGAATAGTTTCTTGACCGTCCTCATTAACCTACCGAATGAACCCAAGTTGACAGAGGGGGAATAACTACCGTGGTGCTGGGTTCGTTCGTTGGCGTACATGCCAGCTCAGCCAGAATTCTTCCCACTGTAGCTTATCTCACACCATCGGTGTGTTCTGTGCGCTGTTGAGAGTTAAGCTTTCGTGGTTTATGTGAAATTGGTGTGGATGAGATCAGATAAAGGCAATCTGATGACGGACGGAATTTCAACTCCTGCAGCCTCTTTCACCTTTCAGCCCTGTTTGTATGCTTGTATTTGGTTAGTAACAGTCATCTATGGCTTCATCTGCTCTGTATCTCTGTGTTTAGAGTCATAAGACAGTGGGTGATTTATCTTAGAAAGACACAGTGTACTGTATTTACTACATATCTGCGTATATTCCATTTTTTATCATATAGTGTCTAAGTTTTAAAAAATGAAAGAAGCAAAGTTGTATTTTGGGTTGATCTGTGTGATATAGATATCAGACATTACATAACAGGGTAAATGGACACTAATGTGAATGATGTCATTAAACATCGTTAGCGGTGCTATAGTATCGGTGATTAAACATCGTTAGCGGTGCTATAGTATCGGTGATTAAGAATAGTTGTGTTGCTGCCTAGTTGCCATAATGAAAGGCAAATGGTTTAATACTGATTTGAAAAACTGCACTCAGTACTTTCAGTACCTCTTTTCCTGGAATACTCACTACATACGCAACACATCATTGTGACCGATAACAGTGTTAATACTCATAAAAGATTCAGCATGCTGGAACCAGCAAAACCTAAATGGCCTTTGTTCTCCTTTTTTATTTTATTTTTATTTTTTTGCCATCCTGGAATTTGCAAACTAAATCTGATAATGTGGTATGTTGTTCCTCAAAGTCAAATGTGTAGCTGTGTAGGCCGGGGTTATGGATGCATGGACTGATAATGGGCTTGTACACTTTAAATTCTCTCTCTCTCTCTCTCTCTCTCTCTCTCAGGGTGAATCTGGCCCTGGCCTATACAGAGCTCACTGAAGAGCTTGGCAAGCTTCAGGCGCTGAGTGCCAAACAAACGGAGATCCTGAGAAGTGTATCGCATGAACAGGCCAACCCAGGTAGTGAGTGCATCTCAGTGCTCATTAGGGCTCTAACCTAATCTGTCTAGTCATCTCATAAAGAGATTCTCCAGCAAAGAGAGGAGCACAAATGACACTTTAGACCAGAAGAACTTAAATTACAGTCCTCAGGGTTCACAGGTTTTCCATCCTCCCTTGATCTGGAATTCAGGTGTGATGACAAAGTTACATTAACTGTTTAATTAACTACAAGGTGTTATGGTTTGAATTCAGCTACCACTGCTTTATACTTTGGCCACTTATATATGTGCTCTGTAACACAGCCCTTGTGTTCAAAAACATCTGTTTACAAACCCTAGCATGGTGTTGCAGTTTATTTGAGATGGGCATCTTTGTGTGTCTGGCTTCATTCATTTGGGAAGGTTTTATTCATTGTTTATTTCTGGATTTAAATTTTTGTATTTTGTATAGACTAGTTTACTGTTGCTTTAAGACACAGAGAGCACAAACATCTCACCTTATTTTTTTAAACTTCTGCACACAGCCACGTGTCCAAAAATGATGTTTCCGCTTTGATATAGGAAACCAGACTAAAAGCAGAAGTAAATATAGATGAAATACTACTGAATCATAGATAAAGGTGAGGATTATCTCTAAATGGCTGATTGCAATCTCACCATTGCAGGAAGCTTTGCAAATGTCATTAGTACACTGAGCTTTGATTGTCACTTTTCAGTCAAAGCTAAATTATTACCTTTTTAAAATCTATTATCTTTTTAAAATGATCTTTTTAGTCAGAGCAGAATTTAATTACTCTTCATTCTAAAAAGAAACAGACTATTTTTCAACATACTGCAGTCAAAAAGATATGCAAAAGTTCATGTTTAGAATCAAGGAAGTGAATGGTGGGGGAGAAGTTCACCCACACATGATTTGGAAAAACAATGAGAGCTAAAAGGAGGAAAGAGGAAGTCATCACAGACTATAGTACGTCTTAAGAGGCCTGTGTGTTCTGCGAGTCTGTGAAGAATGGGTTTCATTTAGTGCTTTATTACATTCGAGTCATTTGAAACATCTCTTGCTTTGGATAGTAAAATAATGAGTACATTACTGCTCTGGATGTACTTGCATTGATACAAACTGCTGTTCACTGTCAGTGGCAGGGAGATGTCTATAAGTGCCAAGCCTCTTATCAGGTGTATGAACTGTATTAACGATTTGCCTTCTTTGTGTCCTGTGTTCAGTTCAGCGCCATTCTCCTGTGCCTCACCAGAGACACTCCCCAGTCCCGCAGAGACACTCCCCAGTCCCGCAGAGACACTCCCCAGTCCCGCAGAGACACTCCCCCGTACCCCAGCGCCGTTCCCCGGTCCTGCAGCGCCTTTCGCCCGACATGCACCGCCGTTCGCCCCTGCCTGAGATCAGCGATGGCCCCGCCTCCTACTCCTGCAGGCCCCCCATCCACCACCTGAGGGCAAGCTTCCAGGGACGCCGCAGCTATTCGGAGGTGGCCGACCCGTCTGCGTACCAGCGCCCGCCGCGCTTCGCCCTGGACCCCGTGTCCACGCTGCCCAAGCCCCGGCCTTATGTGGAGAGCTACCATAAGCAGGCGCAGCTGCAGACGAAGCAGCAGACGCAGCAGCAGGGGGGGAGTTTGCATATCCTTGCCCAGAGGCGAGGCTCCCACCCCGGGCTCCAGGCAGCAGAGGGGGGTATGGCGGAGTCTCCGAGGCACTCCAGAGAACTGTCTTTTCAGCATTCGGAACTGTCCCATCTGCATTACGAGCCTCAGCCTGGTCCGGCTCCGCTTCACGCTGCTGCACAGCCGCCTCATTCCTCGGAGGACGAGGAGGAGTGGACCTGCCCCCACCCCATCAGCCCTCCTCGGACGCTGGGGGCTTCTGGCCCCTCCTCCGGCATGAGAGGCCCTGCCTCCTGCTCTGCCTTCCCAATACCAGCACGGCCCAACACGCTAAGCTGCCACCCATCTGGTTACCTGCAGGCAGAACATGCGCAGTCCTGGCCGTCCATTAATGTGAGCAGCCTGTCAGTACGTGGTGCACCACTGTTGAAGTAATATCTGGGTCTCCATTCGTTGGATCTGAAGATTATAAAGTAGTAAAATCCACTTTATATTGCTGGGTAAAAGTGCGGTTTACTTTAATGCTCTGTTGTGCTGTATTATGCAATAACTGAATTGTGTGAATGTGCCGCCTGCAGCTGTGGATGGAGACAGAAGAGGAGAGTGACGTCAGGAGCTGCCCACTCTGCCATCTGATCTTCCCTGTCGGTTACCCTGACGATGCCCTGATCAAGCACATTGACTCACACCTGGAGAACAGCAAGATCTGACATCCCAACTATGCTCACACCCCACTGCACTCTCTATTACTCCTGCATCAACACTTATTAACAGCTCACACACGTTTGAGGAGAGAGTAGGCCATGGGATGATGAGCAAGCTCAGGACAGCAAGCTCCTGGTAAAATAAAAATGTTTTTTTAGTAGATGTGCAAGGTACATCTGCAGGAAAAAGTCCAATATATGTATTTTTTATTACATATATTTCTGTATAAATGGCACCTAAAATGTCTTATCACCACTTTTAAATAAAACACTATTTAACACACACACCACTTTAAATAGGACCTATTTAACACACACACCACTTTAGAGTGCCATAACTTTATTCCACAAATGGTTTAAACCAACAAGAGAAAGTATGTGAACACTGGTTACTAAGTGTTCCCTCTTTTATTGACAGCAACCTCATTAAACCTGCTGATCAGACTTCCTCAGAGCATCAAGGAAGTATTTAGGCCTATTGTTACTTGCAGTTTTGGCATGGTCTTCTTGAACAGCCTGCTCCAGATTAAGAACAGTGTTTCGGTGGTACGGATGTCAAGACTCTGACTCGGTCATTGTAAGAGAGAATTGCTTGTGGTTGAGACTCTCTAAAGTCTTGCTTTTGCTCACATACTTTGCATCATTGCTATTCTGCATGACCCAACATCTTTAGAGTTTCACATCACCTACACCCAGATGCCCTGAAACACTGTAAAATCTTCTCATCCAGCTTGGAGTTCATTGGTCTCCCAGTGGTTGAAAGCCACCCAGGCCCTGAGGCAGCAAAGCAGGCCTAGATCATTCAATTCTGTCCATCATGCTTCAGAGCTGGGCATGATCTTGAGGTTTTTGATGTTGGGTGTTATGCAGTGTTTTATGTAGTGTCTCCAAATATTACACTGTGTACTTTTAACAAACTTGAGTAGACAACAATATCTTGGTGAAGAGCGGTGGTTTCCTCTGTGGTATCCTCCCAGTGAATACCACTTTGTTCAGTATTCGGCTTATGGTAGACTCAGGAACACCTGACTCCAGTAACCCTCTTTTAAAAAATCTATTTTCCTAGAGGTTCACAAACTTCTTCCATGTTGAAGTTTTGTTAAATAAGATTAGATTAGAAGAAGACTGTGCTATCAGATCACATTTAATCCAGGTAATTAAAAAGAGGCAGTTTCTTACAACTGAGTAGATTAATAAGTAATGAATGTTACTGAGAGTTGATAAGACACCTGCCACCTTAGCTTGAATTTTCTTCCTGTTTACTTTGATAAATTTTGAGGTGGAAATATTTTTTACTGTAATATTTCTCTGAACATGTTTCCTTTTGTAGAATGACTGTCCTTGAGAAACTGTAGAACAGAAATGCATACAGTGAAATATCCAAACAGTCTTCTGTATTTTAAACTACAACTCCCATGATCTTTCATTCCTTAGCCCTAGGCATTTACCATGCATGTGCATACAGGGGCCACAATTACTAGATAATGTTTTTGATGAGTGACTGTTTAGAGACTGATTGACTGTAGTCAAGAGAGTATCCTGCAGGGCAGGGCATCAGGGCCATGGTGGGATTATGAGATAAATGGCCTATGACTACATTTCTAAGTGGGTTTAAATATTATTCGAACTTCAGCACTTTAAATAAGCCCTTAATATCCCATTTACCTTTACAAATATTAATAACACTAAAGCAAAAAAGGACTTATAGATGTTGTTTATTTTTTAATATTCCCAAATGTCTCTTTTAATTACACCTTAGTTTGCTAGAATTTCCCTTTAACAAAACTATACCTATATATGTAATCCATAATCCAATATACATAATATGTAAACTCACACCTGCATCTTTACTGTTTGTCTTCCTGTATGGGAGATAAAAGTCCTTGAACAAAGAAGCTTTCAAAACCTGGACACACAACATCTTCCCAGAATGTACAGTATATATAAATGCAACAATTTTTTAAACAACACTCAGATGCTGTCCAGCAACCAAGAAACATTTGTGTTATTAGATCATATTGGATCGTCACTGTATCAAGGTTTTGAGTAAAATGATGTGAAAGATGGAGTTTGTTTGTCATGATATCATGACTTCTGTCACATAAGTTTATAGACAGTGTCCCTATATCATGGCCATCAAAACAGACCATGGTTGCATGATAGCAGTACAATTAACTTCATAGATATTTCAGAAAGTGTATTTTTTAAACAAACAAGAACTTTATTTCTATGGCTCATTTTCAGCTGGATCATTTGAGTAGATAACATGGATTTAAGATGCACTTGAAGTAATAGGGTTCCGTTCTTTTGACCAAATCACACAACACTTTTATGTGTAATGCTTTATTGTATGTACTGTACATATACTTGAACTGTATTTCAAATAATTTAAGTGTATTAACTTGTAAGATCCACAGTGTAAATAGATAATTCACAAACTCACTGGGGAGGAAATGTTGTACTGAAGATCCAGAGGAAGACATCATTTGCTAATTAATAATCTCCTTTACTGCTGTAAAAATCACCATGGAGGTCACATAAGAATGAAGTGAAACATTTTAATTAGCTACTTTTGGAGCTAATATTTCTTGTGTGTGCACTATACTGGCTGTGTGTGCACTATACTGGCTGGTGAATCTTGCTGGCTACTCTCTGTCTAATTTGATGGCCTTTTGAACAGGCAGGGCCAGACCACATAATATACTCATGACCCAATGAACCAAAGAGGGAAAGTAGCACAAAGTGATCACACCATTCAATCACCAAGTGCTACATTACTTGCCCAAATATAGCTAAGAGCAGGCAAACTTCTTCCACTGACTGACAACTAGCTGGGGAGAAAAGTGCAACTAAAGAACAGCAGCATGAAACCAGCAAATAATGAATGACACTTAGTTGTCTGTTGGTGGAAAAATGTGTGGTGCTCCAAAATTTGCTCAAAATGTAAAGGCTCAGCGTTGTCATAGAATATTAACATAGAACAGCTCTAACCAAGACGTTTAGAGAAACGTTATACTTCGGTCAAGCAAAGATGGCTTTGAAAAAGAATTCTTTAAAAAGCAGGTAAATATATATCTGCTGAAAGTGTTGATCGGGAACATCATGTTTATGTGTAGAAAGTAAAATGCAAAACTTAAATTCTTTCTAAATTAATCTTGTGGCTGTGATGTGTAGACCAGTTCAAAAGCAGGCAGTGTGCCTTTGTCTCTTCACAGTCTAGTGCTCTCATCACGACAGGTTTGAATCAGACCTGCACCCTCATCTGCACAACTGCAGGGTTGGAGCATGCGACACCCAAGCCACTATTCACAGAGTTCGCTCAGGAGTTATTTAAAGAGCTGTTGCTGATGTTCAATCTTCCTCAAGACGGCACGCTTTTCCATAAAAAAGAAGTCGGCCCTTTCTACACCTCAGTGGTTCTCTTTCAGTCTGTAATTTTGTGTGACTACCTTGTGATATTCTTAAATAACTCAGGGGATAAAGCTTTGTGAATGTGGCTACTGTACTGTGTATGTGCCAGGTGGAGATATAACGGTGAGATTAAACTAATGAGGCGGAACAATAGAAATATTTTTCTGATAGCAACGAGGGACTTCACAAAAAAGAAGAAAAAAGTTAACTATAAAAAAAAACATTAAAAACATACATATTGTTTCAGATTTTTCTCTCTGTAAATACTATGGAAAATAAACTCAAACTTGCACTCGGACTGATTGACTTTTTTTTTTTTTTTAATTCAGTCATAGATGGTTTGTTCCCACATGAACACGTCAGAGCACCGCATCAAGATGATTTACATTTGCTATTTGCATAATAACAGATTATGTTTGTTCCAAACCATGTAACCATCATTTAATTTCTCCTTATGTCATAATCACTAATTTAATGCTTAAATTAGAATGAATGAATTAGTTGACACATTCAACTCTAAATAATCATTTCCTAAGCAATAACAGTGTTTTCACTTATTCTAAAATACTATTCATACCAATTTCCCCTCCCCACTTCTACCACTGATCTGTTTCTATTCGTTCTTTCTCTCCATTTCTGTTTCTTGCACACACACATACACACACACGCGCACATGCACGCACACACACACACACAGGATGAGCCGCCCGTCCGCTCGTCAAAACCACGCGCTCTATCTCTCTCTCACCCTCTGTTTTCTCTCTTCCCTTTTCTCACTTGTTCATACAAAGAGTATGAACGGACACACAAAAAGAAAAGAAGCTAAAGTATACATGTGAACACACCCAAAAAGGATAAAGTATACATGTGAACACACCCAAAGCCAGCAGTCAAAGATCAAAATAAGAACACGCATGACTATAAATAAAAACCTATCGCTTTCCCAGAAAAGCAAGAATAAAACCTGTACTATACACCACCCACTCATCAGCATGGTTATAGTTCAGCAAACGCAGTTCAAATAAAGGCTTATAAACTGGGCACTTAGCTTTGACTATTTCTACTGTGGGGGCCGTAGATGTTAATATTTCATTCAAAAAGAGTAGGATGTAGGGTAATTAAAACATTTATTACAATAAATAAATAAATAATAAATCTGACACTCTTCTACCCAGAAGCCTTTATTTCAGGCCAGTCCTTAACTGCTGAAGTCATTTTGTTATTTTATTTGTTGAAAAAGCCAGCAAATATATGTGGTGTCGTTTGGAATGACCTTGATCACGGGCTCAAACAGCATCTGTCTGCAGTTCATCATTTCTCAAACTTATGCTGTGTGTAGTCAAAATAGCTACATAGTGTTCCAATCTTGAAAACGTAATCAACTTACTTCATGTAACAGGTTCAGTAAAACATACCACATCTACATTGTGGAAACTTGTAATATCAGTACATCTCCAGGATGTACTTAATCCTCTCTGAACAAATTTACGTGTAAATATAATTAATTGTTGAGTTGATCTTAATTTTCATCTTTACAGAACAGATTTTTGGTATTGCTCTCTACCTCAGTTTTGCCTATATTCTAGTTCTGTCTTCTTTTCCAGCAGTACATCTCTGACTCATAAGTGTTGACTATAGCACGACTGTCTTCTATACGTATATATTTAGCCAGCCAAACCAAGACAGCTGGACAGCTTACCATCAGCTGAGCACACCACAGCCTACTCTGCCTTCAGTAGTTAGCCACCATTATCTAAGCCTCCTATAGATGAACAAATGAACTGTGTGTCTAAACCATTACCAGAACAAAACACAAGTGCCAGAATACACCACAATTCAGTAGATTAATGAAATACCTTATGTACACTCAGAGGAGAATGCCATCATCTTCTGCATTCCTTGGAAGTTTAGATATCAGCATATCTACAGAAGCCCATATGATGGAAGACCATTTTGTGGTTGTTGCCACAACCACAGTAGTTTTCTCAAGCTTTACTGATAGATGTGTTCACCATGCTCTGAGATACTTTACAACTGCCATGGTGCACCAGGAACCCAGGTGGGGGGGGGGGGTACACCTGCTGACACACACACACACACACACACACACACACACACACACACACAACCACCATTACCAGTCTCTAGTTTGTGTTTTTCTTCTGCGTAAGCCCACAGGAACGCTCATATAGGGCATATCTGCAATGCTTCTTGCTGCTTTGTTTTTCAGGGCCTGCAGAATCACTGCCAGCGGCAGTTTCTTTGTGTTTAGCCAGTTCCCTGTTTGTTTCCCTTTTCTGTAATGGAAAACAATGATGCTCCAGACTTGCACTTGAGCCTCGCACCCTCCCATCTAGCAAGTCTTTTGCAAGTATCCAAGGTCTTATTTTCTTGCAAAACTTTTGTCTGATTAGCCAACTGTCTGAACTTTTCAATGTACAACAACTTCTAAGAGCAGGTTATCAGCTGATTTCATCGTCTGATCTTATATTTGTGCTGGTTGCTAATGGATGGTCTCATTAACCTTCAGAAGCTTTGTGTATGTAATCAGATTTTTGTGAATTTAATCAGATTTTTCCATTTGTAGTCCTAATAAAGAATAGTTTAGTCACATACTGGATATCAGGCTCCAGGTGTATCACTAAGTACAAACAAATAACAAAAATATAATGAGGTTTGAGTCCTGGAGGTACTGTTTTCTGTCACCTGCTCTAAACTGCCTGGATGCACATTTGAGTTCATTTTCGAATAAAACACAAAAGCTTCCCTATGAACACTGAGCATCCCACAGGCCCAGGAACAGTCACCTGTTTATGAGATTGAACTGATGAAGAGCATGCCTTTCTTATCTAAATAATTTGGCGTAGCATCATTTTAATGCAGCAGGGGTGTGGCTAAGTTGTCTGCAGGGTAAAGGCAACCCAGATAAACCAGTAAAATTGCTTATCCCTGCAACTCATTAAAGAGATTTAAAAATTGCCAATAGAAATCTCCCCCACAGATGCTCCTCCCACACATACACAGAGAGGCTTACATCCTTAATGCTTTAATTAGGCCACATTGTCTGGCATTCTGCCAGCATTGAGTTCTGATTGCCTAGTTGAGTTGTGATTTCTATGTTTATACACTTCCATGCATCGTTTGGTACTGGTCCAATCTAAATCAAAGTTTTGCTGAGCCTTTTAGATAGAACAAATTCGATATACACAGGTGGTGTGCTTTATGCCTCGAATGTCACCTGGTTAATCTCCCACCTGGTTAATCTCCTACCTGGTTAATCTCCCAGAGTTCAGTGGCACCCCCTTCCCTTTATTAAGACCTTCTTTGAAAAAATTGGCATAGATTTCGTCAGGCCATTGGAGTGAATGCACAAGGGTAGCACTTTGTATTAGTCCTGGTAGATTATGCAATGCGCTACCCAGAAGCAAATCTGCTTTGCAACATCTCTGCCTGCAGTGTTGTGGAGGGATATTTCTGTGGTGCCTCCTGAGTCCAAATCCCAGAAGAAGTACTTCTTTTATGTCACAGATGATATGCAGACTTTATGAATTAATCAAGATTAGCACCATGTCTACCATGTACAAATGATGGCCTGGTTGAATGACTTAATCAAACGCTTCAGAATATGGTTTGGAAGTTCACACTCAGAGACCAGAGGGGGTGCTTCCCTTTTGAATAGACCATTTTCACACTGCCTAGATCAACGCAACAGACATCATCATATTGGAGGAAATACTATAACATCAATGGCAGCTAATACATTGCACGTTTACCAGAAATGTTGATAAAGAGGTGGATGTATTATTAGAAGGGATGAATTAATTAAGTTCTGCAAAAAATATGCAGCACTTTCATTTGTGTGCAACAATTTCATCCTGATTATTACATGAATGGGGAGACTTGTAGAGTGAATTAAAGCAGTACCTTCTTGCTTTCGATGGAAGAGTTTTATTTCAGAGTTTTCTGAGTAAATCACTGCTGAAAAAAATGTATGTATAGAAGTCGTACCATTACAAGTTTCTGTTAGTTCCTTTGTACTGGTGTCTAATGGATATAAAATTCATGAGAAACGTTATGGTTTTGCAGGTGGTCTGTGACTGACTATACACACATATGGTTGTTCTCTAATAAAGGTGTTCTATTGGAAAATCTCTAATGCTAATCTTTAAGCCAATTCCCATTAAAGTCTTGCTACATGATGGAAACCATCAGAAGTTTTTCCTAATGGTTTGTCGTTTTTGTTCAGCAAGGATTACTTCATTAATTCATGAGAGCCTATTGTCACAGATACTCCAGTCATGAACATTCTCAACATAAAAGAATACTACCACCTTCAAGTGGGATATCTCCAAACAGCAGACACTGATGTGTGGTGTCCTTATCTCTGATGGCAGATAAGGGTTTCACTTTTGGGATGTTGTTAGAGGATGCTGGAGTAGAACTTATCTTCCCCCATTCAAGTACACCAACCAGTTCTGCAGAGCAGATGTGCTTGCACCCAGGATATTGTCCAACCGAGCATCTGAGTAAATGATCTGGAGAGTGAAACAGAATCATATCTGGATTTCAGCTCAGTCTAAGAGAGACTTTAAAGCAAATTTGTGAAAACTTCTTTTTCACTATATTCAATGATGCATTAACAGATCATTTTAGGCAGTTGATGTTAATGTATTATGACATCATGCAAAGAAATTGTAAGGAAGGTCAGCAAAAATGAAAATCTATATGTCCATATGAGAGCAAAACTCCATACACTAATTCATTTAACAGTGTTACTCCACACTCGTGCTCTAAGTTACTCGTCGGGTGATAGGTGCCCTTCCAGGTCACATGGTGAGTATGGGAGTTTGACTATGAGATGAGGTGAACAGACAGAGGCAGTGCATTCCAACTGCACCAGCTCAACCTCCTGAAACCATGGAAACCGTCCCTATTGCTCTGTGATGGTAGCTCCAGAGAGACAAATTAAGACCGGAGGTTCCTATAATCCCCAATCCTACTCAATTCCCCTGTGGTGACCATTTCCTTCCTACGAAGAATGAATAGGAATCAGAGGCTGCCCAGTTGCAGACAGAATTTGCTAATGTGTTTTTGTGCCACCTGGTCTTTCACACCTCATATAATACCACATTGAGATGTCCCTGGAAGACACTGGTTGGGGCATTAACCATTAACCACTAGCCATCCCAAGAGCACCATTTCACCCTCTTCTCTAATCAAGGTCCCCTACGAAAGAACTGGCATGGACCTCACTGTCTATCCTGCTCTCTACTGATGTGAGGGTTTCTCACACCTTCAAAGTCTACAATACCCAATACTACAACGTAAACTGACAGCTCCACACTGCATATTTCCTGGGCAATTGGCTCTGGTTGATTCTTGCAAGGTCATCAACATCATTTGTATTGCATGTCTCCCCATATGCCTTGTGGAAATCTCTATGTCAGGGAGGAGAGGATTTTCAATGAGATACAGGTACGCTCAGTTTTATTTACCTACTAGTCCATCCAGGTTGCATCTCCACCCTGCAGATGATACTTAAAGAATACACATGCTACAGTCTTATCAATCTGAGGACCTGTCCATGACCTAAATGGAAGCCTAGGTACTGTACCTCTACCAGTCCAATGGCACTTATTTGACTTGTAGTAATTGTGGCTTGACTCAACGTCAGGACAGTCTGCAAGTGCTGCTGCAGAGCCTCCTTACTGACGGTCTGAGTGGAGTGCAGGAGTCATGGAGAATTGCGAGGTGATGGGCAGAAGTTCAGTTAAAAAAATAGTCAAGAGAAAGAAATATTAGCTTTTAGAGAGGAGTGTTTGTTTCTTTGAAAACTGTTAAACAAGACATGTTTGTAAAAATATGTCAAAATACACACAAGTTGCACTCTGGTCTCATTCATTTCCCCATCTCACTTATCTGATAAGTTATCTGTTATCACAATCTTGCTTACCATTAGTTCCTTCTACATTAGGAATGCTAAAAGCAGGAAGGTGAAATAGCATCTTCAAAAGCATTTTGTAAAAATGGACAAGCAGCTTCTTTCTTTTTTCCATACTGTTCGACTTTTACTCAGTCTTAATTATGTAACTTAATCTTTTTTAACATTTCTGTGTACATGTGTTGGGCAAATAAAGAAGTGTAAGATTTTAGTCAAGTGTCAGTCTGTCTAGTTTATATTCCTTGGGTTTCATTATCCTTGTATAGTCCCAGGATCTCCACTAGATGGCCAGACAGACCAGGAGAACACCTACTGTTACCATGCAGGAATCCAGATCCACTCACAGGGAAGTAGATGTTCTTCTACTGGATTCAGGACTCTTTAAAGAGTCCTAATACTGAGACCTAACATTGGTAGTACCAGTGACACTATATTTTGCATGGCACTGCATGTCAGCAGGGGAAAAAAGACCAAAATCCGTCTCTTTGGTGACGGTTCATCGGCTCCGAGCCCCATGCCTGCATCTATAGCATGTTAACCACAGTAGGGCTGCACAGTTCAGCAGGGATTGAAATGCTGGGTGTTGATTATACTGTGTAAACATGCAAGTCATGAGCTGCGTTTGAACTACCAGCCCGTGTGGCTCAAACCTTTGATGGCGAGACGCACATTCTCAGCCAAGCACATTACCAAACACATCAGGGCCTACGGGTGGATGGCAGGAGGGTTGGCAGACGAGAGGGACAGCTGGCAGCAGAGGAGTGCCGTGGAGCTAGCAGGGTGCAGGTTAGGTGAGATTTAACAAATTCAGTGATGTTGTCCTGGATGGACTCACAGTTTAAACCCAGCACTAACCTGAGAGAGCACAGCTAGATAAAAGCATATCTCCACAGATCCAAAACCACTCCAGTGGAAACTTGTCAACTGGTTGCCTGCTCCTATTCTGACCCCATTTCTCTTTAATTTATTTGTTTTTATTTCTCCTTTTTTTTTGAAGTAACAATACTCTTTAGACTGGTCACACAGCGGAAAAGCTGGTATGAGCTTTATGACATCAGTGGAGATTATGAGCAAAGCTGGCATGAGCTTTATGACATCAGTGGAGATTATGAGCAAAGCTGGCATGAGCTTTATGACATCAGTGGAGATTATGAGAGTCTTAAATCTGTGCGCAGGGTTGCTTAAGCACAACAGTTTCCTTTGTGCCTGCAGTGTTGGCGATTTGTGCCAGTCCGGATGGGATTTTCGTGTAACTTAATGACACGAATGTAAATTTATGGTTGTTATAGCATCAAAAACGTTCTGTTTGGTTTAGATATTACTAATACAGAAAATGCATGCATTCATTTGTATTGTGGAACCCTCTCATGACCCTCTCATTGTTACAGGAGCAATGTAACAATGTGCATGCAGGTGTTGTTACAGGTATGATTGAAGTGGTAGGTGTTACAGGTATGACAGGTATTTGGTGAAAATATAGTGTATTAGGTGAAAATCTGTTGAAAATGTTAATGGACAGGCACTCTCTTGTCAAAAATGTTTTATAACCCTTTCAGCAAAACCATGACTTTAACATACGATCGTTTTCATGATTATTTCTACCTTAGTAAACATACAGTAGACATTTCATTTTACAGTATAGTGTAACATCCATTGAACGGAACAAGTGGTGTCATAGCTATGGATGTTGTGAGCTTCGTGGCATCCTACCAAAACTTCTGGGACTCTTTCAGCATTATTGAAGCATTGCTCTGTTTAGCAAATGCTGAAGACCAGAGTACAAAGAGAGGTCATGAGTTAAAAAGTGGTCATGAAGGAACTTGTTTCCTGGTCAGATACCCGTTTCAGACTCTTGGTAAACAGTGCAGGATAGTGTTTGCATGTCTGTGCTGGGGTTATCAGCAGCGTTTAGCAGGGTAACCGAGGCAACCGAGGTAACCGAGGCAACCGAGGCTCTTCTGCCTTTTTCTTTTTTTCTCCGTTTCCACATGGCAGTATCACAGCTCTGATCTGTCACCCTTCACTCGCATTAATGTGTGAAAACAAGACGTGTTGTGCCTATTATCACTTCCTGGCAATGCCGGCGCACTGATCCCCAATCCCCAGGGACCGGGGCAATATGGTGGAGCCCGCTGGGAGCATGCCATCCAGGGTGTCCTCTGTCGCAACGCATCAGTGCCACACGCACCACCCAGTCGAGCAGAGGTGCTTGCACACACACACACACACACGAGCACAACACAGTTACCACACAGGCATTCAACTTCTCTTGTAGATGCTATTTGAAAATATGTACAAGTCCATCATCAAGAAAAAATAATATATTGCATACAAAACTAGCCAACAGACACTGGTGCACAGATATGTATGTTACTTACAGTTCTATATTTTCCAATACAAAGCTGTTCTTGAGTGTTGTAAAAGTTTTCTTGTAGTCACATCACACATAAACATGGCATGAAAGAAAATATAGAGACTTAGATGAATGATTTGTTAAAAAAGAACATTAAATAACGGAAAAACTACCACATATTAATAATCCTGCATTGCCTAAGGGCCATGTACACATCGGAAAGATAACAGCCTTGGACTACTGTACTGAATACATGCATGTCTGTGTTCAATTAGCTGACAGTGGGCTCATTAACCCTGACTTTGTTCTGCTAGACCTGGAACTGAACCGTTTCTCAGGAGACGCTCGCCGTTTGTTGTGGACAGAAAGTTCACAAGGGGAACATGTTTAGAATCTTCTACCCTCTGACCCCTGGCACTCCACTGGGAAGCACTTTTAAAGGCCAGTGATCTGTATTTGTTGACGATGCTGCTTATGATCAATCGCAGAGAAAAGCGCAGACTTGAAAACTGCTGAATGACATGGGGTGAGAGTAGCAGTGGTGGAAAAAACAGGTTCATTGTCCTTTGCTTTCCCATCACTCTGCTAGAACCAGGCCTTTCAAACCCACCCAGTGGGCAGTAAAGTCAGAGGGTGAGATAACACAGCATCGCATCACCGAGCAGGTAGGTTCAGTAGGTTCTGACCTGAAATTAATTTGAGATGCCTGAGGCTGGGAGAAAGGGGAGGAGTCTGGCTGTCTGCTGATGTGTCGCTGACCACACCTACCGACACATGGCTCCTCCAACCTCTTTTAACAGTGAAAAAACAATGGGCCAACACATATTCACACACATGCATGACCAGCCCACGCACATGCACACAAATACCCAAGCTTACTGTAGAAACACTCATCTGTGTACATACAGACATTTATATGTATAAGATCACACAACATGAAATATCAATGTTCACACAACGAAACACCGTATCCACATAACATTGCATCCACTTATTCATCACACCATTTAGGAAGTACCGCATATGAACACAGATCGTGTTACAACACAGTCATTGGCTCAGTCAAAACAGCACATAGATATGAAAATCTCATCTGTGTTTTTAATGCAGGTACTGCGAGACGCTGCCGGCATTGTGTGGTCAGGTGGAGAGGGAACGGCCACACGCTCACCCACAGCCCGGCTGATGGACAGGGTGGGAGGGGGAGGGGGCGGGGCACTGGGACACAGGGCAGCTGCTCACAGGAACCATGACTATGCTCAACCAGGGAGGCATCACTTTCCACTCATTTTAACTACAATCAGCACTGACTGTAATTTTCTGAGCAACCAGAGAGCTTATATCAAGAGAGACAACAGCATATCTACATGGTCAGTCTTTCTAACATACAGGCACACACACACACAGTTTATACTTAGTTTATCCTTCTCATGTTGCCACAACTGCCGTGGTCCCACTGATACTAACCACAGTCTAATGAGTGATAAGTCTTGTTGTTCTGAATAACATCACTTCAAGGGAAAATGAATCACAGCTGGGGGAGGGGGTCGCTGGAAACACTGAGTAAAGATGAGGGCCTTGTTCTTTGGAGAAGGCGTCTACCTTTTTCACAGAACTAACAGCAGCATGTGGTCAACCCCCCCCCCATCTGCCTCCTCTCCTTGCACCACACCCAACCCCCGCTGTAGGGCCAGGGTGCGACGGAGCCCTTCCACCTCTCCACGCTGCCTTCCTGCACACAGCACGCTTTCAGTCAGGGGTAACAAATAGTACGCAAACAACATGTTTATGTCCTAGATAAATCTCAGGACTGCTTCATCTGATTTAATATACAATTTAGTTCCACATCAGATTTGATCAGATCTGGTCTGATCTTATCTTAAAATACAACTGCAAAGGTTGCAAAAATGTGCACAGATGTGTAAATCCTGCTCAGTGCTTTAATTAAACAAAACATAGTTTTTTTTCTCAAAACAGTTCTTGAATTTTTACAGTTACACTGTCCATCCATATCACATACTTTATTAATTTAATACCACGTCATTTTGTAGAGTATTAATATTAGATGTCTTAAGAGTAATACACTGCATTAAATCACTGTATTATTCACAAATCACTGCCTTGATGTAAGTACAGGAAGATACTGTATAAATCTCTATTGCACTGGGTTATAAACATAATTGTGATGGGTTTTGTAATTGTACTGGGTTACAAACATAAACATAGCAATGTATATGTAAATGTAAATGTATATGTGAATGTATATGTAAATGCTTGACATGCTGCAATAAAGATTTATTTTCTTTTTTTCTTTTTTTTGTGTTTTGTTTCAGAAAAAAATCCCTGCTGACTGAGGAAATACCCTTAAAACATCAGTGTCTCTAAATGAAATTCTAACACTACAGTGACACATCAGTTCCTTTCTCTGCTTTTACTTTTCGAGTTACTTTAAGAGGTTTAAGTGATCAGTTGGAGTCACTAAAGCTTTTTCAGTGTTATCCCTTTTCTCATTTTCATAAAAACGAATGAGCTGGTTTTGCCTATGAAGCATCCGTATCTTGAGAAGATATTATTTCACTACGAACACGACAGTACGTATATATTGAGACTGTCCCAATGAAAATGGCATATTTGAATTTGAAGGATCTTAAATATCACTAGGAAATGTATACAGTCTCTTAGTTACTTATATCTAATGCAATTTATCTTTCTATTTTAGTAAACAACACATTTGTGTTGTTCAAACTAGTTTAAATGGAAACAAATCAATCATTTTTGGAGAAGAATTACTTGAAAATCTTAATTTCATAAGGAAACTACCATATCATACCATATAAAAAAATCTCTCAAAAATGCATATAATTTATTAACATTCAATAATTTCCAACAAAAAAAAATTAACACAAAAATAAATTAAAAAATAAATTTAAAACAATAATAAAATAAATAATAATTTCCACACATTTTAAAATACTTCACACCTCATACATTTTTAAATAGCCAGCAGTTAGTTTGACCTGCCAGACACAGGGTATCTCCTCAAAATACTAAATAGTGGATTAAATTAATCACAGAATTCAATTTACATTTATTAACTATTACTAACAAAAAGTCATTAATGTCAGAGCTTCTAATTGGAAAATACTTTTATTTTCAGGCAAATAAAAACATCCCCTAGTAAAATAAACACATAATTTAGACCTTAAAGCACTGAAAGAAGACTGAGTTGTGTTGCTTTCTTAGTTCTACATTTCTTCTATCTGTGAGGAAGTCACCAGTAAACATCACCTGTGCTGGCGGCTCAGGAGTAAGGTTGACTGTCACATGTCCTTACTGAAGAATGCACAAATTATTGATTGATCACTTTATTGATCCCAGAGCAAAACTCAAGCATGAAAACCAGCATTGTTAGATCCCTTCAGAAGATGCTCTGAAATCTTAACGCAAACCAACACTTTTTTCCTCCTTTTTTAAAGTTGAATCCAATAGCAGTAACATATAAATTCCTTTAAATATCATCTCAGACACAGAATAGAAAGTTCTTCTTTTTTCTGTTTTTGTAACCAACACAAATGAGTTTTAATCGAACAACATGTTGCATTTAATTCTGACTGGAAGTGGGCTATGTGCATAACCAATGAAAACATAGTGTTTTTAAACCATTTTAGAGTGAACCTGTGTTTTAAAACTGAATACTTTTGAAAATTCAGATGTTCAACAGTAGAGACATTTAATGTATACAAGCAGAGTCCAACTCTGTGGACATTACAGAGCTGTGAAAAGTCTTGGCTAATTCTTGTGGGGATCCACCATAACAACTCCATGGAGTCTCATCTGATCACAGTAGACAATAGATATATTATAAAGATGCTGGATAACTCATACAGTTCAATGTATGTTTATTCATACATGGATAATTCCTTTGTGTGAAGCAGTTGTGGTTTTGAATCTTTCAGGGGCCCCTTGCGAAAAAAAAATACAGGTGTGAAAATCATAACCAACCAACTGTCAACTCTGAAAGAGTTTGACGACAGACTGAGGATAGGGATGGCTCATGGTGCTTAAAATAACTTGTAAGCACAATTTTTCTATTGTAATGTTATTTAATTCTAATGTAATTCTAATGCAGCCACTTTAGCCAAGCACTTGTTCCTCACCACTTTCTGTTCCAGAGTCTCAAGTCTTTGTAGTCTCTTTGCTCAGGTTCTGTTTCTGACAGCCCAGCGAGTCGATCACACTACAAGTCATACAACCTGAAGTCATGTCAGCAGAGGTCACCTGCGATGCTGGTACCCCTGGGTCGGAGGTCACCTGTGATGCTGGTACCCCTGGGTCGGCGGGTGGGGTGATCATTGTTTTTGGCGGTGCTTTACCTCCTGACTGTTGCCCTGCGTTATATTTTCTGGTTGAAAAGGTGTGATCTGCAGCTTCTGCTGTTTTGCCTCCAGGGATTTTATATTTACTGTATAGCGTGTAATATACACATATTACATACATACCTGGCCTACATACAGTACAGTACAGGGCAACTCACTCGTCTTTTTCTTTCAGGGTAGGTAGTCAAATGATACCGCCAGTGAAAATGTAGCATAGTTAAATTACCAACTGGTATAAATTCATATTCCACATATGATCAAATCCACACTGCAGTACATATAAAGTGAGGTCTCGATAGGTGTTTTTTTCTTTAATACTTAAGCTTTAGCAAAGGATATTAAAATATTGTAATTGCAATGATTTGTTACCTCTGTTTATGTTGTACCAGGTTTCTATTTTTCTAAAACACTTGTACTAATGATCTTTTTTTTCTTCCAACTACCAGTAATTCCCTTAACTTTTTAATAAATTGATCACTATTTTATGAATCATGTCTCTGCCTCTACTGTGAAGAACTCAGAGAACATAGTGTGTGACACAGGTGTACACACAATATTATAGGGAACAGTTCATCAAGGAGCAGTTCATTAAGGAGCAGTTCATTAAAGAGCTGTTCATTAAGGAGCTGTTCATTAAGAAGCAGTTCATTAAGGAGTTGTTCATTAAGGAGCAGTTCATTAAGGAGCAGTTCCTTACGGTGAAGATCCTTAGGTTGTGTAGCTGAACTAGGTACATCTCCCACTCCTCACAGCAACAAAGAAAATAATTAAAGAAATTGTTTTCAGTGACAAACAAAACAGAATGAGGAAACAGTACGAAAACTGTAAAAAAAAAAAGAGTTGTGAAGGGCTGGAGTAAAAGCTAAACACAGAAGCTGAGACTTCTTCTTGGAGCATCCACCCTCTGAGGTTTCATTTCTCAGATGCACACGTCAAGACTGTCCTATTTTTATAAAATGCGGAGGACCCTAAAGAAACTAAAGCCATATGCAGTACTTATATTTAAGATAATGCACAATTACACTTGGGGAATTCTTGTCTTAAAAGTTACAGTGATATTTTAATACTGTTGTGTCAGCCTGTAATCAGATACATGGTACTGAGATGCATAAAGACAATATATAGCTGTATTTAGACAAAAGAGTATGTCAGTTAAATTTGATTAAGTGTACTTAGTGTATTTGATTAAGTGTACTTAGTGTATTTTAATAAATGTTCAAGTTGCAGTAACCAGTAACATATCTTTCCAAAATATGTACAAAAATGTTGTTCAAGAACAACTTCCCATCTCAGTAATAAGTTTTTTAGGGAGTCACGTCCCTAGACCGAGTGATGACAAACCACCCCGGATGACACTGGTCAGGTTTCCACAATCCTCTGCCAGGTAAAAAGTGCTCAGGGCCGCCAAGGAAAGGGGATTGGGAAGGAAAGGGGAATGGGAAGGATGCAAGTTGTCGTTTTTGACTGATATGTCCAAAAAATTGGCACAAAAGAGAAAAGTGTTTACCAATGCGGTGAGGGTACTACGTGAGCGGAATATCAGATTCGCATCGGCATACCCAGCGACCTTGAGGGTTAGCTGGACAAACCAAGAGCTTTAATATCAGTTCTGAGGCCGAGGATTGCGAAACATGCAGGTGAGTGAGGGAGATTGGAACGTGATACACGTGGTAGAACACAGAGGTGATGTGGAGAGATTTGGTAGAGTGGTCGAAAAAAGAAGCTAAGCTTAGGCGCCACTAACAGTGTGTGTTAGTGGTTTCGTGTTAGCTAACCGCTGAGTGGAATTTTTGGAGGCCACCGATGGGTGGTCTTGGTTTACCAGATATAAAACTATATAACATCTCCTTTAAAATATCTAAACTAGCTAATCACTAGTTTAGATCAGACGAAGAGTCAGACTGGCTCACATTAGAACGAGAGCTGGTTGCTCCATTCCAACCCATACAAGCTCTATCATAGCATTCAGGAAAGGCAGATCTCTCAAACCCTATTATATTGTATTCTAAAGAGGTCTGGAATGCATTACAAAGATTCAAAAGATTCAAAGTGTCACAATATGTTCAACCATTTGCATCATTATGGAAGAACCCAGAGATACGTATAGGAAAGACAGTGGTGTTTTGGAAACAGTGGGTGGTTAAAGGCACACAAGGCAAGTTTTGTATATAGGGAAGGGATGTTCATGTCTTAAAAGAAATTAATAGAAACATATTATCTGGAAAGCAAAGGGCACTTCTGGAAATATTTACAGTTACGGAACTGAATGGCTTCTAGGTTTCAGGAAAAGAAAGTATCTCTTTCTTACTTCTTTGTCATAAAAAATAATTTCCTTGTTTGAACAGTTTGTGAAAAGAGAAAACACAGCAGTAGAGAAAGATCAGGACAAGGAGATGAGGATGGAAGGGAAAGGGGCAAGTGTAAACACCAGAGGAAAGAGAACAAGAGAAGGACTTTTAAGTGAAGAACAAGAGAAGGACTTTTAAGTGGTCAAGAGCGAAAGAGGCAGATGACAGGCTTTCTTAGGAAGCTGCAAGTCTGCTCTTACATCACTTCCCTTCGCTGGCAACTGGAAGAGCCTAAAGACACCATCAGCAGCAGATCTACAGCTACACACCTGAGGGGTCAGGACCAGATCTACAGCTACACACCTGAGGGCTCAGGACCAGATCTACAGCTACACACCTGAGGGCTCAGGACCAGATCTACAGCTATACAGCTGAGGGCTCAGGACCAGATCTACAGCTACACACCTGAGGGCTCAGGACCAGATCTACAGCTACGCGCCTGATGGGCTCATGTGCCCACCCTCCAACGTCCTTCCCTCCACGTCGAGGCATTTACAAAGGTTTCATGTCCGCCTGGTCGAGGTGTCTGCTCACCTCGCCTGTCGACTGGCAATGCGCGTTTGTTCCACCCCAGACCACACCCAATCAGGGTTAGGGTTAGGGTTAGGGTTAAGGCACGGGACCCTGTCATTGCCATATCAATGACGAGGCCTGGCCAGCCAATGAAAGAGGAGAACTATGTGGAAAAAATAACAATCTAGTATAAGTTATTCTACTGTATGTGAACAGCATTTTTCTTCAGATTTTCTATTTGTGTTATTGTGGCCACTGTACTGAAACAACAAGAATGGAGCTGTGGGCATGTAACTCTAACCTTCTAGTAATTAAAGATAGTCAGCTTTGAGGAGCACTCAAACGGAGCCTACATGGATGCCAAATGGAGAATTCAAACATATCTTGCATATTAAATACTTTAAACTGCAGAATAATTTCTTTTAAAGGTTTCTTTCAAAACCTTGTGATGTAAACCAGCCTTTTCACTTTGTATCACTCTTCAGCTTTTCTCCTTTCTCTTTCAGATCTCTGCACGTCTGCATTACTCATTTAACCCTGGTATACTTTTACCCCAACACTAATACCACCTCCCTCTCTCTCTCTCTCTCTCTCTCTCTCTGTCTCCTTGGTGCTCTCCACCTACCTCCCTCTCTCTCTCTCTCTCTCTCTTTCTCTCTCTCCTTGGTGCTCTCCACCTACCTCCCTCTCTTTCTCTCTCTTTCTCTCTCTCTGGACTGATAGTGGTTGTGATGGCTGGGGTAGGAGTTGTCGCCTGGGTCCAGCACTACTGTCATCTCACCCACACCATGTATGCCATAGGTGCATGAAGTATAAATACCACAGGCCCCCGTGGCCATGCTCCGCCCAGCAGGACCTTCAGTGCCCCCTCCTGCCCACTGCACCCCTCCCTCTTCTCCTGGGACCCCATCTCCCTAATTAGGAGACCCCAGGGCTTGCTGACACTAAGTTGATTCCATCTGACGTAACAAGTCAATGGCAAGGCGCCGGATGCTAATTTTAATTAACAAGGGTAAGCCTGTGATAAAATGCTAGCTGAGAGGAAGAATCAAATTAGCCCTTCAGGAGAGTCTGTAGGTAAGAGTAGAGTTTTAATGCAACCACATTCACCATGCGTGTTCCCAAGCTGTGCCCAGTTGCCGTAAATGTAACACAGGAGCCCAGGCGGATGTGCAATCGACAGCAACCACATTAAGACCTGGTGATGCTTCCTATCTTGTTGCTACCCACAGCTACCTCTTCAAACACTGCCATTCGTTATGAACACAGCAAAGTCAATTTATATTTCTCCACCTACATGTTTATGGTGTAGTAATGTAGTACCATGGAGATACACTCAAAATATCACACAGCACATGACACCTGCAGCCAGGTAAGACTGAAGGGAGCAGTGGACAAGGCTTGTGAAATAAGACTTTGGAACAAGTTGTGTTTGCATGCGTGGCATGTGTGTGTGTGTGTGTGTGTGCAGGGTGCCTGCTGTGACCTTCTCTAGTCCTTTTCCACAAGCAGTGTGCTGAAATGGCTCACAGCACCTGCAGCCTGAGCTGTTTTATTACAGCTCCTTGGTTCCTCACAGAACTGAGGCGGACCTCCTCCTCACCCCCTTATCCTGAGCACCTCCACACTCTCTACCTGGGTACCTCAACCACCCCCAAATGCAGCTTTTTGTCACGCCCATCACCTTTAATCTCTTCCTTGCTCTCTTACCTCCACTAGAGTTTCTCCTGTATCTCTCTCTTCATTCCTCAATCTTTTCTTCCGCCTCTTCCTCCTGACCTACTTTTATCAGTTGATTCTTACTGGAGGTTATAACCCCTAGAGGGAGCAGCATGTCAGTCCTGTGCCATGTCACAGCGCCCACACAAAGGGCACCCGCTGTCACTTCACGTTTCCCCCCTCGTGTGTCCGCTGTAGCTCTGTTTAAACACTGCACTCATCCTGCAGAAGTTTAAGTCTTAGGTCACTTCTACTCAGGTGTCTTTGAGGGAAAAAGCCTGAATGCCTCTGAAATAATATTTATGGATAGCCATTAATTAAAAACACAGAACCTCAAGTGATTGTTAAGTTCTGAGTGTGGAGTGCTGAGCATTCTTCAGTTACCCCACCATCCTTTACCCTAAATGTCCTGCTGCAGGGATGCAAGTGAGGGTGTGGGTAGCTGGAGGTTCCGGCTTGTTCACCACTAACAGAGAGAAGGAAATGAGCAGTGTCTTTGAGGAGGTGCTGCTGGCAGGGAGCAGGCCATGGCTCACCTCAGGGGTCACCACCCATCATGCACTGGGGCCTAATGGTGCTGATGAGAGAGACACTGCCCGGTAGGAACACAGGCCCTCAAGGACAAAGCCACTCAGTGTCAGCATAACACCAGCAGACAGACATCCACCCATCAACTCACACGTTTACACATTCATAGGAAGCTCTCTAACACACACACACACACACACACACACACACACAAGAATAAGCACATACGTGCAAATATAGAAACATAAATATACAAATATAAATATACCAAAATCACCCAGAAAGTACCAAACATGTGAATCAACCCACGTTCATACAAGTGGTTCACACAAAATCAAACCATGTTCTTACATATACAGGAGGAAAAAAAATGCACATATATACACACATGCAAACACACATGCATATACAGACACAAAGCCCCCACAAACATGTGCATTTGTGTAAGTGCGCAAACTCACTCAGACACTTACACACATCTACATATGTTTAGCTAAAATGGCCCCTTTAGTTGATGTCAGAGTGTGCGTCCATTCCAACTACATTACACATAAAGACTGTTCACACTCAAGTCATTTTAGATTCACGTGAGCCCCAAGGAGCCGTTACAGTGCAGTCAGGTGGGGAGGAAAGCTGTTATCACTGCACAAACTATGTAAATAATGCTCCAGACAACATGTTAGCCATGTGCTAAGTGAGTATCTGATGTTTATTATTGCCCACATTCAAAAGTGCTGAGCTGCTTACAGACGTCACTCAAAAGCTCTGCCACCGCAAAAATTCCTGCTGGCAAGAATGAATGAAATGGCTTGCAGAGCCTTTCTGTGCATGTCTAATGAGCAAGTACTTAAATCACGACACAACATACTGCAGTAGTAACTTCATAGGGACTTTACCTTTATTGACTGCATAAATTTCCCACTTATTAATTATTGCTTTATATCTGCTCATGGAAAAAATGACAAAATATCTTGCCATTTGCAGTTTTTTTTTTTTTTACACACTGTTATTGCTCACTGGCACATATCTCAATAATTAAAGCTTGTGTGCCACTGGTGTAAACCTCACTACAAACTCCTTAAACATCTTTAAAGAAAGAACTGACTGAAAGTGAATATACCAATAAATATGGTTTTTCACAGCTTAAATACAGTTTCTGAAATAATTTTCTCAAAACTCTAAACCCCAAAACACAAGCACACACTGTAAAACACTACAAATCACTTTCAAAATGTTTTAGGGTTTTAACTGCATTTGAAACTGTTGTTTCTTTTCAAAATGGAATTAGCATCACATCTTACATTAATGTGCTCACTGAAAAACACTACAATGTTTTGTCACGGTGCGCCGGGCAGAGGGACACGTCCACTCCCACAACACACCCCTCACTCCGCAGCTCCTCCTCACCCGTTTATTAAACACACCTCATCCTTATTTACGTTAACCACCTTCTCTCCCCATAAAAGCCCACATTCTCCTTACTGACGCATGTAACCCGCTGTCTCCGCTACCGTCTCTTAAAGTGCGTATTTTCGTTTTTGCTAAGCTGTGCTTCGCTGTTTTGTTTTTTTGCCGGCTTTATCAGTCGCTACTTTGCTGTATATGTTCGCTATGGACAATAAAGCTACTTTTGCTTCACGTATAAGGAACCAGGGCTTTCATGGACTTCTACAGATGATCCATACCCATGTTGATCCACATGAGGACACATTACTGTAGCCAACTAGCATTGGTTTCTGATTACTGAATGTCTGGATTTTTGGAAGCAGTAGTCAAACAGCTCAGGCTGGTCTACACTCTCTTCCCCACTTACCTCACACAGACGTTGGTCACAAATCTTCGGAGGGTTCCTCTATACTCAACACACATTAGCCATTCAGTTGGACTGGGTGTGGCCTGTTAAATGACAAATGAACACGAGATCTTGTCTTCGAAAATTTAGCCTAATACAGATAACTGTGTGGTGTTTTCGACTATTTAGTCTAATACAGATAACTGTGTGGTGTTTTCGACTATTTAGGCTAATGTAGAGAACTGTGTGTGGTGTTTGGCAAAAGGATCAGAACTGGAAACTGAAAAGCAAAAAGGTGTTTGCATTTTTGCTCACTGTGTTTTGGGATTCGGTGCACGAGTTGAATAGTTTGTGCCAACTTCCAGTTATAGTGTGTAAACAACTGCATAAAACTGCAAACAGTACCAAGTAGAGTGAAAAGCTGAGGCGCAAATTGCTTTCCAGTTTACACTAGTTTACTTTTTTCTTGTGTTCTTAATTCCTTAATAATTAAATATATAGAAAATGATTATTGTTCCCCATAAACTTTGCTTTTGTGGTCAGGTCAATGAAAAGCTGTCCATTTTTTCAGAACATGTGTAATACATTCAGTGCTAAGCAGACTTCAAGTTTCTGGAACTAGTGGAACTGAGAACTCTTGAGAAGTTTATAGAACTGTCCAGAATTTTTTTTTTTCTTTTTTTTTTTCTAGAACTGTCTGGGACCGTCCAGTAGTATACACAGCAGTGTAAATACAAGTGTGTAAAAACCATTTCAGTTTATGTTATAGCTGAAAGTGGATAGTGGACACATAACTACATGTAGGCAGCATCATTTAATGTAGGTAGCATGAAGAGGTCGCATGCATCCGTCAGATACATCTTGCTATGTCTGTGGGCAATTTATCAAGACAAGAATGAAAAAGTACTCAGTGAAAGCATCTGCTAAGATGCATGAGGTCTATAAAGCATACTTCACCATGTCTGTTGGGATCAAAACAAACTCTGAGTACCTCATTTCACATTTGCACTGCAAGAAAACTCTTGAAGGCTGATACAGAAGAAGAAAAGAGATCTATGAAGTTTGCTATCCCTAGAATTTGGCTGGAACTGACTCGACCAATTGCTACTTCTGCATGGTGGACCCTTCCAAATGTTGAACTGGCAAGACTTCACACCCTATCACATATGCAGACATTCATCGATCACCCTGGTACCACACTGCTCCGAGCTTGCTGCACTCACTCCTCCTGAGAGAGATCAGCCATCTTCAGCAGAGAGCAGGAAATCAGACAGCAAGGAAGACTTTGTAGATCCATATTACAACTTCACAGATACAGCGGAGGAGAAAAAGTCCCCCAACCAAAAAGACCTCAGTGATCTGATCAGAGACCTTGGTTTCACCAAGTCCAATGCTGAGCTTCAGATGTCTAGGTTCAGGTGGTGGAACTTCTCTCTTTGTAAATCTTGAAAAGCTGCTAAACTGTTCTAAACCATTTTTGGTCATTTTTGTAAATTTGCAATGCACGTTATTCTTTGACTGTGTAAACGGGAACATGTAAATGAATCTGGCCACAGAAGTCTGTGGATATAACTGTTTTTGTTTACATTTTACACATAAGTAATTGGAATATAACACAGAAGCAGGAACAAGAATCTTGTTACATAATGTTATTAATGCAACATTTCTTTAATATACACTGGAGATCAAAATTATAGAACAATGTATGAATGCTTGATTTTTTCAGAAATAATGCAATCTACACTGATCACCATTTGAAGGATTTTTGTAAGGGGTGCACCATGCCACTAGAACAGTGTTTTACAAAATAACCAAAGTATATCAATATGAAACCTTTATTTTGCAAAAAATGTGATCATAATTAGAGAATAGCAATGACTGTAGTACAGAGAAAGATTACAACTACATTTCTCAAGCTGTCCAGCTGCTTTGACCTCTGCTCTCAAGGCTTTCTAGCCATTTCTGGTTGGGAAGAAATGAGCAAACCAGAATCTAATGGCCGTGGTTATGTGGTGATGGTCTACTAGAAACCATTTTCTGGAAGATTTTGCGAAGTGTCTTGAAAAGAGGCAGAGTATACATAGTGATCCTTCCTTACAGTGAAAGAGTAATGGAGCAGAACACCTCTAAGACATCTGCATATATAACTAATGAAAATCAACGTAAGTGCTACAAATGAAGAGGATAGTATTTGCACCTTTAGAGTCGTGACGATCATAATGAAGATTTTCATAAATCTCTTACAGTCGATGAGAATGGTTAATCAAGTTTTTTTCTGTAGTTTCAGCATAGTTCCATATTAGCCACGTTAATGATCATATCTTGCCAAGCTTAAGTAAATACATTAAACTCCATTAAGTGTACAGAGAGGCAGTTCTTTTAAACCTGGGACACCACATAAGTTGCACTCGATATTCTGATTAAAATAGGAATGAACCTGAACTCTGACTGCTGTAGTCAACACCTACACCATACCTCCCCCCACCACACACACACACACACACACACAGTCCTTAGTTTAGCTCAATCACTCCTCACTTCTACTGTACACAGTTGCTGCTCTCTTAATGCAGAGTGCAAGCAGGCCACCAGTACACCAGTTCAGGTGTATGACTTGCAGTTGATGTAGAGGTTCACTCTATCAATACAGGCACTGCTGTAAACATGAATGCCACTCAATAATCAAAATTAAGTCATTAATGTTTTTTCCCCCAGGGTTCGGTAGAGTGATGGAATCTGGGGTTTGTAACCTGAGAACCGGGGGGGGGGGGTTATGTTTGTGTGTGTACATAAATGTGTGCATGTCCATTTTAACACACTTTAATGCAAACATTTTTTTTCTATCAATTATGTTTCTGTAAATGATTATATCTGCTATGAATTACTAGTTTAGATCACTTTGTCAAAGGTGATGAATTTAAATTTGTATTTTTGGATTCCTGGGATTGGTCCATTTAATTTTTATTTCTAAAAATATCTGAAAAAGTTGATATGGCAATTTTAAAAATAGCTTCCTCTAAGAGCCTGCATTACTGCCCACCCAACTAGTGGAGACTTAGTGAATGTTTCATCTCTTCCCTGCTCTGGGTAATATACTGAAGCACTGTGCATGATGGCTGGTGTGTGATGACCTACTGCATCTGTTATATGTGGGATCTGATCTTATTTATTACACAGCGCTTTTGCTCTTTGATAATGTACAGAATGAAAACTCTGGTAATCCAAATTTATATTCACTCGGATGTTAAGCAAGTATACAGCAGTCTTCCATGGGTACATGGGGGAAAAGCAGGGATGGATTAACCTAGTTGGCCTGTGAAATTACCACAGACTGTAAACGCAGGAGGGAAGCTGTTAAACCTGATGATGTTGTCATGGACTGTAGATGCTCTTAATTTACTGCCAAACAGGCTGATGGCCGTGAATGATCTAACCTGCTGAGTTTTGCATCCTGCCTATTTACAGTTGAGCCCAGGCATGAATACCAGGGCTACACTGGCATTTCAGTGACATGTTTGTTTGTTTTCTGGTACAGAGTGTATAACATACATCTTTAATAAATAAAATAACTAGAATTTGGTACACAAGTTTACATTTGGACTTTGCTATATTGTAAACCTTTGCACATATAATCTAGACATTATGTAATACATGAATGCGAAAAAATTATTTCCGTTATGAAAGGTGGAATATCAGTAAATAAAAGTGGGTTTAGAGCAGACTGAGACTGAGAGTAGTGGTTATTTTCTGAGCAGGAGAGGCCTGGTCACAATGGAGGCCTCTGATGCTGGTATTGAGGGAGCAGAGGACAGAGAGCTGGCTGGTGGAGGTGGGGGTGGGGGTAAGGGGTGGTGTGGAGGAGGTGGAGGTGGGGTGAGGGCTGTGGGAGGTGAAAGGAAACACCGTGGTGTTGATCTCATGGAATGCAGCATGCCAGAGCCCGGACTCTGCTGGCACCAAAGCCAAATACCTTACCCACCCCTCTTCCTGTGTCTGTCCCCTCCTCTCCTCATTTAACCAGACAGCCTATGTCCCCCTACCAGCACTCACCCTTCAGTGAAACAGGAGAGCCCTGTCTCCACTTCCTCTGTCAGGAGCAGCGGCTGACCCCCCCCCCCCCCCACCCCCCTCC
>JAOXYF010000012.1:4476779-4522632 GCA_028565775.1 Sternarchorhynchus goeldii
ATATATAGATTTAGATTCTCCAAACAATTGATGTACTCAAAAATCTTTAATAATATCTTTAACATGGTGTGAAATATTGGAGATAGTTGAGGCTGGTGCCATGAGAGTTCATGTGTTCTTCATGGAAATGTGATTTCTTTGTAGCTATTTGCATTTACGTGTTATTTGTTCTATTCCCTCTTTTGAGGAGTGTGTACACAAACCATTGGGCACCTGGTCAAAGTCACATAAAAATACATTTTCTTCACTTCATCAAATTCCCATGGTACAACTGGAAACTGACTGATTGAATGAGCCTGAAGTACATTTGAAAATTTGCTAGTGATCCTGGTGCTGAATGAGCACCACTGTTACTGCAGGACCAGCTGCTTTCAGTGAACACCGTAAGACTGAGCTGAACATTGTAAGTGTTAATTCACTTACCCTAACACTTGGAGGGGGGGGTTCTATGCTGAGGTCTTGCAGTTGCATAGAAACCTGAACCAGTTGCACACAGTTAGATCCCTACTTTTTATTGTTTCCACTGTGTTTGATGTTGTATATGAAACTCCAATGAAATGTTTTAACGTGCAAAGTTAGTGGTCTTGCCGAAAACAAGAGAAGCTTTTTTAATGCAAGTCCAATGAAATGGTTCATGTAATGTTTTGCATGGTTCATGTAATGTCCAGTGTATCAAGTGTAGTGAAGCAGCACCAATGATATTTCTAAAGACCTTACAACAGATCTTTGACAGCTGTCATCTAGTGAACATCCCTGCACATATTTGCTTGTACTAAATAATATAAGGCTACCGTGGTTTTATCTGGGCACAGAGAAAAGAAATCTGTACCAGTTGTACATTGTGTCAAAGGTATATTTCTGTCTATTTTAGATGTTTGCATTTGCTATCTTTTTTTTTTTAACAAGTTACTTCCTGTTCAGCTGTTGGTAGCATGGAGACGGCAGTGTTGCTGCGAGCAGGCAGGCCTCAGCAGCACAGGACCCTGTGAGTGGAGGACTGGTGGCTTCTCATCTAAACATGCCTTTTCTTTCTGCGCGCATGAAGATGTGTTCTTTTTTGTGTGTGTGTGTGTGCATTTGCATACACCTCGAGGAGAATCCATTAGAACAGTGATGGCAGATACGGATGACATGTGACAGATCCAAGATCAGTAAAACAACACCGAGATCAAAGTGATTGGGAGGGATGTAGCTGTGGTTTTTCAACAGAAAAGCTCCATGTACAGTGACACTCCACCATCAGCATTTGTTAAGTGGTTTTTAAACTCACCACATGGGTGTAATCCCTGACAAACATTCTGTATGTATTGCACACTGGATTCTGTACCCAAACCAAGATCAGATGTGATATATCAAGCACACATAAAACAGTATGGTAGGGAACAGGAACAATGCAGATGAAGCTTTTCTCCAGGGCCAACCCTTAAAACTCAGCGGTGTCTATCCACAGCTGCAGACTGGCATGTCTTCATCACAGATGATCAAGTGTACATGCAGTGATATAAACTGGACCTGAACTCCTGTCCTGGTGAATCAGTGCATTCAAGCTGAAAAGCCTTTTCCCCACAGAACATCCAGCCACTCACCTTTCTTCTGCCTCACATCTCAGCTTCTCCCCCTGTCTGTCTCTCTCTTTGTCTCTCTCACACACTCTGGCCCTCACAGGCGCTCGCGTATAAAGGCACAAACACATTACACTCTATCTTTAATCTTCCTGCATCTTCTTTCCCCTGTTATTCTTTTAGTGTTATTTGCTTTTGCCGTCTTCCTCAGTCACTGTGCACTTTCTCACCTTTAAAAGGAAGTGGTCACTTTCATAGCATGCCATGTTTCTCTGTCATTTTTAATCTTTCGACGTTTACGTGCATCAGTTAGATGTGCATACACACACACACACACACACAGCCTTAAGAAAGTTACATCAAATGCACAGAAACTAATGGTGATAAAGTTAATAGAACTGTATTTTTTGAGCACACTAGTGTTTTAGACAGCAGTGAAAGCAAATCTGTGTTTGGCACCCACCTACTGGCAATGCTTCGACTGTGACACCGAGTCAAGGATTCACAAAGAAGTTTCCATAGAATAACTTTTCTGATAATCTGTCATAGTAAAGCCGAGCCTCCTACTCATGTAAAACTCACTTCACTGTGGTAAACCTTTAAGTTCCCCCTGAGCATGTACTGATTTCTTATAAATGGTCTATTTTAGATAAGTATGACAAACTGTGAAGCTCAGAGAGGGGAGGGAAGTGGCTGTTGAACCCTTTCTGGTTGCATATCAGATTGAGGGGGCAGAGAGAGTAAGCTGGTTCACAGACAAGCCTGACTCTGGTTTCTGTTCTCACTTATATTGATAGCTAATATGGCAGAACGAAGTGCTGAAGGTCTGTGTCTCTGTCGCTGTTTCCAGATCCACAATGCTTTCCACTGACAGTTTTCCATACAAAAATTCTGGCTTTTCAACAGCAGCTTCCATGCGCGTAGTCAGAACGATTATCATCAGCTGACACATCACACATCAGTAGGACGAGAGCTTAGTACTTTAAGTACATTTTTTGTTGTTGTTTTTGTTTGTTTGTTTGTTCTGATTTAATTTATTCTTGTGCAAGATTCAACCAATGTTTATACCTATAAATGAAAATACATAACCTATAGATCTACCGAGCAATTTCTACACCCAGTACAGACTGGGGCGTATTCATAATTCTAGCTCTTGGAAACTCCACTGTTACTGTACTGTGAATCGCTAAGTCGTGAATTGCTGATATTGTTATCTTAAACATACTTCGGTGAGGTTTGAATTGGCACAACACAATGCTACACATATAAAGCCTGAATGTGAGAGATTTGTCGAGTTGCTCTTTGTTTGTGGCCTTTTGCGTACAGTAGAACAAATAAGGCGTGTCTGCACAAGATCCACCTTATTCCAATAGTATACAGATAAAAATTCTGCTGTAAACATTACTGTCACCTTGGATATCAGCATGGGGAGTAAAGGATGTTCAGAAAATATTCAAAATCTGAACCTGAACCTTTTAGCAAATCTTTCTTTGAATAAGGCTTCAAGGAATTTCTCAGAATAAAATTCAGATGCAAAGCAGATTATTCTCATGCCTGACAGGAAGATGAGAATGAAGTGACTGTGTACATGTGAGCAGCAGAGCATGGTCCTGTGACTCTTCATCAATGAGCGGTTGCCATGTGACCAAATCGACATGCTCTGTCACAGAGCAGGCAACTGCTCTACAGCGTGAGAGAAAACCAGTGGCCTTGCATGCAAGACAACGTGCCAAACGTGTGTGTTTTTGTTATATCAGTCACCACTGTTTGTCACGCACAGCCTTTATACACACATGACACCACTGTGTCAAATGAACAAGTCAGAGGTACTTTAAATATACACACATTCATTCACGAGGGCTTTATATAATACAATTGAGTTAGAAAATCCCTGCTTCTAAAATGAAAACAATGCCAAAGATTTATTTGCTAACCTTGCTGAGGTTGCGTTGTGTGCGTTCAAGCAATCCTACATGTGATGCTTTGTGACTGATATCCTGCATTCCCATTGCCATTGTGACCTCTGAGTTGCATCTTCTTGTTGATATCCTCCTTTGTCAAAGTCAACTATGCAGCAGCAATCAGAACCTTCACCTGTCCATGCCTTTTGTAAACAGGCAGAATAAAAAATTCACCTGTACTATGCTCTGCTATTCCTCACACTGTCTTCATCTCAGAGGGTTTCAAAAGCACCACACACACACAAACACGGAATGACAAATGCACATGTTCACACACAAACACACGTATACACACACACAAATGCACAGACACAGTTTAAACAATTTCAAGCCAGGGATGTGATACATTAATGTAACCACATATCAGTATAAATAACACATACCATGGGAAACACTTCTTCCGTCTTTTCAGTGCTGGTGTACGTTCACGTATCACACAGACACTTCACTTGAGCTTGGACTTTTGTTATCAATGTTAACTGAAAAAAGTTTCTTTGCCTTGTCAAATTCATGTGATCATGGGTGGTCTGGAGTGTAATTTTCCTCAGAAGCTTCTTCCTGACAAGGTCCTGTGTCTCACCTCTGAACAGGAGGATGTTCCCCTTTCTCAGCTTCAACATCAGTACCCTGGACCCCTCAGCTCACTACAACGTGTATGTGGATGTGATTCTAGCTGATCAACACCACTGGAGGTACCAGGGTGGCAAGTGGGTGCAGTGTGGTAAAGCAGAGGGCAACATGCCAGGTATCCACCAACCTACCCCAGATCAGGCTTTTTTCTTCTCTTGTCTTCTCTTTTCTTTTCATTTCCTTTTTGCTCTTTTCTTTTCTTAAAGAGTTTCAGTGTGAACTGCAGATAAACAGCCCCACGTCTCAGTGCTGGCTTTTGTGGCTGTGAGGAGAATGTGTCTCATGCCACACCACCGTTAGCAGCCCATGCTGGTGGTCGTGCCACTGTTTGCTAGCTGCAGGTGCTTGACAGTAACAGTAGTTTTGCAAGGGAAGCTGCACTGACTGCTCAAAGCCAAGTTTCAATTTTACCCTATGATATCAAAGTGGGTATTTGAACTATACAGAAAAATCCACTAAGAAATCCATTAAAAAATGTAAATATTTGCCATTTAGGGACATAAAAGATTGATTTATTTGGTAGAGCACATGGTAACGATTTCTGATTCTTTGGCACAGGAAACAGGATATACATGCATCCTGACTCTCCCAACACCGGAAATCACTGGATGAGGCAAGAGATCTCGTTTGGCAAACTGAAACTCACCAACAACAAGGGCAGCTCAAACAATGTAGCACAGGTTACAAACTTCCTCCATTCCACTACGTTTACTGGGGTATTTATGATTACTCTGTGACCATCAGTTTTCTTTTAAATGTGGGGAAGAGAACTTACTTTAAAAAGTGAGAAAACAAAACATGCGTGGATTTCCAGCTTAATGTTTTGACATGTGGGATCTCCACTCGCTTTAACTCCATCTCACCGCCTACGGCACGGTCTCTCTTCTGTCTCTCCATCTCACCGCCTACGGCACGGTCTCTCTTCCAGATGGTAGTGCTGCAGTCTCTCCACAAATACCAGCCCCGCCTGCACATTGTGGAGGTGAAGGACGATGGAACGGAAGACCCCTTCCTCAGGTCTAAAGCCCAGACCTTCATCTTCCCTGAGACACAGTTCATTGCCGTCACAGCCTACCAAAATGCAGATGTGAGTCATCCCGCCCCCCACCACCCGCATTCCTCTCCACAACCTGCTGGTTTCAGTCTCTCTTTTAATCAGATTACACCCATGACTCGACCACAGATGAGACCTTATGCGAGGTACTTCTGCACAATGCAGGTCAAGGCAGATTAGGTCACTGGTTTGGAGTGAATTAAGTTGTTTCAGAGTCCTGTGTGTATGCGAAGGTCAGAATGGAATAGTTTATAAGTGATATTTTGCCAGAGGACGACTCTCTCTCCCTTCCTGATAACAACTTCATACTTCACTCTTTTTTTGCCCTTTCTTGCATAGATTACTCAGCTGAAAATTGACCATAACCCTTTTGCGAAAGGTTTCCGAGACAATTATGATACGTAAGTACCCAATAAACTTTTTTGTTTTATATATTTTTGAAGTGTTGTTCACACTAAACCCTACTAGACGTACTGCAGGTATATTGCGCATTGTGTGTACCAGCACTAAACACTATAGACAGAGTTCTTTAACAGAGTTCACACAGTCCCTTTGAGCCTCACAGGACCACAAGATATTTGCAGTTAACACCTCTGCAGGGGTTTTGTCAGATGAACTTGACATTTGACCCTTGATGTTGCCATGCAGACTGTACGCGCCGCCTGACGCAGATCGACTCACACCGTCCCCGACGGAAGGTCAACAGCTCGTGTCAGGGAGCTGTTACCCCCACCAGCCTTATCTGCCTGAGCAGTATATGAGTCCACTCCAACACAGCCGCTTCTACACCCGCGAGCCCACCTCCATGGGCCACCAGGGCCCCAAAGACCCAGCCTCCAGCCCCCACGGCCGCTGGTATCTCCCCGGCCAGCAGGGGGTGCCATCCAACCGCCTGGACTTTAACTCTTTTGAGGGCGACTACTCTGCCAACAGTTTGTACAAGCCCTTCCCCTTGCAGACGTCGCCCCACCACCCGCTGGGCTACTACCCGGACGGGCCGTTTGCCACTGGCCCCATGTCCAGTGCCAGTCCGGGCACCTGGAACCCGAGCAGGCCCTCGCCGCAGTACCTCGGGCACCCTCACCACAGGAAATCGGCAGCGGCGACAGCAGCGGGCCTCAGCTGGTTCCATTCTGTGTCCTCGCCGGCCACGTCCTCTTCCCCCGCAGCCGTGAACTCTCACCTGCAGCCCCCGCCGTCGCTCCTGGAGCCCCTGAGGCTGGCCCTCCACCAGGACAAGGCGAAGGAAGCCGCGGAGGAGCCGTGGGTGGAGACCCCCTCCGTCAAATCGGTGGACTCGGCCGACTCGGGCCTGTTTGAGTCCGGCGAGAACAAGAAGAGACGAGTCTCGCCCTACACGTCCAGCACGGAGAACTCGCCGCCCAACCGGACCAGCGATGCCTGTGAGAAGGACAGCAGCAGTGATGCAGGCTACTTCGGTTTCTACGGCCACTGAGAGGCGTCCGTCCCCTGCTCGACTCGGCTCTGGCAGAAGAGCTGAACTCTCTGGAAGGAGCAACACAGCAAGGGCCAAACAGAGCACACCCAGCACTCTCCGTTACAGCCCCGGGGCCAACGGCTCTCCAACACCTGTGTGTTACCGCTGACCTACTCCTGGTCTTCATGCTCCTTCCTTGTGGTAGCTGTGGGAGGGGGGGACACAGTGAGGCCACATAAAGTGGTTGAAACACTTGTCTGGAGACACACACACACGGACACGTGAAGAAGGTGTATTGAGAAGCTGTTTAAGGATTTAAAGTAGTCTGTACACCTGCAGGCACTCTTCTAAACCTGTCCACTTATGTTCAATTCACACCTACACATGTACGCACACACAGCTCGTTCAAACATTACATTTAGTACAAGGTATACATGTTTTGTGGTTGGAGGTTGTTTTCCTCACTAGACTATTGCTCAGAGATGTCAGCGGCCAGTTTACTGAACCTTCAATTCTCTTTCTTTTCTCTTTCCACACTCTGCTACACCAGTAGACGTGTACTGTGAATACATTTGTAATAATAGTGGGTATTGCAAAGAATATCGGTCACTAATAAAAAGAGTCAGATGGACAGAGAGAGAGAGAGAGAGAGTGAAGGATCGGCAGAGAGAAAGTGAGAGAGAGAAGAAATTTAAGAGAGACAGGGAGGTTTTAAAAACTCAATACCTAGGCATATTTGTTTCTTTTAACATTGTTTCTGTATTTTGAAAACTTTACTGAACATTTGGATTTTACTTTATTGTGCAAATCAAAACAAATAATACCTTTATACAAGATGTATTGTGATACATATAGTTATATTTACAAACTCACCACACCAGTGTCATTCTGATTATCCTCACAAGAGCGTTTGTTTGGGCCTCCCGGTACGACTCAACACACACAGCATGGAAGACAGACACCCAAAGGAAGCATCACGGTGACTGGGCATTATCTCTAGACAGACAGCAGAGATGAGTGTAGACGGTCCCCGCACTCTGAACTCCACGACACAGATGGACAGTAAACGTTGTAGATCCAGTGAGCTTGTAGAAGGTCAACAAGAGTGCTGAAAATGAGAATGACCTGTGACATCTCACAGGGAAGGCACCAGCACAAAGGATGTGAGGATGTTAGTGCACTAACTATGGAGAGAAACACAGCACGTGACGGAGAAATATGTCTCTTTTATGGGTTATAGTTCACTGATTTATTCATTTGATGTGATTAACACAGGAAGCCACAGATAATACTTTTATTGTATTCATACACACACACTTATAAAAACTCCCACACAAATACACTCACATACATTCATACACACACACATACACACACACACACACACACAGACAGAAAGAGCTTTTGAACAAATGCGTCAGCACTTAAATACTGCAGTCATCTCTAAAAAAAGACTACCCTTGTCAATTATGTTAAAAAGAAATGCATAAAACAACTTTTTATGAAGAAGTTTGTGATCACAGATCTTCAAACCAGTGGCCCGTGAAGCTGTTTATGTTAAACACGGGAGCAGTTTATTTTCAGTTTGTATTTGTGCACAACCAAATACAATCAATACAATCAAGAGGACAATCACAGTTTTGGGATTGTAAAGCTGTGGTTTAGATATTAAGCTCAGGGTGACTGTGTTCCACTGAAGAATATGAATATCAATAACTCCATGATGTTACGTAGAAAGAACAATTGTTCATTATTTTTAGGAACATGGTTGTTTATTGTTTCCCAGTTGGGGACTTGAGATGTTAAGTGTTAAAATACAAGCAATTCATTAATGGCTTTAAAATGATCTTTACTGTTGGTGAATAGTTAATCATTTCAAGTGCAATTATAAAATGTATCAATGTTCATTTTTTTAATCTGTCATTAACATTCTTTTTTTATTCTTGAACATGCATTTAAGCCTGTGTTACATTGCTGCCCATTGAGCAATGCTGCCAGAGACTTGTACAGTACGACATTCTAGGTTTTAGCTCATGGACATTTCATTATTTGGTCATAATGTGTGCAATTTTTTCTCTCAAGTGTCATCCCCAAAGATTCTAAATGACCTGCCTCTCACAATCAAACACACCATTACAGTATCAGATTGGAGAGTATATTTATATTGTACTTCACTGGAATAATCTCAACTTGGGACTTGTGAAAGTTCAAGTTCAAAAAGCAAAAAAACTTTTTTTTTTTAAAGATGCAAAGTGAAGATGTTGATGAAATTCCAACATCTAAAAGACTCCGACTGGAGCTCAGTGTCTGCAGAATAGTTGTACAGACTGAAACATTGTATTTGAGTTTTTTTCTTAATGTAATAAAAGCATAAACATGTCACAGTTTTCACTGTGCACCTTGTATCCTCGTATTTGTTGCAACTGCTATTATTATTATTATTATTTTGTTTATAATAACCATAAATTAGTATAAATTACTTTTCAGTTAACATTATGATAAACAGTAACAATGTAAGACATACACATATATATACATATACATATTGTGAACACGAATGGGATGGACAAATTCCACATATATTCTTTGGTGTTACATTGTTGTTTCAGTTACATCTGTGTTACATATTCATAAGCATTTGGAGGGAGAAAGAAAATACAGACATGGCTTATCTTCCACTGTTAGATTGTAAATGTTCTACATTAACAAGGGGTAGAGTGTGAACACTTTAGCAATGAGAAAGGGTATCCTGGGTAACCTGATCCCAGTTTCTGAGTTTTGCTGCCAAAGTTGGGTGTCAAAGTTGGGTGTCAAACTCTGAGAAGCACGATCGATGATCAGTGGGTTCTGCCCACTTCATTTATGCTGCACTGTTTGCTTCATGTTCAAGTCTGTGTCATTCTTTTATAAAAAAATATTCTAAGTACAGTTAAGACTTGTTCAAAGTTTAAAGTTTTCTAACGTTCACCACAGTTCCAACGTTTTCATTTTGCTGAATCCAGGATTTTCTCTGAGCTTCCAGTAAGCTCCATTTGTCTGCCACACTTCTCTGCCAGACCCATCAACAGATTTCCTACACATGCAAAAAGAAATATAACATTCAGCAGCCCAGTTACACTTTTTATTTAAAGCAACAGCTTTGAGCATTTCTCTCACCTGAAAAAGCGAGGGATGTGTTCCTCTCCTTTCTTGGTCAGAAGTTTCCTTCTCTCTCTCTGTTTTTCTTCCACCTCGTCTTTCTTCTTGTCTGCCTCTTCCACCCTCCCTTCTTCCAACAGCCTGACAGCAGGGGCAGGGCACAGCATATTCAAACATGAGTAGGGTGAACAACACTGCCCTCTACAGGTGAATTTGTCACAGAGCTAGAAGCACTCTGTCAAAACGGGCATTTAATTAAAGTCTTGACACCAGACTCATTCAAAAAGCCAGGTGAGTGCCTATAGATTGACGGCCTCACCTCTGATCTGGACGCAGGCGTGTATCTGTGAGGGGTAGCATAGGTGCAAGGTCAGGGGTCAGCTCATTCATCTCCATAGCAAAGCTGGAGAAGCCATAGTAGAGGACAGAGTCCTTAGGCTGTGGATCTGCAGGGTAGCACACATATATTCTTAAAGTGACTCAGTAAATACAGTGAAGTACAGGGAAGGTGACAGCACAGAACAGTGAAGGTGACAGTATAGTACAGGGAAGGTTACAGTATCTCTGGCGTGATTGTTAAGCTTGCACAGAACTCTGTAAGAGATAACCACACCCCATCCTCCAGAACGCAACACAAACTGTCGAAATACCTTTTGATATAAGTAGCATGAAACATATACCTGCTACACTTACGTGGTTTCCAAATGCACTGTGGGTTGGGCAGTGTATCGCAGAAGATTCCCTCATGCCAAAATCCTCCAAATCGGTGCACAACATTGCCACTCTGGTCAAGGACTTGACCTTGAACTTCATTTTTATTTGTTTCTGAGCCCCAGTATCGAGACTGAGAGGAGAGAAAGAAAACCGGGGGGGGGGGGTGATTCTTCATCTGTAAACTCTAAGAATCTAACAATCTGTTTTTCATCTGTAAACTTGGTACACAGTGGCACGTCTTGCCAAATTATGGATCAAATCAATGGCTCATCCACAGAGTTAAAATAACTACTCTCACCTTGACAAACGTGATCTTACAGGTGCAGCTGGAGTTCTTCAGGTTGTTAACTACAACCTCCCCGTAGTGCTCCAGGTAACGCTGCTGACTCAGCACTTTGTGGATGCACGTGACCACTTTGTTCCACTCGTAGTGATCTCCATACCTGAAGATAAGCCAAAGACCAGAGCTCTTCATTCAGCTGTCTGACCATTGAAATAACATCCACTAATGTTAAAGGCTGGTGGGTTCTCACCTTGGTAGAGTGACATTCACCATTCCTGTCGGCATTATCTCCAAAGACTTGCCCCAGAATCTATTCTTCCATCTCTGGTCTGTGCACAGGAAAAAATATTGGTCCAAAGTGACATTCAGATATTTTATACTGTAAACTCCATAAGTCTGTTGTTGACCTACCCTGCCAAAAGCAGAAGTTTTCAGAGATGGCATGGCAAGCGGAGATGGGGGGATGGTGACATACCTACAGAAGGAAGGTGGTGAATGAGAGAGAGCTCAGAGATTCCTCTGACGTGAGATCAGCTCAAACAGCCACTTACTTGTTCACTGATGTAGCAGAAACCTCTGTCTTCCCTTATACACTCAAACGTCTCTCCCAGGACTGGATTGAAGGGCTTATAGCGGTTACGGTACTGTGCTGTAGCATAGCCTGAGATGGCGAAGGCAGCGATGTACACCTAAACATGCCAAGAAAACCAAACATAGAGCATCTACGGCACACGCTGCCGCCATTTACCAAAAGCTCCCACATCCCATCATACACCTGCCACCCAGCGTTATTCATCTCAGTGAGTCTATGTCAGCGATCATTACCATTCTCTGGTAGGGGTCATCGGTGCGGTTCGCTGTATCCAGAAGCTCTGAGTACTCCAGCTCCTCGCAGAGCCTCTGGAGCAGACTGACGGGCTCGTTCAGGGCAACGGGCATTGAAACGTGGGACAGGTCCTTGCCAACGTTATTGTAGAGGATGGAGATGAGGCCCACGTGGCTGTTGTCAGGGCAAGGCGCAGGCAGGCTGGTGCGACGCCCAGTGCTGTCCTGCACCCTCCACGGTTTCGCACATGCCTTAGACAGGCTGGAACGGTATTTCCGCGTGGCTATAGCTACAAGGTCACACCGCAGACAAGAATTAAAAATGTAAAAGATGAAAAAATTAAATTTTAATGGCTAATTACACACAGATTCAGTAAATACGGACCATGATCCTCGTCTGGCTCCGAAGTACTGGAGGCATCGCTCAAGCCTGACTCATCGGATGCTTCGGCAAAGCTCCCACGAACATCATCACATGCGTCGAAATACTCCGAGTCAACCACGGAAGGAGCATGTGCAGAGGAGCGGCGCACTGACTGCAGAACAGCCACGGAGACACCCAGAGTGAGGCGTGGAACAGAGAAGAGGATGGAGACAAGAGCAGAAGGGTGGAGAAAAAAGGAAGCCCAGCCACCTGGTAAAAGCTGTGGGAGAGGGGGAATACAGGCAGGAATAGGTTTGGCTGAAAGCTTCAGGGTTGAGATGGACACACCTTTCTCGGTGTCACAGTGTGGAAGGATCCCTCAGAGGAGTCAGAGCACTCTGACCGCGTGTGGATTCGTGTTTGGTGGGACTGCATATCTAACTGCACATACACACATATACTACCACATAAATAAGGTACACAACTGCATGTCACAAACATTGTAAGAAATGTGGAGAGCAGCACAAGACCCACGGCAGCGTGCATCGTATCGAGGGGAAAACGTCACGCTCTGGAAAGTCGCCTGGCAGGCTCACCTCAGTGAGGGTACTGCAGAGGCTGGAAATCTGAGCAGAAGTGTTCTGGCGAAGCTCACTGCTGGTCCAGGCCTCCTGCAGCCGATGGTGCTCCTGAGACAGGGCCTCATGAACGGCACTCAGAGACAAGTGCACTGTGTCGAAGAGAGAACATCTCTACATTTGGGACTCATCTGTATTCATCTGCTGGTTCCTGAGGAACATATCACTGGAGTAAGATAGCTTTATAGATTCTCTGATGATAGACACTGGGGCAAATTTTTTTTAAAAATTAAGCAGTGGAACTCAATAGTGAAGGGGCAGTCCATGCCGTTCCCATTGATTGGGATGTCAGATGAAGTCATGCTGTTCCTCACGTCGTTGGGACATGGTGCAGATGTCCTGGAACAGCTTCTGACCCTCAGGGGAACTGGACGCCGGTGGAGCCAGCTGGGATTTGATGGAGTCGGGAATGGATGGTACTGAGGTACCCAGATGGGACGAAGCACGTAAATGGCTGGATGAAAACTGGAAAAGAAAAGAGAGCTCAGTTTTCACTCCTCAGGAACTACTGTGTGACCTTGTTCTCTGTAAGCATGTGCCCCCTCACTGATGACATAAGACAGAAGTGTTGCTTGATTGCCTGACTGATTCACTGATTCATTGATTCATTGATTCATTCAGCCTTGTTGGGGTGGTGGGGGGCAAGGCAAATTTCAAACCTGGACAGGGTACTAATCTATCACAGGGCACACGCGCACACACACACACACACATACACCAGGCCAATCAACCTAGCACACCTGTCTTAAATCAGAGGAATCAGAGGAAACCCACAGAGGCACAGGCTGAAAATGCAGACTCCAGAGGTGTTGGTGTAGTTTTAAAAAAAGAAAACAGGGACTTTTACCCGAATAGGGTGGTGAGGAGATTAGAGGCAGGAAGTTTCTGCATTAATTAAAACAACACAAATAAAAATGTTCCTACAGTAAGTAAAAGAATACATCAGACATGTTTGAAACAACCACATCAGGAATTCCCATCCGCCGGGGGAAACACTAAACGAGCAATGAAAGGAGTCCCTTTGGTTAAATGATGATGCTGATTCTCATATACAACCTAATCTGTTAAACAACAGAAAGCACTTTTACAGAAAACTCACCATCCCAAGAGTGTCCCGAGAAAGACTCACCATCCCAAGAGTGTCCAGAGAAAGACTCACCATCCCAAGAGTGTCGCGAGAAAGACTCACCATCCCAGGAGTGTCCAGAGAAAGACTCACCATCCTAAGAGTGTCGCGAGAAAGTGTGCGATTGTGGCCCCATATTTTGCCATATTTCTTCTTAGGTTTTTCAAGTGAAAGATTCTATAATCATAGAGTTTAATGAGAGAACTGCTTTATTAAGTGATGGCATTAAAAATGCCACAGGCAAAAACACAGGCAAAAACACAATCTGGAAAAAGCATAGTCTGGAAAGTTTGTGTCCTTACCTGCATGCTGCAAATCTTGTGAAGCTCTCCATTGTTAACAGCTTGGCCTGAGTCCAAGGAATGCATCTTCTGGACAAGTAGCTTCAGATCGCTCAGCTCCGTGTGACAGCGGTTCAGTTCTGAACAGCAACACAGGGAGGCCAGCAAGTAGATGAGCTCAGCTCAAAGCTACTCAAAACACATGGGGTGTTTCAGCTCAAAGCTACTCAAAACACATGGGGTGTTATTCTATATGCAGTATTGTGGAAGTGAGGGTAAGAGCTGAGCACTGATCTCGACTAAAACCTTCTAGCTTCATCTGACTCAGAAAACAGCCAACTCTGTTGATTGTAGTCATAAAAGACTCTTAATCTTAAAAGGCTTCCAAAGATTTTTGCCATACGATTCTAATATATTTCACAACACTGTATGCTGACCAGTCCTTTTATTAGTAGCAGAACCCAACGTCTACTCCAGTCTGCTGCTGTACATGTGTGTTAGCACCCCACCCCACCCCCACCCTCCCCCCTCGCAATGGCCAGTTTCCTACCACAGCATTGCAGCTTTTTTTTGGTTGGTCAAACCACTCACAACCTCGTGGTGACACTGACACACAAACAACCTCAGAACAACACACTGTTCCTTGATAAATGTTCTAGCACAACACAGACTATCACACTGCAGACATATCAGGTGTTAGTGCTACACACCACCCACTTTATATCACTTAGCTCCTGTGATCAACTGACTAACTGACTAGCAATGGACACAGTCAAGGGGAGTTCATTAATTATGCATGACAGCAGACGGCTACACTGTGTGCACTTGTAAGATGCACCTATGAGACAGAAATCCTGAGACAGTAAAGTAGCAATAGAGTTGTGTCCAATAAATTGCCTAGTCAGTGTGTGTGTGTACCAAGTACATAATGTACATTTACACCAAAAAAGTCGGTGGAAATATTCCTTCATTATAAACATCTTCTAGGTGTAACAAAAACATTTAGAGGTTACAGTCAGTCTGTTGCAATCCAACTATTAATCAATTTAATCAACTATTAATTCTATCTACTTTTGCCTGGATAGTGGAACACTAATCCTAACCCAGCAGTTTGTAATAGTGATGCAACTCTACTAACGTTGCCTGGTCTCTAATAAAGAAGCTGGTGTGTGGATGTATATTATCACTTCTAATATTTTAGCAACATGTGTAAAAGTATAATATCCTAAGAGGTTTCTAGATAAGTGTATTGTAGCAGGAGAGATGTTCACAGTTGTAGTGAAGTAAACAGAGTTTCCAAAGAAACAGTGTTTGCGCAGTTAACAAAGGACCTCTGTCAGAAACAAATATGTAAATTACCTTGAGTGCAGTTGTCTGGATCATGGGCCTCCTCCAGCCATGCAGACACTTTCATGTCATTGATTCCAGAACTGGCAGGTGGCGCTGCAGTCTGAGTTGGTGCATCATCCAGAGAAGAGCCAGACACACTCTGGTACTGGATCTAAATGTACATTGTCATTTTACAGTAATTAATAGATAAATAAATAATAAAATAATACATTTTTTGAAGGGAAGTAGAAGCAAAAAGCTTAGTTTAAAAAACCCAGTTAGGCCATGTAGGGGTTTATAGGATAGTAGGAAACTTGAAACTAGATGTGCAATGAGACCAGGTAGACTGAGAGAGGACTGGGGTGACCTTGAACAGATGGTTTTGAGAAGTGAGAGGTGTGGTGAGGGAGTGGGCGTGTCCCACTGGCTGGGTTCCCAGCATGCATCTGGCTTTTTAAGTACAGGATTAAGTAATGAAATATTACAGAGATGGAAGAAAGCATTTATACTAATGTAAGTTTTATAAGAGAGATGAATTAAATATTACAAGAAAATTGTAAACTATTGCATTAGTGAAGAAGGGTGAAAATACACTACAACTACATGAACTTTCAAAATGCAGTTGCTGAAGATCTTGAGCCAATAAGTCTAGTTTCAGTTTGCGTTTTGCTGGGGTCTGTTGCATCCACTGTCCATATCTTGCATATCAACTTACTATCTTGCATAAAGGATATTAAAGAAGGGTTGTCAGGATGGTAGTGGTTTTGAAGTTAACAAAAATTAGTGCTCCTGAAGTAAACATCAGCATAACACTGAAAATGAAGACCGTGACTAATAACAAACTGACCAAGGCAAATAATACAGAAAAAAGATCAGACAGATCCGTGGGGACACTTTGAAAACAGTGTCAGTGGCAGAGGTGTGTCCCAACGACAACAAACTGAAATATATTAAACCATCTGAGAGAAAAGTCTTCATTTATCTCTTAGAGTAGAGCGAAAATATCATATTGGCAAGAAGATGCAAAATGACTGTTTTCCATATCAGATGCCACACAAACCCAGACTGGACAGGTTTGAAGAAATTATTATCAGATAATAAAGATTGCAGTTGATAGGCTACAACCTTTTCCATAAGCTGTCAAAAGAGGATTCATGTTCTGTCAGTGATTTTCCAGAATGGTTACAAGGTTTTGTTAGAATGGATATGATGACGGGTGTTTTAATGGCAGAAGGGCAGAACCAAAAGTGAAGTAATGAAGTGACACATAAATGAACTGATTAAATGAGAGGCACTCTTCAAACTGAGAGGTGGGAACTAAGGATCAAGTACACACACGTGGCTGAATCGGATTTAGCTCGTACGTCTAATTTTGAGAGAGGGATTTTGAGAAAGAGATTCAGTAGATAGAGATTCAGTAAAGAGATTCAGAAAGTGATTCAGCAAACAGAGATTCAGCAACGGAGCTGAGAAGTGCATCGCTAGCATCAGGTTTTGCGTCATCTAAAGGGAAATGTCTATAGATATTATTAATGTTATCTTTGAAGAATTAAAGAAAACATGGCATAGCTCACCAAAGATAGAAGGATCAGCAGGAGGGCCTGCAGATGTTTGTTGAGAACAGAAAAGAGTTTTGAGCTTCTGTGTAACGCAGCGTAAACCCTGTTTTTATCCAGAGAGGCCAGTCTTCTTGAAAAGGAGCTCAAGATGGTGACCTATAGCTTTCAGAACATCTTAAGCTCAGAACTGAACTGTGGGGCAGAGGAAGGATATCATCTGTATTGTGGTACTCAGAGACAAAGGAAAGAGGAGCAGAAAAGGTTAAAGGGTCCAATTTTGGTATTGCAGTAGGAGATAAGGGATTTATTAAAAAGCTCAGAGACTGAAGTATCATCTATGGCTTCCAGGAGTTTGAAATGGGCAACGCCAACAAGAGACCGGCCAACCAGAAGTGATGATATACATGCCAGTGGAATGTATTAGATCAGGGTGGACCATAAAAGTGTGTGGGAAAATCAATATGTCAGGATAAATAAATTAAGTATAGACAAAAGCACAGCTGCCAGTGAACAATTAATGAAAAATTAATGTCCAATTAGTCTTTAAGTACAACCATGGTTGAACACATAAAACTTTGCTCTGGGGTCTGGTCTTAGATAGTCTCTGAGTGACATCAGGTTTAGACAAAAATAAGATTAGAAATTTCACCAGTATTTCAGCATGAATCTACTGGATGTAATGTTTTTTATGGGGTCATGGATCTTAGAACATACAAGACTGAACCACACTGAACTAGACTGAACCACACTGAACCACACTGAACCTGACTGAACCACACTGAACCTGACTGAACCACACTGAACCAGACTGTACCACACTGAACCAGACTGAACCAGCACCCCACCAACTACACATTAGTCATTTTTACAACTGAATGGAGAAAACTGTTCAATTGCCTGTACTCAAGAGGGCCAAGGAAACTCATAATTATCATACTGCTCACCACTTCTTCCATGCAATTGTTTCTTTGGGCTGTGTTTCTGTCCTGAGAAAGAACCTGCAGTAAGCCATTGTGAATAAGTGCTGCTTCGTTCCTCTTATACATGCGATGGACACTGAGTTTGGTCACCCACATGTAAAAGAGATCGTGGTTCTTTGCCTTGAAAAGAATCAGAGGGAAGAAACTAATTAAAAACATACCAAATGTAGTGCATTTAACTTAAATGTATTTAGAATAACAAGTTATCTCCAAAGGCCTTCCGAGACATATAGATGCTATGAAACAGCTTACCATTATGTGATAGAGAATGTGTCCAGTATCTAAGTCTATACGTCTTGCATTTCTGTTTACTGACATCACTGCAAGACTGACATCCAATGACCCGTGTAATTTTCCCTTAGAATTCTGTTGGATGGAAGTGCTGTACAGTGAACATATGTATGGAGTATCTCTAAAACTTCAAATGTGTTGACCAAAAATACAGGAACACTTACATCATATTGATTTTTGGAATATCGGAGTATTCCTTTGTCCAACACGAAGTATCTCTATAAAAGAGCAGTTTAAGAAGCATTGCCATTACTAATCAGCGGTTATAATCTGTTATAACTCTCAAACCATAAGAAAAACTAAGATAAGCTAAGATAAGCATGTTGATAACTAACTGGAATTTTAAATTCACATTTGTCATCTCTGGCTTTTTTGGTAATTCTGAATTAATCATTCCAAAAATTATTGACAATTTAAGAATTCAATTATTAACCTTGTGCCAGCCTTTGAGTGGCCATTTTCTCCTCTTCATCAGGTATCCTTCACAGACGCTTGGATAACTCATATCCTGACTGGGATCTTTAATGAGACACGTACCCGTCTGGAAATCATCCATTATCTCCCAGCCCTTTATGTTCTGAAGGTTAGACCACAGGACAGAAGCCCTCACAACTACACGGCACCAGATGAAGAACGTTAAAAAGTAGTTAGATCTGAATATCCAAGTGCACTTTTTTTTACAACAATATCAGCTCAGTTGAATGTAAATGCAGTGTGTGCAAATGGCAGAGAAAGTCACAAAAAGTATGTGGGAACTGTTGAGACCTGTTTAGCTTCAGGTTTCTTAACAGAGCTTGACCAACAGGTTTCCTGCACCCCATGACAAAACACAGTTACTCTTCCTCTATTCTCTGTGCTATTAGTTACAAACCAATTATAAGTCAAGCGTAAATGCAGGTGATAGACGGACACACCTATGTTAGACGGCAATGTTAGACGGACACACCTGTCGTGAGGGGCGGGAGGATGTGGTGCTGCTGCTCCTGCAATAGGTAGGTTTATGCCACCCAGCAGGCATCCTGTCCAGCCCACTCATCTGTGATTGGCTGTGGTTCAGTGAGGATACATACTGAATATGTGTATACTTCTTCAGAACGTCTTGGTTGAACTAAATGTATGTAAATGTATGTACTGCCAGATGTTCATTGTAGTAGTCTAAAATCCATGAATATTACATCAGATACACACATGCAGACAGACTCTAGAGAAACACTCTAGAGGAAAGAGTCTTACTGTTACATAAGAACATTTTGCTTCTAGAACGAGTGTGTGCTGAACAGCAGATCTCTCAGCTGGATCATACTGGCACTTCCCCTCAAGTCCACCTACCAAACAGACACATTAAGATGAGAAAACACACTAACATTTTTGGGGGCTTAGGGCAATAGCGCTTAGCTGCTTCCACTGTCACACTCCTTTAAAAATGGGCTCAACAAAATATACAACTGTATAACTGAAAAAGTAACAACATACAAGTATGGGTGTGTTAAAGCAAACAAGTACAACCACTTCTCTTTAGAACACTGGCATGTTCTCACATGTCCATAAAGCAAATATCTACCATGTTAATTAAAAAATATATTCCACGCTCTGCAACACTCAAACAGTTACAGCCTGAGAAAATCTTTTTAATAGAGGAGCTACAGTATTTTTAGCTCAGTGATGGTAATCTAACATCAGCTGCAGTCTCTTGGGGGGAGGATTAATACCATCATGGTAATTGGCTTTGAGCAACATGTTTTTCGCAGCTCACTGCATGAATATCCCTGAAACAATGACTGACAAGATCACAGGCCAAGGAAACAATGTCAGACTGCAAGAAGATTTTGACTAAAATAACAAACTGATTTTGTGACATAAAACAGAAGTGTTTGACACCTGTGGAGAGTTAGCTTGTGTCTGCCCTTAGCTTGTTTGGTTACACAGTGCTTGATCATTAAGGCAGGATGGTGGAAAACATTGCCACAGTTAACTGACTTGTATCTTCCCTGAGTGGAAGTAAAGAACAGTTTTACTTTTAACTGTACACATTATATTTATTGTAAAAAGACACTGTTATATATCAGTGTTAAAACAACTTCATACCCATAAGTCTGAATATTGTTCTCTTTATGCAAAACTACTGAACTGTGCTGAGTTGAATATCACACACACACACACATATATATATATATATATATATATACACATATACATACATACACATCAGCATTCTAATGTTCATTTCGTCATCTATATAAGCTATTTTTAAAAACCACAGCTCATATTGAACACTTGTGAGAAAGAGTATATCTAAGAGGACTTACACTGCATGCATCCTCACACCTTACCTGAGACTCCTATGTTGCTCCAACATCAGATATTTCACAATTCTGTTTCCATGCAAACGATCACTGTGGTCCCCCACTGAGAAGCTCTTACTTAATAGCCTTAAAAAAGGAAACATTTACTGGGAGTACCTCCTTAAATGTCCTCTGCTACTGACGAGAATTAACATCCTCCAAACCCACCTGGAGTCGTCATGGCACTGGAGCCAAATCATTATCCGCATTAGTGTTTAAGGAGCTACAGGAATTAGAGGAACTGGGAGAAGGTTCTGACATGACACGTATGCACTCCAGCAGATATTTGCTCCTTTCCAGTTCAATATGCTTTGACGACTCAAAATTTAAACACTATTTCAAAAACAGCAAGATCTGACCTGATGTTCGTTTTACTAACTGCTAGCCGTAATACAGTATAAGATTAATTATGACGTTCGGATGAATTCTGAGTGTTATGTGAATTCATTGCCAGAATAGTTAAATGATGCATTCAATATATCAGAGACAATAACAGCCAAAACTGAGACTTTTATGATAAAGTACTGCAAAGAACAACATTAAGCAGGATAGTATGGTTCCGGATGTCTTCTACACAATCTACATATTTATTTGAATCACCCAAGCAACGAAAAAAAAAACAAAAAAAAAAACTTTATTGTGGATTTGGGAATTTATTTCTACATTGAATGCTGATGCATGTCAAAAGCAAATATTCACTTTCATATGAGAAAAGATCTGTAGGTTAACAGGTCCATAAAGAACCTCACAGTTACAATAACACCTTCATTATCAAGCATTCCACTGTTCAGTCCACAAACACGTGACACCCGAGGATGTAAGTAAACTACAAATGTCCTAATCAGCGTCCAGGGGCTGGTGCTCAGGCCTAAGGACATGAAGCTCCTTCAGCTCCTGAGATGGCCAATCCACGTCCATCACAGAGTAATACTGGATCAGGCGATGGCCTCCTCTGCCTTAGAGGCTGTCCCTTGCCCAGCAGGCTCTTCAGTCTGCTGCTGTTTGATATACTGCTGCAGGAGTGCTGACAGCTGGACTGGGTGCCGATGCAGCAGTGAAACGGTCTGTGAGGTCATCATGGTCAGGCCTCCAACGAGCTCACCACAAACGGTGGTCATGGACGGCAACCTGGAGTAGTTAAGGATTCCTTCTCGTGACAGTAACGTGTTCTCTATACAGGCTCCTGGAAGGACAGATTAGAAGCAGCAGTGGGTAATACATCTGTCAAAGTCCATTCAGACAAGAGTGGTGCAATCAGTTAATAAGAATGGCAAACTAACCTAAGAGTACCATCTGTGGGCTACTCCTCAAAACTTGTAACATTTCTTTCACTTTTGGCTCTTTGCTGACAAACATAACAGTCTGTCCAGTGAACAGAGGCTGCATGTTAATATACCGGCTGTCAGGCAGATAGGATCTTACTACCTGTAGTACAAAGGAACCATGTCAGAAACACCAAACAATTCACAGCTCATTTGACAAGTTTGGAGAAGTTATGCTATTCGTTGAGACCCTGCATTACCTGGTTAGGGAAAAATTTGATAGAGATATCATGTCTATGAAGCCTGTGTTTCAACAGGAGCATGTCCTGTGCACTGGTAGCATTCTTCTGGACCACAGCAATCATTTTACACTCCCTGAACACCGTTTCCAAATCGCTCTTCAACAGAATCGCCAGGCCACTTTCCTTTGATAAAATAGAAGATTCATTTAAAGTAGAAGATTCATTTAAAGAAATGAATGTACACTTAGTTGGACAAAAGTACTCAGACATAATACACATACATCCTATGAAACAATACATTTTCTTAACTGATGCTTGATTATTATTGATTTGAGTATTTATTAGCAGTAACTATTTAAATGTTACTACAGTTGTTATTTCATTAGACATTAGAGTGTTCAGTAATGATAGGCAATCAAATGTAATAAGTCAGTTTTAGAATTTAAAAACAAAGTTAAAAAAATAAAATAAAAAACTGAAAAGACTTGATATTTCCTATGATGGGTTAAGTAAAAGCATGTCAAGGATGTAAGTTTTATTTTACAAATCACTTTGATCTTATTTTATCAAGTGAACTGATTGTAATTAACTAGTGGAATTCAAGTACTTGTACAGCAGAGGTGTTTCAGTCACACTTTGAGATGCTATGCGTTGGTGTAGTAGTTCAAACTGTAAGGTTGCTGGCTCTGTAATCTAGGACACACCACCAGTGTTGAGCAGTAACTGACAGTTTTCACCTGCTTAATCTTCCTAGCGCGGGGAGCCAAGGCATCAGGAGGAGCAGAGGGCTTGGGAGGAATGTACTCAGTAACGGCCATCAGCTTCTGCTTGAGGAAGTGCAGGGGCTTCCTGTGGCGTGTGACTGCCTTGGAGCCACGGCGGACACTCTGTGTCAAAGGCAGCCATCCTGTTTGGCCACGTTCATATCAGCAAAAACAAACACGGACATGTACTCTCTTAACCTCTATGTCAAATCAGTTCTAAAAATACTACATTAGATGCATTAGTGTACATTAGATGCTATAATCATGACCATGGGGACCTTCTGTAGATTGTGGTATGACAAATAAAGCTGTTGACCAGAACATCTCAAACATGAGGCGACACCTTTCAGAATATACTATCAGTTGTTCTCTGTTACACCAAGATTAGGTAATAAAAGGCCTGATCATTAGCTGGCAAAGTCGCACCTGAATCAAATGAATTCAGGCAGATACTTATTCGAGTATTTCGTTTCACCTTAAATAATTCCGCAGTAATGTAATACGTCTGTAGATGGCGCTCATAACACGCTAGGAATCACTTATCAGTATTTAATGTAAAAGATACATGGATTTTGCATGTTGAATTTTTGAATGGACTATGTTTCAGAATGTCTACAACATTTCACTGCAGGTTGTACCGTGTATGACTATGTATGTGACAAATAAAACTCTGAAACTTTGAAACTAAATATTACAATTCAAGATCGTCTCAAAGGTTAGAAAAACGGTAAACGGGAGATCCGTGCTTATTTGTTATGACCACACCTGCCAATCAACTTTGTATCAGACGTATCTTACTTATTTATCGATTCATTAAAAGGAGCAAAATGCTGAATTCGAACGAAGATATTTTGCCAAAGCAGTTTAACATGTACAGCGTGAGTAGTGTCGGCACATTTGTTAGACTGATATGACTACTTTATTCATCTAATAGCTAAACTTTGCAAAGGCAGGAAAAAACATAAACACTGGATTATGTTAAAAGCTAAAAGGTTTACTAGAGATTTTGACTGTATTTTACTATGACCTTTAAAACATAAGTGACACTACAGAATACAGTTGCTGCTTAGTCTAAATGATAGAAGAAAACGTCACGAATATGAAAAATCTAATAGCTGCAGGAAGGAATTACTAGACTGAGTGCTGTCTAGTTATTGTCTTTGTGCCTTAACATCCAGTCTTCAAAAGACTACTAACATCCTTAAGTGTTGTACTCGAGCATTTGAAATAGTGCAGTTTTGGCCCAATTCCTATTTGCTATAGTGAATTTGTTCAATTGCTACGGATTGATCTCCCAATTATAAAACATTACTTTGTTTTTAAAACCCGATTTGTAACAGAAATTCAATCAATTTTTTTTTATTTTATTTTGACCTTCCAAACCTTTTGTCTGAGACTATGTGTAGAGCCCGTTCCATCCTCTCGATAGTAACAAGATTTACTATATTTTTACTGACTTCTAAAGTATCCCAAACTGGAATTATAGTCCATGTACAGTTTTTGGATGTTTACAGTATTGAACAGTCAAGTAATGCGCCCCCTACTTGCTGTTTGAAATGACAGCAACATCATTTAAAGAGGAAGAGGAATTCTAATAATAAGCGAACTTCAGCGTCGTCGTGTACTAGGTCTGCGGATCGAGAATTTAAAAACGACAGAGAGAAGAAAACACAGCATCACATAATACATTTCAGACTTTTTTTCTGAATCCATCCTGTGGGTGTCACGCGCATTTGAAGAATTTTATCCAGCTTCGTCAGAGCAGAGAAAACAGAAACCTACTGGTGTGGTAATCTAACATGCACAGGCATTGTTTTTTCGTTTCGTTTGCTTGTTAACTTATTATAAAATTAAACCAAACTAAAGTCACCAAACTAAAATGATTAACTGAAGCTTATTCAAGCAATTTAAAAAAAACAGTACCAGTTTTTGAAAGAATCCTGCCGCACAAGGTCGCTGCCATCTTGAACCGGATGTGTCGTTTGGTGACGCAATTTTCTCAGCGTTTCTGCGCAGAGATTGTCTGAGCCTCTAAACATTTTCCTTGATGATGGTAGTGCATGATATATAGATCTACATTTTAGTGCGCGTTTACCTAACCAGCAATCTGAACATAGTGGTTGTGTTGTTAAATTCATTTAAATTCAAGTTCATTAAATCTCAGTTTCTTACAGGTCGACTAAGAAGCAATTTGTGTATTAAATCGTAAATTTAATTAGTTCTACTATGGCTACACAAACTTCACAATCTTAGTGATTTTGTTTAATGTATGCCAATTTTTAAGAGATACCAAACTCAGAGCTATTCCCGCGAAATTTTACCAAATGACGTTAAGACGTAGTTCCGCCGCGAGGAGGACTTTGACTTATTTGCAAACATGAAACGTGTACTGAGCTTTAAACCGGTCAGATACATACGCAGAACTGCAGAGGACGTCTCATCTAGAATCATCTCTGCACCAGTGGGCCACCGAAGTATATTTTTCTCTCCTTTCTGTACGAAATCTATGAATGACATCACAGCTATGGACCTGAGTGGCATGAGAAAGCAGTACAAAGGCGAAGATGAGGTAACATATTAACGTTTTTTGACAGATTATAATGAACCTAGCCAGTTAATTGACTATCCTCTTGTGGCGAAGACTTAATAGTTGGTATACGTGCACATTTTTAATAATTCATATATAGCTTTCCATAATGAAGCGTACCATAACAAAACCATACCTTTCTGATGTTTTATAAATCATGCATTTTATACATGCAGGTTTCGTATCAAAATTGATTTCTTGCTTTCAGCGGTAAACCCTGGACATTGCTGGTCGTTAGACGGTCTAGGCTACAGCAAGACCCGTTCACTAAAGATCGATCAGCAGCAGTGTGTAAAGTTTAGTTACAGCTTATAGGAGCTTATATATTTCGATATCCCTGAAGAAAACTGCAGAGTAATATTACCACAGGATTAAGGAGGGACACACCCAACAATTAATTGAGTGTTTCAATCTTCTAATGTTAATTCTTGGTTCATGATGTGGTTGAATTCAGTTAATGAACCACCTGTTAAAATCACATTATCAAATCGTAGTCGTATTGGCAAGTAATTGATATAGAAAGCAAAATGCTACCATACACATTCAAAAGAAAAACGAGTTAGTACTAACGAGATATTAGCCGACCATATCCGGACTATATACTAACAGCTGTTAACTAATACAGAGTTGCTCTCTGAAATGAATATGTATTGTATTTTTCCTCATATCTTACAGTGTTTTGTAGAGGATCACCTTGCTTCTCTTGATCCAATAAAGCAGTTTGGTGAGTGGTTCGATCAAGCTTCGGCATGCCCGAAAATTGGCGAGGCCAACGCCATGTGCATAGCAACAGCGTCAAAGTGAGAATATAATGCTTGTACATACAATAATATCAATAAAATACATTATCATTGACGGTACCGTATCTGAGACATTGATGAGTCCCCCACTTTGATACAGTACTGGTAGTCAGTCTGACGTGTAGTGCTTTGGCCTGACACGGCTTATCCCATCCTGTGTGGTCCTTAGGGATGGAAAGCCCTCAGCTCGTGTGGTGCTTCTGAAGGGCTACAGTGATGAAGGGTTCGTCTTCTTCACCAACTATGAAAGCCGTAAAGGTAAAGACCTGGTGAGTCTACACCTGCAGTCTCTCAAACTCCTCCTTTTTTGTTGCTTTTGTGTGTTTGTTGTTTTTACTTGGACCCGAAACAAAAACGCACGGTCCTTACGTGGTACTTTTCCGTAGGAGAGCAACCCCTATGCCAGCCTCGTCTTCTACTGGGAACCGCTGAACAGGCAGGTGAGTGCCACCAAAGACGCCTGCTCATGGCCGTCAGTCCACCTTTCCCTACCCGCTTACCTGTGCCGTCGGGTATGCCATTGCTGAGATTCCGAGTCGGCGTATTCTCTTCCAGAAATCTGTTTGTAAGGAAAACTCAAGTTTGTGGCTCTGCAGGTTCGCATTGAGGGCACTGTGGAGAAAACTGCACCTCAGACCTCCTGTGATTACTTCCACTCGAGACCCAAGGGCAGTCAGATCGGTGCAGCCGCAAGCAGGCAGAGCACAGCTGTAGCTGACAGGGAGGTGAGCAAAGCGAGTTTAACCTCCACCCTGATATCCTGTGCTCCATTCACCATATGATATGGTTTACGGTGGAGCGGTGGAAGTACTCTGCATGTCAGTGGCTCTGTCTTGTTCAATATGTGCAGTACCTGAGACAACAATATGCAGAACTCGAGGAGAAATACAAGGACTCTGAGGTTCCGATGCCAGATTACTGGTACGTGTTAAAGAAATGCCGAGTTTTGGATTTCTTTAGTGAGCAGCACTGAGAAGCTCCGTCTAACCAACATAATAAATCTGTGAATGAAGAGCTCTTGAATAATAATTATACTAATTAATAGTAATTATAGTGAGCATGTTTGATCCTGAGTGTACAGTGCTTGTTACAGTTGGCTCTTCTTTGTGTAGGGGAGGCTATATTGTCAAGCCCTTCCTGATTGAGTTCTGGCAGGGTCAGACCAACAGGCTTCACGACCGCATCGTCTTCACAAGGCCCAAAGATGGAGAGAGCAAACTAGGGGACATGCAGCATCAGGCGGAGGGGGGTTGGGTGTACCACCGCTTGGCCCCCTAGTCTTGACCATCTTCATCAAACCAGAATTCTGTTACCACTAGTGATACAGCCATGAATTAATCATCATTCTCCAGTAACTGACAGTCATTTTGATGTTACAGATAATATAATGCTGTTTTGTTAGGAAAGACCCTTGACAAGTAGTAGTTTTATCTTTGTTAACCAATCTAAAGATCTTCACGAATGCTATTTTACCTAGTCTAGTCTGCGGTGTTTGAGTGCAAAATCTAGTTATATTCACACAGATGGACAACCTTGCTGCACCTCAGACAAAACCATAATACAAATACAATAAAGCACTTTTCCATCATTACGTCAGAAAATTACCACTTAACAAATTACATTACATTTGTGATTTGTTTTCTATTTCTTGGTCTTATTTTTGTGTCTCAGTCTTAAAAAGGATGAAGAAATATTTCTCACTCTGTGTTTTGAATTTAAATAAAATGTAGTGGCAATAAATTATTGGTAAAATATTTAATTAGATAGAATTATACTCTTGTTTTAATTTTTATTTGATATTTTGCCATGTCTTGCCAGCAGATGGCACTGTTATACAAATGACACTGCAATTTTAGAGTTCAGCAAGAGAACTCGTACTGTATCTTGGTCATTATAGTGTTGAAGATTATCTTTTGTACTAGGCATATCTGAGGTTTGTAAAGTAGGCGATAAAAGTAACAAAGCAGATGTATTGAAAGGATTTTTACACTGCTCCCTTTTGCCTTTATACTATATGACCTACATACTTTGGTCATTGTATAGTCAAAACTTTGTTTTACTAAGACTAAAAGTGAGTAGTTTTTTCTAGTTTTATATCATGTCAAGCATTCCAGTCATCACCTCTAAAACTAAGCATCATTCTAAATCTTAAACAATTTGATTAAATAATAATACACATTTTGAGTATGTATATGTGTGTGTGTGTGTGTGTGTGTGTTAAAAAGGTTCATAAGTTATCTATGGTGTGACTCAAACATTATCACACAATTCTGCATGCAGAGAACCCAAAAGCAAGCCCACTCAACTAATTTCAAAAGCATACTACTGAAAATCTTGAATCTTATAGCCTTTCCCCTACAAGAAAATCTGCAGCACATCTGGACATCTTCTAAAGTTCACAGATTTTCTCCTTCTGAAACCACATTAAACACCTCACATCTTTTGTAAATGCTGTCTCAAAGTAATAATGTTTTAGAGCAACAGTTGTATTAACACTGATGGTCTGTCGTACATTTGTGTATACATTGTGCTGTTTAATCACAATGTGTCATTACACTCAATATTCAAGTTTACATGGAGACAGCCTTAGGTTATATATTAGATTTGGCTTCAGTATGTGGGTGATGTCTGGAGACTCCTTAGATGTGCGGTATGTTTTCCCTTAGTCACCCAGTGATTTATCTTTCTACACTACTATAGTACATAACCCACCATGAACATCTGAATCAAACATCTGAATAATCACATCATAATACAGTTCACATTTCACAGTGATAGATGTAAATTCACAATAGGGTAATTCTCATGTTCCATGGTGTGCTGAATGAGCGTCGGGTCTACAGTCAGGTCTATGTTGACGACGGGTCTACGGTCGGGTCTACGTCGACGGCCGGAATGTCCGTGGCCGCGGCTTCTGAATTGCGGTGAAAGGTCGTGTTCTGCTGCCGCACGAATTCAGCGTAGGCGGCGTTCTTGCGTACCAGTTCGTCGTGGGTGCCCTGCTCCACCACCTCACCCGCACGAAGGAACACCACATGCTCAGCCACCTGGGCACCGCTTGCCCGGTGCGTGATGAGCAGGACGGTGCGACAGGATGAATCACGCAGCAGGGCCTGGTGCACCTGCAGGACACGACGGGACCCAGTGTGTTTAGTCTGAGGGGAACACCGGTAGCCTTCCAGTAAAAAGTGTTCATAAGCCCCAGCTGCTATGAGTATGGCATAGTACTGCTTCATTATGTGTATGTTATGGTATTACTCTGTTACGAACGTGACTGCAGTGTATGGTATGACATTACTCTTTTACGAGTTTGACTGTAGGTACCATGTGCTCGCTCTCTGTGTCCAGGTCGCTCGTGGCGTCATCCAGCACAAGGATCTGTGGCTTCCGGACCAGAGCTCTCGCTATGGCGATGCGTTGTCTCTGACCGCCAGACACTTTACTGCCCTTTTCACCCGCATCTGTAACACACACACACACACACACACACGCACACACATCAATATTCTAAGCACAGTTAAGTAACAGTGGCACCAACCACAGCAGGTATAAAGTACTCAGGACATCAAACACTGACACATTTCTTGCTATTCTGCATCTCACCAGTATCATAGCCATTCGGGAAGTCGGTGATGAATTTGTGCGCGTGAGCAAGTTCAGCAGCAGTCTCCACCTCTTTGTCTGATGCATCCATCTTCCCGTATTTGATGTTCTCCCTGATGGTGCGGGCAAAGAGCACGGGCTCCTGGGAGACCACGCTAATCTAAACCAGCCAAACAGCTCAAATGAGAAGCCTGTGTGAGCAATAGGCAGCCCAAATAGAGGACCTTCCTGTTCAGCTTTAAAAAGTATCCTCATTAAATGTGAACTTACATATGTGGAAAGCTACTGCATATTATAACTGACTGTAACAGAAGAGTGTCGTATTGCTTTTATTCTTCCTTTAGCTCTTTTGTTCTTAAGTTTTAACAGGTGAAGAGGTAAGAGATTCTGCCACTGGACTAATTCAACTCAGAAAGATGAAGCTAAATGTTATGTTTATGCTATTTGCACTTCAAAGGGAAGATTAGGCATATAGACCTGTCAGAAAGGACAAACAACTCCACATGCAGTCACAGACACCGTTACCTTCTCATGCAGATACTTCTCCTTGTAGCTCTGCAGCGGTTTTCCATCCAGCAGGATCTCTCCGCTCTGAGGTTGATAAAACCTGTCCAGCAGCCTGACAATGGTGCTCTTTCCCCCATCGGCGGGGCCCACAAGAGCCGTGATCTTCCCAGGCTTCAGCTCCAGCGACACACCCTTGAAAGCCCCACCCACCCAAATATGATCAACGGCTTGTCACGGACGAAGAGACAGAGCTGCGTTCAGCCCATAGCATTTGGTTTGTAGTTTTTGTATTTTTGTGCTCACCTTGAGAATGTTCTCACCAGGCCTCGTAGGGTAGGCAAAGATAACGTTGTTGAAACTGACTTGACCTTCAAGTGCAAGAGGAGCTAAAGTTCCTTCAGGAGGAACATCAGGTTTGCGGTCCACATACTCAAAGATCTTCTCTGAAGCACCAACGGCCTTCTTCACTCGAGGGTAGTAGGACATCAGAGCCTGAAAAACAGCCGACCGATTTATCAAAGCAAGCCAAAAACAACCTAGTTATGTGGCAAAGAAGTACCAAGCCAACAGCTATACAACAGATGCAAACACAAAACACTGAATTTTTCCTGACATGCTTTTACCTCCAAGGCAGAACTGAACTGCAGCTCATACAGCACAAAAGCCACCAGATCACCACTGCTGACATCACTTCCTGCTACCAGCTGCCCCCCATAGTACAGGATGCTGACTTTCAAGGCTAGGCTGGACATCTGAGGAAACAGAATCATTTCCAGAAGCATGTTCAATGCAACACAACATCACGAAAAAACAATAAAACGTGGAACCGTAATCATAATAGTGTTAACTGGTTTTTGCTAGGTTTTGTCAGCTCTTAGCAACATTAGCTAATCTTGTCTTCATAAGCATTTGTTACAGCACCAACTCCCTTTGAAAGTACTGCACTACCAAATTCAGACGGCATTCCTGGATGCTGTTTTAGTGGTTGGGGGATATTGACACAAAGTCAGTTTGGTTATCAAGGAAAAGTCTAACATGTGGAAAGGAGCAGTCTGTCTGGTCTTACACTGTTGGTCCAGGTGGAGGCAGAGTAGGCCGCGGCTTCCACCTTGTTAAGTGCGTAGGTAGCCTCTAGGCGAGTCCGGTATCGCTCCGTCTCACCGTCCTCGTTAGCAAAGCTCTTCACCGTCTTCATGGAGGAGAATGTCTCTGTGGCAACCTTGTTAGACTCGGCAAGAGAGGCTTGCACCTTCACAGAATGCGTCTGAGGAGAAAAGTTGAATGGTAAGGTTCAGCCGGGCACTTAGAACATGTAAATGAATCACCCATACAACTCCTAAATTATCCATATATCTCATGACTCACTCATACAACTCCTGAACCATATCACCCTTACAACTCCTGAACCACAAATCACCCATTCAACTCCCCCTACAGGATTCACGCAGGATCAGTATAGGCATCAGATCTGTATATTACATGATATCACACAATAGGTCTCTTTGCTTTCTATTTCATCTGTCAGTGAAACAAGCAAAACAGCCACAATTCATTTATGAAGTATTCATTTATGAATCTTTATAAAAAATAACTAAAATTCAGCAGCATTTTGTGTAAAGCTGACCAACCTGGCTGAACCTTCCAGAAAACTCTGGGATGATCCAGATGATGGGAAGGCCAAGTACTGTGAAGAAGGAGAGTCGGACGGAGAGGAGCATCATGGAGCCGTAGAGGAAGAGCAAGCGCATGGAATACCACATGACGAGACTCAGCTCCTCGCTCAGGGATTCGCTCATGGTGTTGGTGTCCGTGGTGATTCGGGACACAATCTCCCCTGAAGAGAACATAGAAACAGTGGCCTGAGAGCTCCTCCCGACACCACGACACACGTCTATCACAAACACACAGAGCTATCCTGATACGACAACACGTCTCAACAGACACCGTCAAACTAAACACGCTTTGTCAGAAAAAACAAGTAGGTGATGGCTCAACAAAGAACAGAGAAAAAACACATCCATCAGGGAACCAGACATGACATTTTTAAGGCAGCTTTAGTTCATATTATCTTCAGGAAAGCTTTTCTAACCTGTTGAAGTACTATCGAAGAAGGCAATTTCCTGCTTCAGCACACACTCGAAGACTTGCTTCTGAATGGAGGTGTGAATGAGACTCATGGTGATGTTGTACATGAGGTCACATGCAAACTCGAACACAGCACTGCACAGAGGGGAGGAGGGACCGCCCTTAGCAGGAAGACCACCACCACAACCGCCTCCATCACCATAATCAAACACCCAATATTTAGCTAGAGGTGGATGGCTGAGGTTCAGAAAATTAAAATCCTCTCTAAGATTTTTTTCCATCTGCCTGTGGCTTCATCACATAGCTTGAACCAGCAACTAGAGTTAATTAGCATGATGCAAAATCTAGATCCCTTCTAGATTACTTCTAGATCACTTTTACAATGCTGAGAACAGGATTGAAAATGCAGGTTCCTTCTTAAGCACATCCCCTAGTCTAACGCAGTGTAGATTCATCCTGAAGCATAAGACAAAGGCTGTGAAGTGGGTGGAGCTGCTTCACGGCCCCTGGTCCAGCCGGCTCCGTCTTACCTCATGATGGTCAGTACCGCCATGATCTTGATGGCGTTGCTAAAAGCCTCGGGCTCATCCTCATTCGCAATCCAGTCGGTCATTTTCCCAGTGTAATGCGGAATAGCCATCTCCCCTGAAGTTACACCACAGGTGATATAACAGGTTACAGGCCGAAACTCTCATAACAACGCTAAACTAAACAATAAACAACAGGTTTGTGCGGAGCATCACAACTAACGCAAAGGCTAATGCTAGATAAAAGAATATGGGGAAATTCCATTAGAAAATGAAAGTATGGCCAGCAATATCTGCACTGTGATTGAGCTTAAGTGAAAGTGAAAGCAGTACATGATTATCTTAAAGTAACATTCTGTTTAGCTTTTCTTGACATGCCTTCATTGCAATGGAAAGTTTCCAAATTTCTTCACATAATCATTCACCAAATGCAATGGGGCAAAAGTAAAATGTGTCACTAGCGAAATAACCCCCCCCCAAAAAAAGGTTCTGGGTTTGACTTTTGAGTTTATTACCGAGAGATGAAATGAACACTAGGACGATGACGGCGGTGAAGCGTGACCGGTATGGCCTCACGTAGCTGAGCAGCCGTTGGAGGGGGCCCTTGCCACTCACCGGGGCTGTGGCCGGGGCCTTTGAGAGGACTGAGGGCGCGTAGCGTTTCCATAACAGGAGAGACAGAGCCATAACAGCATATCCCTGCAGAAGCTGAACAGCAATTCCAGAACGACTTAGAGTCTATAAACATTTATTCCTACAGAATCATGCACTCACGTATATAAAGAATGCCAGTTACCCCTTGCCAGGTGTGCCAATTCCAGAGAAGCTCCACTGTTGACTGGCCACAGGCCCAGAGGAAGGTAGCGTAGGCTGGATATAACAAACTGTGCACAGTCACAGTCTGGAACCCCTCGAAGCTTCTCATCCAGGATGGGCTTCCGGGATAATACCAGGTTATGACATGAAGGACGCAGAATCTCAGCAGGCCGCCGACCCACAGAGTGGCAAAAGCGTGTGGGGTGAGGAGCGGGGAGAGCAGGGCTACCCCGACCGTCAAAACCACGCACACGTCCACGCACAGGAACAGACACGCAAACAAGCACATCGCTATAGCAGCCTTCATTCCCGGCCCTAGGAAAGAAGATAACTTATAAGTCATAAAGAATTAGCCACGAATAAAAGAGAAAATGTTCATCACAGAAACAAAAAGGGAAAAAAAATCTGTTAAAGTACCTTGCAGTTAAAATGGTGCTCAAATATAAACTAGTTGTTGAATGAAAGCCGAGGAACTTTCACTTTCACTATTGCCTCTGACGATACCTTGTAACTCTATACTAACAGTACATAGACTGTAATGGCTTTTAGCAATAACCTGCACGTCTTTCAAAATTTGAGCTACAAGAACAGTTTTAAAGGACCGCTTTATACTTTTTTAGGTTTTAAGACGTAAACCTTAAACGAAGAAGCTACGTTAATCTGACAATTCCTACTGTTAGCTTCCGACTTACTCTCCTTGATCACCAATCGTTCAAGACCAAAAGCTTTAAACCTTTACGATCAATTTAGTCATGGAAAGAAAAAGATATCTTAGCTCGGTACAGAGACCTAATTGAAAATATCCGGAACACCGTGCTCAGACAAGATGTAGAGACCAGGCTCCCTGAAACCGAAAGTAGTTAGCCAGCTATCCTACCTAAGGGGAAATGCCCTTATATGAAAATGCTCAGATAACTGAAACTCGAGACCAGGTTTTATCATGACTTACAGAAAGAGGTAGCATGCTTGAAGAAGGTGCCCTCCAAAAGACGTGCATACGTTTTGTAATTTTTTTTAGTGGGAGTATATAATGGTCGGTGCACTCGGTTCTGTGTGTCGTTGGTTAATAAGATATTGCACCGTGAAAAGAGCGACATCTCCTGGTTAAAATATGAATGTTTTCAACTGAACAAAAAAATTATAAGTGCATAGGTTATGCGTGTAGGCTTTAGTCACAAGTGTAATCCAATAAAAACAACCGTTAGTTTTTATTTCATTAATTTTACAAAAAATCGTAATCATTTTTCATTTCAGGATTACTAAAGGTATTATTCTAATTTGTATACTATTTAAGACCAATTCACACAGAAATTACATATTGGTTTCTGTAGTAATGATTATCCACACCATCATTTATTAGTAAAACAAATTTTGGTCATTTTTTTGACTACCTGAAGCATATTCCACTCAACTCTGTTAGCACTTGTATTGTAAACATCTATTGTGCCAGTCAGACTATAGTTATAACAAAAAACACTCACGTCTGCAATGTTCACACAACACACACACACACACACACACACACACACACACACAATCCTAATCTTTCCCACACAGTGGCAGGAAGTGCAGATATCCGCAGTGCTTCTGAAAAAGAGAGTCGTGAGAGACGTTAATGATGGTGGGGGGTGTGGACCTAATCATTTGCACGGCTGAAGGTGTTTCTGTACAGGACCTACGAGAGGAGGCCTACGGTCTCAAAAAGATCCTGTCGGGAGAAAAGGTCACACAGACCCTGATAGAAGGACAGGTTTAGCGATTAACCTGCGTGTGATAAACTATATTCAGAAACAAGGTGGAGATACTGCCTGACTGACAGTTTAATATGGTTCTGCTGCTGGGTCTCATCTGTACTTTATGGCCTCTCTGCAGAGTGTGTGAAGGTGAGTCAAAATCAACAGCCTGTGATTTAGGAAATCTTTGGATGGATGGATAGTTCAAATGATGAATAGATGGTAGAATCTATCAAATAACCAACAGCTGGAAGGATGAAAATATGAACGAATGGAGAAGTGCCTACGTAGATGGAGATAAACGGATTGATGCGTGTTGGAAATGTTTTTAACGGAATCAGAGAACTGTTTGGTTGTTAAAGTGATAGGATGCATTTAGTTATTATTTCATGATCTTTTGAATCAGTTTGGAAGAGAGCTGATAGCCTTTTTCAAAATAATATCAAATTCATCTTTAAAGCAAAATTTTGCATTAAAGACCATTATTTCCTGACTTTTTGCTTTATCACTGAAAAATAATGTAAGATGAAATAAGTGTATTTGAACAGTCAGATCTTTAAAATAGAACATCAGCAAAAACATGACCTGGAAATGCTTTAAATACACTCAGTTTGAAGTTAGACTTACTTCAGAGCTACGGTGTCAAGTTCTGCTTTAACTGTTTGTCTATAATGGACATTATTGTCTGCTACACCTGTAAATCTATTGTCCTTCTGTGTTACATTTTTCATCACCATGGTTACGCCCTTCAGCTCTAACCCACTCCCATTCCACTCCATTTCCTGTTGCCATTCATCTATCCTGGACATTTCCTGTTTGTGTCAGGCCCTGAGTTTCCTGTTTCCCCTCCGACTCAGGAAGAGGACACACCTCCCAAAGCCTCTATAGTATTTGACCCTCTTTGTCAGCCATTTTTTTTCTCAGTCCAGACACAACCTTCTGTGTGTTCTGTGTGAGCAGGGTGGACACAGGGGTGTCAACAGGGTGGACATAGATATGGAACACATAGAATTTATAGTCATTCTTTGTGTGACCACTGAATTACGCTGTGAATATGTTTCATGCCAGATATTCCACAGAGGGTCTATACAACATTATATTAATATTACATTACATTAATTCCTAAAACTAATTAGTAGATGTGTTTAGTTTGTGACATATCTCTGCTCTGTATTCTATCAGCTTCTCCTAGCAATCCCTGGGGCAGCTGTCCTGCTGACAAAATGTGTAAGAGTAAGTTTGGCAACAGCGTTTGTGATAAGGAGTGCACGGCTCCGCAGTGTCTGAGGGACGGATTGGACTGTGTCAAAGCCAAAGAGTCTTGCAAGTAAGATTTCACTGCGTACATGACAGTCACTGATCTGAGAGCAGCGGCATGTCCTCGCTCGTATACTGCAAGGTAACACATCAGCCTGCCCGATGTATCCCTTCTCTCTTCCAGGACAGGCTACGTTCAATATTGCCGCGATCACTATGACAACGCATACTGCGAGAACAGCTGCAACACGGCCGCCTGCGGCTGGGATGGCTCCGACTGCTTCCAGAACCAACAGCCCAACTGGGCCAGGGGAACGCTGGTCCTGCAGACCTCCATCCCGCTCCACAAGGGCCCGTTCCAGAACGGGTCCCTGCTGTGGGCTCTCAGCGTCCTGCTCCAGACTAGCGTCAAGCTGAGGGGGGCGGTGCCGTTCCAGACCAGCAGAGACCTGTTCAGCCTGGAGCCTGAGAAGCTGGTGGAGATGTACCAACAGACACCTACCCACAAGAGTAATGGGTAACGGCTTTCTATCGCAAGCGTTCAAGTTCTTATCAGTTTGGTAATAACTGTTACTACAAAGTAATAAGCATTTTTATTGGTTGTAATAAATAATAGTGTCACACAGCCTAGGTGGGTGAGGGCATTGTTTCTTTTGTTTCAGTTATTTCTGCTCCAACACAGAGCTGTGTGGTGAAGGGAATTTTCCACTCACCTTAAATAAAATACACAGTACAGGCAAGTCTGGGGGTCTAAAATGTTTGGATGAATCACATGAGCAATGAGCCAAAACAATGAACTACACAGCACTCTGCAGTTTCACAGGGTTGGGAGGGAGGAACCCTGGCATTCTTGAGGCTTGCAGTAATAAATCATAATATTTTAGAGTATTTTTGCTGTAATATATCTGAATATTCTGGAGTCTTTTTGCTGTGTTAAATCTGAGTATCCTGGAGTATTTGTGCTGTAGTAAATCAGTTGTGCCCCTCTCTGATGCATCCTTGGTTTTGTCCATTGCTGCTCAGGTCCCTGCTGTACCTGCAGGTGGATAACAGGCCGTGCACCCAGCAGCTCTACACTTGCTTCCCATATGCAACTGAGGCAGCGGACTTCCTGACCGCTACGCTGGAACTGAACCGCGTCCCAGCTCTGGTCCGGCTCGAGCTCGCCATGCTGGTCGCCATCCTGGGGATGGACCAAGAGATCCCAGTGAAAGAAACTATCGCGGGGGTGACCAGTGGTGCGTTTGGGCTCACCACACACTCCCTAACTGATGTCTAGGATCCATGTATCATAAGCAATGCATGAACTTTGTGCATAATTGCATGTGTCTACATTGTAAATGGTGAAATTGTTCATTTTTTTTTACATATATGCTCTACTGACAAATAGATTATGGTATTGAAGGAACACCATATTTTTTTTTCTTTGATCTGTTTCTTCTGAATTAAACAATGAAGAATCTCCTGCTTGGCTGTGGCCTGTGGTGGGTGTGGCAGTGGGCATGGGTGTGGCCCTGGCAGTGGTGGCCCTGGCACTGCTCGCTTGGACCAGGAGGAGAAGGGAGAGGAGAGAAGGAGGTGAAAGAGTGCGCCACCGGTCCACTGCCACGGACAACAACAACGGCAGCAAGGCCTGGACGCGGAGTTCGGCCGAACAGCATAAGGGAAGAGGTAGGCGGGACAGGGAGAAGGACAGGAGCAATGGCAAGAAGAAAAAGAAGAAAGGGCAGGAGGCGGGGAAGAGGCGCAGCGAGCCACTTGGAGAGGACGCTATTCGGATGCGGTGAGTCGCACCATTTTGGTTTTGTCCAGCAGATGGCGCCAGATCAAAGGTTGGCCAAGGTGCATTCGGAGGCTTAATTCTGTTTGCACGGTTTTTCAGGGACCCTTGTTGTGTTAGACAGCAACCAGGGGGAGGATCTTGGGCCAGAGGTCATGGAAACATTTCCCATTCTTTAAACAACAAGGATAAAAATAGCCCTTTCACCATACTTCCTTTTCCCACCCACACATACAGGATGAGAAAACAACGATGTACTTTTCTTATTTCTGTTACTACTGTAGATTTAGTGAGAGAAACACCTTTATTCCATTGGCAGGATTTTTTTTAAGCTATGTCATAAGAAACTGTTATAATGCAATTATAACGTCCTGGATGTTGATTCCAGGCCTCTCAGGAAAGAGCTGGACATTGGCAGTGATACAGATATGACCCAGAGCTCCCTGGAGGACATCACGAGGACCATCTGTGACCACAGGTCTCCAGCCCAGAAGCGATTTGACCTCAACCACCAGCAGCCATCTGTGCAAGGTAAGATGTGGGGCATTGCTTCAGGAGAAACCAACAAGTTTCCCGCTGATTCCTTCCACCTTCTCACCATTTCCACTGATTTCCAGCACTGCCAAGGAGGTGGGAGAGGAGTCCTGCCCCCCTGCAGCAACGGGCAACAACCAGTGTGAGTGCACATGAAGCTAGCTTACAATTTTCTGCTGTAACAAGAAACCTTAAGAATTTAACAATTTAAGAAATAAGTAAGAAATCAAGTTCATAGGCACTTCCAAAAGTCCCTGCCCTTTTGCCCGTCTACATCAAGGGAATGAGCATTTGGCCAATCCCCAGCGTCTTTGTGTCACTCCTCCCTACAGTCCGGCGCGGTGCAGTGGTGTGGCCCGGATGGCTCCGTCGTACTGATCCGAGCCGTGCGAAGCGGTCTGGACAGGGTGGTACTGGAGCTGCTGAGGGCAGGCGTGCCGGTCAACAACACCGACCACACCGGTGGGCAATGTTCTCTCGTTCAACACGTAGAGCTGCCCAAGGAAGGTACCGCTCGGCCAGAGCTGCCAGGGCGGTGCCGAGCTCCGTCACACGTAGCCTCTTCGTGCTAAACCTCAGTGACGTTTGTTTTAATGTGGTCTAGGTTTGTCTCGTAAAACCCCTGCTAGGAGGTTTCTAAGCCATTTAAAAAAACGCTACCATAAAACTTGGCTTTGACGATTCCTGATTGGGATTTTAAAGTCACTGTAGATGATAGCGTGGTTTTGTTTGTGTTTTTCTTCTCTTTTTTTAAAGGATGGGGAGTAATGTATGCGTTTTCCTCCTCTCCCCACTTTCTCCTCCTCCTCTCCCTCTGTCCCCTCCGCCACTCTCCCTTGCTCCCCTCACACTGCACCTGCTTCTCTTCTCCAGAGCCCCTGATACCAAATGACAATTCTGAACAAAGTTAACGTGCTGTAGCGTATTCAGTGTGGGCGTTTTTAAAAATACATATAAACCTCCCCTGCTTCTCTCTCTCTCGTTCTCCCTCAGGCACAAACTCCCTCGTTGAGGTCACTCTCACTCTTTTTCATAAGTCCTACTCTGTGGTTTTCTTAGTCCGAGTCTCTTCTCTTTCCTAACTCCCCTAACTGTCTCCTACACACTTCGTGTTTCTGTATATGATGGAACCTCTCCTGCCTTGTTTTCTTTCCTTTTTCCCTCCTCTCTAAATCCATTCTCTCTGCCAGGGAGATCCGCCTTGCACTGGGCATGCTCAGTAAATCACCTCTCATTGGCTCGGACACTGATACGCTACGGTGCCGTAGTAGATCTGCAGGATCACAAGGTAAATAAATAATAATTTGAGAAAAAAAAACAAACAAACAAGAATGTGATGTTAGAATTTTTGAAAATTCTAAAACTTTGCCATGTTGTATTTCAAGGGTGAGACTGCTCTCTTTCTCTCCGCCCTTCATGGTTGCTATGAGACCGCCAGATTGCTCCTCCTAAATGGAGCCAACCAGGAGCTGACAGACCGTAGGGGGCGCCGGCCAATAGATGTGGCTCGGGAAGCATTACATCATCAGGTCCTTGAGCTCCTGTTGGCCCACAGAGTCCAGCGTAGTCCATTTCCTGTGGAATCAGGCACTGAGGTGCTGTGGGACGATCGCGGTTATTTGTATTCTCCGTGGCCAACGACGCCTCCTAGCCTACCCGGAAGAAGTGCGTCCTTTTCTGGGGTCATAGGTAACCGGAACCTCTCTTCACCACCCCCCAGGTAAACTTCAAACGATTCTATAAAATTACAGTTCTTCACCTTTTCACTAAACTAAAATTCAATGTTTAGTTTTCATCTACCTGCACTATACTCAGTTAGACTCTTGAAAGTTTACACACTCAGCTAGTGAAAGTAATGGAGATGAAAAACTTCAAAATACACTATAATGGAGATATTTGAGCACGTATTTACCAAGGGATCTGTATGATAATCATCTCTCGTGTTGCCAGAATGTCTCTAAACATCAAATTATTTGTGTCGTCAGCATTGACTGGCCAACAAGTAGAGAACAGTGCAACTCTGCCCAAAACTGGCGTCCTGTGCCAACCCAGTCTGCCACGGCTCTGGTCAGCCCCAGGATCCTAGGACACCCACCACGTCCAATCAGCACACTCCAGGAAGTCACCTCAGAAGCAGAGGAAGAAGAACGTGAACCGACACAGGATGTTTCCCGGGCGTCAACGGCTCACTTCCAGTTTCCTCAGCCAGCGCCACGGCAACGTTCCTTTTCCTGCACTCAGCCGGCGCTGCAGCGCCGCTTCAGTAGCAACCAACCAGACTTTCCTGCTCCCGTCGCGCCAGAGAAACGAGCCAATGAGCATGTAGAGATAGTGATCGTGCCCCACCCTATGGGAAGCCCCAGCCAAACAGAGAGTATAAGTGCAGGGATGGTCACCAATATGGTTCAGACAGAAACTGAGAATAAAAAAAGCTGTGAACCAAAAAATGACGGTTACACCGTCAGTAACAACCCCGCGTCAGTCCAGACCGTTCTGTGACGAAGAGACTGGAAAGATGTATTTTCATGTTTGAGTTCAAAATATAAAAGTCTGTATTAAGTGCTTCAACAAATACATATTGTATGAATATATTTCGATATTGATAACCATGACATTGCCAATCAAGGGTTTTATTTTAGCTTAACTATCTGAAAATGACTAAAAAAAAAAATACTTTAAAAAAAAATTAAATTGGAAACTCAAATGGTCTCAAGAGAGTGAGCCAGAGACCATGGCTTCAACAAGATGAGCACAGAACGTCCCCAAAACATCTCGACATAGGCTTGCGTGGTATTTGTATGACATACAAAACATTTGTGTGTGAGGGGCAGCACCTGCATGCACTTTTAAATAAGCCTTCTCCCAAAGGTACTGAATGTGTACACAGACGGTCTTTATTGTAAAAGAGGTAGAGAATACAGGTGTTTCACTGTACAGAGAAAAGACAGCACTGTTGATATACGCATTCAAACTGTTAATAAAGGCAGCAAAACACACCCCATTCATATAATAAGTACACACAGTAAAAAAGAGAAATACACACACAAAACAAAAACAATCAAATCTTTGGATTGTTCTCTATTGCGCCCTTTCCCCATGCCAATTCATCTCTAGCTGAGCTTTACTTAAACAATAGGGGTTAGAATAGAGTGTTAACAATAACAGGGTTATAGTCATAAAGAAAGCAGTCTTAATGCAGTTTAAAAAGTTCCCTCTTCAGAACCCAAATATTGCAGTAACGAGTAGTGGAAGTAATGGAGTGAAAACATGAGAAATAAAACGGAAACAAAGAGGAGAAACATAACCGTCGAACACAAGAGCCTAAACGGGATTACTCTCTCACTCAGACTCTTGGTCTCTCTCTCTCTCTCGCACGCGTACAAACATCCTCTTCAGACAATATGATGTATAAAACCAAAAACAAACAAGAAAACAAAACAAAAACAACAACAACACAAAACAAACCAACTAACTGCTCTGGGGCAGTAGAGTGACCATCATTCTTTCCATCTTCTTCTTCGTTCTCGTGTCTTCAACATGGCGGTCTGCGGCGGAGACCAGCGGCGTCAGTCGGAGTTGTCGGAATGCTCACTTCCAGGAGGAGAGGGAGGCGTGTTCTGTTCCTGCCAGTTTCCGTTAGTCTGCATAGACACGGACACAGAGAGAGAAACATACAGCGAGACTGTAAACAGCCAGCTGGTCTCCACTCGCCCGAGCCCATTCTGATTTTCCAAACTTTACACCCTTGTTACCAGTTAAACAAAAGCAGTTTTAACAATAGCAGAAGCCTGGAGTTACAATGTCAGTCATTCACACAAGACACCCGACGTCATAACCCTCAAAATCCCTCCCCATGCGCCACTAAAAACTAGACACGTGCACATATTTAAGGGTCACTTACATATGAATTAGTGAATATAAAACCATACTGGCCTGGTTCTGAACAGCTGCAGGGACACTACAGGAAACCCGTGGCGTTTTTCATGCAGCCACTCAGAACATACCATCTACCAAGCAGCCTGGCTGGCGCAAGCTTATTTTTATGAGCTGGGCTTAAATGGTACGGTCCGAGTATCAAGACCATGCACGAGAAGAGTCCCTCACCCGTCTCTCTCTGGGACTATAGAGTCTGTCTGAAAAGCAGGACTGAGAGACTGAGTCCTACCAGAGAGAGAGAGGACAAGGAAGTTTAGGTACACGCACGTACACGTGTCTGCATGCGTGCACGCACAAACATACAAGCTCCATCCCTACAACAATTAATTTATTCACACACACAACAACAACACCACAACACAAAACGCTGAGTGGATGTGCGCACATGCACGCGCTCAGAAGGGTTCCATGCAAGCCAGGGCATTTACATATCAGAATGACGTGGAAAATTCTCTAACCTGAGCCCCCATGTGGTAGCCAGGCTGTTCTCCATTCACTGGAGGAGCTCCAAGGAAGAGATCAGCTGACCCTGAGAGCGAGAAGAACCCTGAGCCTGGGAGAGGTGTGTGTTTGGGGGTTGTGCGTGTGTGTGTTTGCGTGGGACAAAAAGTTATCTGTAAAACATGCACGCTCATTTCCCCCGTTAACACTGTAAAATTAGCGATAGATCAGATATAGCAGTGTACAATCACAAAGCGTTCAGTCTAAAATTCGGTCTACTGCAGCACATCACGTTTAACCCTAATATACTTACAGTGAACAATGGCTAGTATTAAACAGAGCAAAAAAAAAAACTATCTAGAAGGTCCCCACTAGCCAAGCCTTGGTCATGAGGTGTGAGCCATCTGAAATAACTACCATACAACATAACAAGCCGAGGGCTCTGGAGGTTTGCTATGGGTAGTAAAACGGCCCGGAGAAGGACCGGCGTGGGAAGCCGCGTGTCCGGACGTCAGCACTGACCGGTGGAGTTGGGAGTGTGGGGGGAGCCCTCTCTCTGCGTTGCACCCATGGCTGTCTTCATGGCATAAATGTTTGCCTCTTCCTGGAACTTGCTGATGTTCTTCTTGTAGCGAATCCTTTTGTTACCGAACCAGTTGGACACCTGTTGTTGGGACAGAGGCCCAGTGAGAAGCGTTAATTCACTAAGCGCTCGCACGCCTGTGGGATAAAAGAGAGGAGGGGCAGCCTTAGAGACGGGCGGTGCTGAACCAAAGCGGAGGCACATTGTGGAGTTGGGGGTGGCCTTCAGTTTTGTGTCGTCTCCGCTCAGTCTCAATCAATAGAGCAAATGTTCTACTGTGGGGAAATATCGCCATCTATAGGTCTGCCCTAACATTATGACCAGGGGTGTGTTTCTTGCATGCGTTATTTCATGCAGTTTGTTATTTTTCACCCAGTCAGTTACCTCAGTGAGCAAGCTTGCTAGTGGTTAGGTAGATAATTATGTCAACTTCAGCTGCTGTCTGCACTGCAGAAACTGGTTCAGCTTCAGTAGCATCAACATCCACCAATGAAAAGCAGGATGGTGTTGGTTCATGACGGTATGCTAAATTGTACAGAGTTGATGACTAAGCTCAATGGATTGCGGCTAGGTAGCTAACATTAACTGTCATTAGTTCATTAGCTAATGTTAGCTGGTATCACTGTGTTTGAGCAAGCAGCCCTAGGTTTGGGCTAAGCCCTGAATGTTCACAGCATTTGGCTCCGCCCGCGGCAAAGGGGCGGGACCTACCTGAGACACAGTGATGCCGCACTGCTTGGCAAGCTCCTCTTTGGCTTCCTCGCTGGGGTAGGGGTTGGACAGATGGGAGTAGAAGTACTCGTTCAGGACCTCTGTGGCTTGCTTGCTGAAGTTACGTCTCTTGCGCCTGCAGGCAGAACAGAGCAAGGCAAGGATAAGGTCACAGCCTTCCCACAATGCAGCATTTCCAAACATCCCACAACAGTGGCCCAGTCCTGGAGGTTCCCAAGTTCCCAACACTGCAGAGTTAAGCTCTCTTGGTCTTTAGAATGGATCAGATCAGTAGCTAAGTTACTAAGTCCTTTATGAGAAAAATCAGGGTAAAGAATAAAACGTGCAGTGCAGAACTAATCCTGCACACATCAATAGACTTTAAATATTTACAAGTGTGCACACTATGTAAATATCCACCCACTCACACACCAAACCACGCACACGCACACACCGGGCGTCGAGGAACCGGGAACGGAGGATCATAACAGCCTCACAGGTGCTCTGCTTGAGCTGAGTCTGGATGGAGCTGAACTTGCGATGGATGATGGCCACCATGCGCTCGATCTCGCGCGGGGACACGGGCCGCGTGCGCGACTGCTCACGAAGCAGGTTCATCACGTGTGTGGTAAACTCCGCGCAGGCCTGAGCAAGGGCAAACATGCACAATCAGCACGGATGGCCGTGTACAGAGGCCTGTGTTTATCTTGTGCAAACTGACTGCTACTGGCACTGTGAGGCACTGGATTATACTGTGCTTTTGCTGTTGTGAATAATGACCCTCCTCCCTCAAGTGACTTGTGCAGTTTGTTCATTTGAACAAGTAGGTCATGTGAGCCCTCCCACCACAAAATCTAATCTACATATGTAATACAAGATCCGAACAGACAATTTAGACAACTTTTTTCCTTCCACATCCAGAAGAATCTGAATATGACAATCACACCCTCATCACTAAGGCACTTGAAATGTAATCTTAATTTCAATTTGCATCTTGACCACAGTGATCTCTGATTGATCTTGTGTGCAATTTCCTACCAATAAAGAGAACAAACAAGCTGCCTCTTCGCGCACAAGCTATTTGAGGAAGCTGCGTGAAAACCAAATCTGATTTATGCATTAGGGTCCACTGCCTAAACATAGCCCATGAGATGCACCCCCCCCCCCCCC
>JAOXYF010000012.1:4522732-4543587 GCA_028565775.1 Sternarchorhynchus goeldii
GTGTGTGTGTGTTTATATATATATATATATATATATATATATATATATACATCCTAAGTGAATTGATTAGGTTTAATTATGTACATTTTTTGTACAAATTGTCATCTCCCAATGAGTGAGCAACATATATTGAAATTGTCAGTTATAAGTGAAAACCTCCAAAGAAACCATCCATAAAATGTCCAGCAATACATTATACCACATGTACTGTATGCTAAGGTAATGCTAATTACCAAACAGGTGTGTGCGTGTACACATGAAGAATCAGGGACATCTGTATGTTGTGTCATGTATGTTATTTGTCTACCACATGGTTCTCATCTGTCCTGTTGTACTCTGGGAAAATACTGGGATTCTCAGCCAGACTGGCTCGAATCTTCTTCTTCTCTTTGAAGCGGCCGGAGTGGGAGACTTTCACGTGCCGGTCCTTGGTGGTGGATTTGTCAACTATCTTTTCCAGTCTGGCATCCAGCTGTCTGTCAGTGTGATCCGTATAGAGAGCAGGACTGGAGAGGTCTTTCTGGCCATTGCTGCTGCCATGTTCTGCTGGGATCTCGTACAGGACCTTGGACTCAGCTGATTTCTTCTTCTTCAAGAAGGTCAGTTTCCACCAGGCAGGTTCGGCCATGATGCGAGCAAAAGTGCAACACGGCGACTCCGGACCTGTAGCAAAACACGAGGGATTTATGGCCAAGGTTCGATTGAGAATAGGACGTATCGTGAACCTTGTCTGCCATGTGCCGTCATGAAAGAATCAAACAGGTCTGTGCCAATTAAAGCTTTTAAAACCTTTTCTTAAACTGTGTTTAAAAAAAGACTTTTTAAGAGAGAAAATGCACCGCTGTCACTGTTTTTATTGTAGTTTTTTTTTTTTACACTTCAGTAGAATTTACAGTAGATAAAGTGGACTTGTACATGAAATAAGTACTTGATAAATTCTTCAGAGGATGGATAGGATAGTCATCTTATACAGATGGACCACCCCTCTGAGGTCACATGGCTCCCTCTCCATCTCAGTGATTACATGAGAACGGGAGAAGGACACCTGATTCTATTGGTTAACTGTTGAATTAATGAACAGTACCACTGGATCCCATGTGTCTCTGTTGAGATCTAAGATGTGCCAAAATCTACTGCTATTTCTTTATTCACTTTCACAGTCATTAATGTGTGAAACAAGCTATATCTTAGCATTGCCATTATTTCTGTAGAGCTCTTGGAGGAATTCCAAAGTAAACACAGGGAATTCACAAACTGAACTGTTCAATGATAACAATAGCTGAGGGTTGATAAAGGGATGGTTTTGTTGATCCCTCAGTTTCACCAGGGTGTGTCCCAGAGTTACTATATAGTTTGCTCTCATGCAACATATTATACTTGAGTAACAGATTTACTATCGGTCTGATACTCTGGTAGGGAGTAGCATTTTTCAGTATGTGGAACTTTAGACTGTAACTTCCACATGAGTTTATTTTATTGCAAAGTGCATCAACATGTCACAGCTCATGTCCCAATCAAAGAGGATTTTCAGGAACACTCATAAAAGTTTCCAAAATGTTAATTTTTTTTGTGAATCTTTTGCTGAGTCACAGTGTATACCAAAGCCTTAACCCCTTTTAAAATGTAAAAAGACCCAGTTGCTAAGCAATGACATAATCGAATTAAGTAAATGATACTTTAAGCTATAGGTGTTACTGATCTCTTATATTTGCATAATGGCTTGAGTCATTCAGTAAAAGGACATTTTTGTTAGAGTCAACACCTTCTCACAATTGGCTGCCCTTCATTGCACCTGTTTCTAAGCCACTAATCCTCAGATCTCTTAAAAGGTGTCTTATATTGCTCAGTGAAGTCACCGGTTTTGTATTCCTGAGAAAAGCCACTGTGTTTAGTTAGAGTGCAGTAAGTCGGCTGAAGCACAGAACCTTTTTTTTGGTCAGTGATAGCATATTTGTAAACTTCTCTAGAACCTCGAGTGTCAATGCTGATAGCGTATTCTGTCTAATTGCCCTATAATAATACTTACGAACTTCCTCATAGCAGCGCCAGACTAACCTGTTCACCTAATGCATCTTCTGTAGTTATATGGTCTTAAAGATCACAGGGAACATCCATTGTGCCCTTTCTAAACCATGACAATTAATAATCAAGTTCAAAGCCTTTCACTGAAATTATGTTTCAGCAAGGGAGAGGTTATTCTAGGGACGTCCAGGCCCAGCAGTTTGTGACACTTATAAGAGTGTCACACCTGCTCACCAGACTGGACCTTTAGACCCTGGTTCCCTGGTGTAACATCTCTTTTACCTGGGACTGGGGCATGGATTGTCATGGTTACTCTCTGGTTTCACACAGGTGGGCTGTTTGGTTTCTATTTCTCTGATTAAGCAGTTTCATTCCTTTAAAAGCAAAGCAGTCATCCATAACCACTTGGCCAAGATGGCAGATGTCCATTGCCTGTTCTTTTCATTTTGTCTCAAATGAATATCGGGATCTTTCTGCACTATGTAACAAATTCCAATAAGGATTTTTTTAAAAAAAACATTTGAGTTCAAGTTGCATTTGAAGGTGTTGTCTGTGAGAAATGCAGCATGTGTGACTGACAAATAAATGAATTCAGTCCATAAAATAATAAGAAAATGCCTAATATATCAGGTGAAAAAAGTTCCTTACAAAACCCATGCAATTGCTAAACTGCTAAATGTACTTTAAAGTGTCCTTATGTCAGTGAGTTAAGAATGGATTTACCTGATTCAAACGTAATCCTGTTTCAGATGAGTAGATAACCACATAGAGTCATAGGTTTTGTTGGACTGATGTCTACCAGTAGTTCCTGGTCCTTTCGTGCATTTCCAGTGAAGGTTACCTTTGTCAAGAACTTTGACTTCCCTCTTCTCCTTCCTTAATAAATCTGTGAGCAAAGGTTTTCATTTAGTGTACCTCATACACATATGCACAGACACCAGACTTTGCAGCTTCCCACAAGTGTTACCAAGTTGAACATAAAGACAACCCATTGCTAGTAGTAAATGCTGCAGCAACATGAGTGAAAGGGGATGGGCTAGATCTCTCAAACGGAACCAATCCCGTCAGAGCATTATGCTGGCTTAAAATTTGCATTCGAAATTAAAAGGGCACTCAGCTTTCTGAGCGATGCGGTTAAAAATGTTGTTTGCATTTATGCATGCACTCCTCACTGTTACTGCTATTCTCACACATCTCATTGTCTGTCCCTATAGCCCAGAAAGAAAGAAAGTATATTTCTTTGAACTTCAAGCCTGTTGGCACTACATGTACTACTGGTTGAAATGAATGTGACATTGACAGAAGACATAAAACAATGTAGATTTTAAAGGCACTTTAAAGGACAATGTATGCAAACATTGGTGTGTGTTTTCTTTTAGCTTTCCTCCACAGCCATGGAACCATATTTTAAAAATGTGAGTGGGGGACACATACAGAGCAAACACTACTCATTCCACAACATTCCACAAGTATTACCAGAATCATCCAATAGTGATATTGTTAGGCTCATTTTGTCTCAGAAAAAAAATCATAAATATTTATGTTTATGCAGAAAAGTACAAAGAAAATTAAGAATAAAATGTACCATTCAAACCAACATCTTAAGACAAATGTTATTTAAGGACAGTAGTAAACCTTAATAATATTCTTATTAAGCTTGAGCATAACTGAACCTTATTCATTTAATATACTTCAAGGCCACCACAGAGGTGGATCTCATTAAGTTTGGCATTATATGGATGAAATGGCAGATATACAATGGTTTTCTAGCCCTGACAGGAGCAAGACTGCCCTCTATTCAAATGTAAGAAAACAGAGCACTGTTATTGTCTATGTTCTCCTCAAGGCCCAGCAAGGGTTTAATTATTTTAAGATTAAAATTCTGATTTCTGCAACAAACAAATGCAAAAAAAATCCATAAAGCCAGTAAGACCAGCCTTGTTCAGAACTGCCAGAAAACTAAACCTCTTCTGTGTGCAGACCTTCCAGAAACAACATGGTGAATACTGTACTTAGTTTTGTGCTTATGTAACAAAACACTGACAGATAATGCAGATGGTCAAATGTCTCCTTGAAAAGAAATTGATTAAAACATTGACTAAAAAGGAAATGTGGGGTGTACTTTTACACACTCTCCATTAAGCAACTCTGTGTCTGCTCAATACAATAAAAAGGAGTTCAGAGAGAAGAAATGGTTATTCATGGGCACATCAAATGTAAAAGGCTGGTTGAATTCTACAAAACCGTACTAATTTCCATCAGCTCACACAGAGTTTTAATTAATACACATATTAATACAAACAACATGTTCAGGTGCAGACATGTCCAAAAAATCATGAGCTGACACACATCTCCACAGATTAAAGGGTTTAGAGATAACAATATTTTTATTAAATACAGTACATATTTAAATAATGCATTTTGTATTTGTAGAATATTTTGTCAGTTGAATTGAATGAATGACAATTCATATCTATTGTAGTCTTGAGCTGGATCTTATAGAATGAATCAATCTAGTGAATCAATGTGACATGTCATTGTGTTTTGACTGTGGAAATTGGCAAAAAAAATACTATAAAAGAATAAGAAAAGTGGCAGAAACTAAATTTAAAAGCTATAAAATTCATTGAGAGTTCTTTTTTCAAGGGTATTGAGACTGAAAAATAAAACTTTGGCAGAAGGGACACTATGTAGCATATTATTTATTTGAATATAAGATGCGGACTTTTGTGGACTTATTTAATTCATGTTTAGTTATGCATGTTAATTCACAAATTCCCTTTTGCGGTAGTTAGTTTTCATACAATTATGTCTTTTATTTTGGTGACTATGAGCAAGTGCTCGCTCTCGGGACAAGTCAATCTCTGATTTGCTTACAAAGGGGTTTCGTCACTATCGCTGTTCTGTCATTCCTTCTTTTGATTGGTTAGCTGGTTTACTACGTGTCAATGTATAATCTGTATTGGTCTAAAGAGCACAGCATGTTAGCTAGTGGCTATGTGCTTAATATAACAGTTATTATATAGCATAATATCAGAAAACCAGAAATACTATGGAGGTAATGTGGGAGACGGCACAAATATGACCTAGTCCGTGGTGTCGTTTTTTAGCGTTACTATTTTGCACAGCTATGTTTGCTAGCTTTACTAGTTAACGACTTCAATACTGACGGACAGAGCTAGCTAGCTAACTTATAGTTATACTGTTTAGGGTGGACCCGTTAAACGTTTGAAGATTGTTTTAAAGATTGTTGCATGGTTAACTAGCAACTTTTTTTCTGTAACATGGTTTTCCGTGTGGTTTTTGGTTTGTGTGTGTGTGTGTTTAAACCATCTAGGATGGCTAACCTTAGATTAGTAGCTAGCTGTCATTTATGCATTATTTCTAGCTAAGAATGAGCTCTGTTGGATATTTAACTTAGCTAAGTGATGTCCATATGTCAAATATTAATTCACAGTGACTCCGCTTTAAACCGAGCAGGAGCTAAAGGGGCTAGCTAGCCATTTCTAGCTGTGTTCTTATAAGTTGGTTAATATCTGTTAAAATTTGTGTTACAGTTGTTTAAAGTTTGTTACAGTCTGCAGTCTTCAACTCTGAATAAAGTCCTTGTCATTTTCAGAATGTTCAGAATCTTCCTATCGACATCCAAATCGGCAAACTTCTCGGTAAAGCTTTTAATCTTATTTGTCCATATAATTATATAAAAACGAGCGCGTTTACCAATTCAGTATTGAAATACATAAACATGCAAAAATAATGTCTAATCACTGTTAGTGTTTATGTACTGTAACTATGTGCTGTCCTCGACCCTTCAGACTGGCTGGTCGACAGGAGACACTGCTCTCTGAAATGGCAGAGTGCAGTTATGGCCATCCGAGAGAAAATTAACGCCGCTATCCAGGATATGCCGGAGAGTGAAGAGATCAGACAGCTGCTTTCTGGCTCACGTGAGAAACTTTTATTTTCTAAATACTCGGTTTTGTTTGGTTCTTCGGCTAGCGTTATATTTTAGATAGATATTATATTTTAGATGCCATGCCTTTAGTCTACGTGATTAGTATGAGATATAAGCTATGAGATCTTATAGACTGCATTAGAAGTTATTGTCTGACTAAATGCGTCTTATGTCTAGCATTGTTGTGAGATTCTGCAGCAAATATAATTTCTGTCCATTTTTTTTATTAAGTAAGAGGAGTACATCCTTGCCTGTAGTGAGGTTCTTTTTTCTGTCACTGCAGACATCCACTATTTTCACTGTCTAAGGATAGTTGAAATTCTGAAAGGAACAGAAGCCTCTTCCAAAAATATATTTGGCAGATATTCATCGCAGAGGATGAAGGTGACGATATGTTGCTGACTAATATGCTTGTGTGTGCAAATTGACAAATGTACTATACTTTAATTAGTCGTCTTCTTCCTTATTGTGAATAGGACTGGCAAGAAATAGTGTCCCTGTATGAAAAAGATAACGCATACCTAGGTACGTGATGCTCTGAACAAACAGCAAGTCACTTTCTGCGAGAGTGCTTTAGTTTGAACTCATTGTGGGGCATGTGCTGTGCTTCCTGGTGTGTGTCTAGCGGAGCTGGCCAGTCTGTTGAATCGCAGTGTGACTTATGAAGGTCCTGCTCTGAGGAAGCAGGTAACTAAAGCCCAGCAGCTCCAGCAGGAGATGAGCAGGCGAGAGCTGGAGTGCCAGGGTGGAGCGGCAGACATGAGGGAGCGCTATTATGCAGCCTGCAAGCAGTATGGCATCACGGTGAGTGGGGGGGGGTGGTCATGGGTCACTAAGGCAAGTATATTTTGGACAGCATGCAGCACTTTGAAGTGTTTTCCCCAACATTTCAGTGACAAGTAAGAAATACAAAACTTATTGTATGCAAAACTAAATTGCTGATATGTCTACTTGCTGGAATATATTGTGAGCAGAGTGTGAACCTTTGACTCCAAATTCAATAGTTTGTATGATAATATGATGAATTACATGAATTACATTCAACCATCTTATCAGCAGTAGTACACAAAGTGTACTGATGTAGGAACATGTTTTTTCCAGAGGAGATTTTTGGCTTAGTAACGGTCAGTTAAATCCATGGGACCAGTAAGACAGCTAAGCAAATTACCTACATTTCTCCTTTTTCAGTGACACTTGTTGTGGGGAAAAATAAACTACTAGGAGACAGAGAGAAATGTAAGAAGCAAAGTTGTTTATTTTACGAGTGTTCCCAGACATCTCAGTTACACACTACAGGCCTCTGTAAAAGAGAAGTGATGTGCCTCTGCTAACCCCCTTAACACGTACACAGACAAGACAAGGATCAACCCTGGGGGCCCATTAAGGAAATTCATTATTTAGTCCCATAAGGATGTACAGATTTTCAATTCATAGTATCTCAAGAGACATGATGCATGTTGGCTCAAGAACATACAGTGGGCCAGGGTGTTTACTGCATGAAAAACCTTTACTAGGGTAAAGGTGATTATTTTTTCCCCCATTACACACTGTAGCTGATTGCAGCATTGCCTTGGGATCTCCAGTAGATGCATCTAAAAATATGAAGAGCTGGGCTGTAGAGCTAGTTCACGCTAACCCTGTTTACAGAAAACGAGCTCAGGATTAGAAGCTTTACTCGCCTTTACTGCTGTGTGTCTGTCAGGGGCAGAACGTTGCACATGAGCTGCAGGCGCTGGTTAAGGATCTACCCACCACACTGGAGGAAACAGGCAAACGGGCAGCCTGCCTGGAAGAGTCTATAAAGCTCTATTCAGCATTCACAAATTTTGTCTGTGACTGGTGAGTCCCATATGCAAAACTCAAAGTAAGCAATACCTATTTTACCCAAGGCCCATTTTAAGGACATATTGTTTTTGTTTTGTTTTTAAACTTATTTTTAGATTATATACATTTTATCTTTTTAGGTCTGAGCCAGTTCTACCTATACTGTCATTTATTCAACGGAAAGGAAACACAACAGTGTATGAGTGGAGGACTGGAAGATCCCCAACAATTATAGAGAGACCTGTGATGGAGGAAATAGCCCCCGATACCGTCACAGAAGAAACGGTGAGTCGGGAATTACAGTGCAGGTGATGAGTTCACAAGCAGAATGCTTCAAATACATAGGTTTGTTCTGTGTCGTAAAACGTGTATGTCTGTACAGATTGACTGGGGTGACTTGAGTGGTGGACCTGGTACTGAGGAGGTGAATTCTGGTATCACAGTTGAGGATGGTGTGGACTGGGGCATTACCCTTGAGTCTGGAGAAGAGGTACTGGCACAAGTACACAAGCATTTCGCGTGTGTGAGATCACCTACATGTTACCTCCAAAACACAGTCCTTCCTTGTCCTTCAAGAAGTGCAGTTTTAAAAAAAAATTGCTATATTGGGAATGTGTATCTGGAATGTTTCTTAAAGGATACAGGAGCTGGTGGTATTGACTGGGGTGAATTGGAACCTGCTGCAGGGGAAATTGAAGTTGTTGATGCAGGCACAGATTGTAAATACATATTTGGTTTCTCTAATTAATTGCATGTATCTTATTTTTAGTTTGATGTTTGCAGTGGAATTTACTCCCTGTCCTGGTTTCCAGGTCCTGAAGGTCTGGCCCGGGGACAGGATGCACTCTCTCTGCTTGAAGATTCACAGATACGCAGTCAGTTTATAGATGAACTGATGGAGGTACTTCAGCACCATTTGTGGCATGTAGATTTTTTGAAGTATTTGCCCTTCAAGACTTCAAACAACTTGGGAACAGTTTGAAACCAACAAATAAATAACTGTGCTGTTAATGTACTTCCTTTCATAAATCGTCTTATTGTTTATGTTCTGCTGTAGCTTGACATGTTGAGTAAAGTTCTCGTACTAATGGCTGTTTTTTGATGTATGGCTTGATCCAGCAGAAAAATGTATTACTTTGGAACATCTTTAGTCAGTTTTCCAGCTGTAATGAATGGCTCATCTCAGCTGGAACTGTGGAGGCGGCTGTGTTTGCTAGTGTCTCTCCCGTGGTCTGACCGCTCTCCCGACTGTGTTCGGCTGGCTAGTGTCTCTCCCGTGGTCTGACCGCTCTCCCGACTGTGTTCGGCTGGCTAGCTGGAGCTGTTCCTGTGCCAGAGGCTGAGGGAGATGAGCGAGGAGGGAGACATGGTGGCCATGAGCCAGTTCCAGCTGGCGCCCTGTGTCATCCTGGCGCAGTCGTCCCAGCGAGTCCACGCCATGCTGTCAGACGTGCGCCTCCTCCTGGAGGGGCTGACCTCGTTGCGCATGCAGCATCTGTTCCTGATCCAGGCGTCACCGCGGTGAGTGCTCCAAGTGTTTATTTACACATCCCTCCCCTTGGTGGTTCTGCACGCCAGTTTGTTAAACCGTTTTCTATAATAATGTGAAGAGCACTTGCTGAGTGGTAATACCCATGTTATCCGATGCAGTGGTTACGAGTGTCAGTGCTGGGGAAAATGGTAAAGGTTCCCAGTCTGAATCCTGGAGAACCACACATTTAAGTGTTTCCCCAGCTCTACCACACCTGTGTCAACTCATTAGCTAATTACTGTCTCCACTCAGATTAGAGTCAGCGCTCCCTGGGACGGGCACTACAGCCTCGGCGCTAACAAGGATTTGTGTTTTGGGGGTTTGTTTGTTTGCTCACTCGCTCTTGGCCTCAGTTAAGCAGGACAGTCCGTTGTAAGCCTTGCTCACAGTTCATTAACAGCGGTTTGTTTCAGCTACGTGGAGCGTGTGTCAGACACACTGAGGCAGAAGCTGAAGCAGGCTGATATCTTGGTGCTGAAACGTGCCTCTCTGGCTGAGCGCCGACAGGAGGCCCTCGAGGAGCAGGCCAAGTTGGAGCCCCGCATTGACCTGCTGTCTACTCATACCAAGGAACTGCAAAAACTGGTACAGAAGACTTTTAACAAATATATGAATTTGAACAGTATAGCATAGAAGATGGTACTGGTGTCACTTGTTGTGATGTAATGAGAGAGAAAGTGCTGTGTGTGCCCCAAGAACTGATTCTCTAGTAAGATAAACATAGGCTAAAGAAAACATCTGACATTTGTTCTTTCAAGGATAGTGAGACACAAACATTTTGTCTGTCCTCCTCCCCACAGATTGAAGCTGACATTTCCAAACGTTACAACAAGCGGCCAGTCAACCTCATGGGTGTTCATGTGTAAACTGCTGAGTCCACCAAAGCAACACTTTGTGAATAAATATTTTACTTCATATAAACAGTTTTTCTAACTGTCATCACTCATCAGGACAAAGTTTAAGTGTGAATTTTCATACTTTTGAATTGATTTTCATTTTTCTGTAGAAACATGCTTCTCTTTGAATTGTACATACCTTATTAAATTGAATAAATAGACTTTCTTAAGGATCAGATTATTGTCCGTATACAAACTTGCGTTTGTTTCACAGAACACTGACTTGTCGTTATAAGCTTTTTAAACATGCTGACATAGGCGATATGGAACAGTGCTCAGATATGTTTTGTGTATTACCCAATTACTAAGCATAGTTTTAGAAGTTCATAAGAGAGGGCTTGGTGTTTAATTAACTGCATGATGTTAATAATGAACAGGGCTTGGTTCCCAAAAGCATCGTTAAACAAAGACGATCTTCGAATGGCAGAGAGAGTACCAAACTGACCACACTTTTCTTTTTGGGAAATGATGCCTGTTTCATTTCATTATTTCGTTTAGCATTATCTAAGCAGAATCATTCTGTAGAAAGGTCCTACAGCGTCTACATTGCTGGCACAATGAGAAACAGTTCTGTTTAACCAACACACTCCTCCCTCAGAGCTGTGTAAAATCTCCCAGCAGCCCTTGATGCTCCATCACTGTGTCATCTCCCGCTTGCCCCAGGGCAGCCAGCGTAATCACATGTCTGAAACACATTATGCTCACAAGATTGAGGACCTAATGACCATTATCTTGCTACTGTGGCATATCCCCTGCATACTAGCCAGGAAATTTGTGCTAGAGTAAAGGGCATTTTCAGATTAAGACGTACATATTTTCTGTGCAAAATAAATCCACCACTGTTTTCTGTATGTGCTTTAGGTTATGTGATTTCTCTATGTTGTCTAGGTCAACTTCAACAAAAATGTATTTATTGGCCCAATTCTGTCGTCTGGTATTTTATCCCGCTAGCCTTACACACACACACACACACACACACGTCTGTCCTCTTTCTTTGCCCCCCCTCCCCCTCCTCTGATGAGCTTTATGATAAGCAGAGGGGATGTGCTCTGCCCTGTGATTGTCTGTGCTAACCATCAGGCCAGACTCAGACACACAGCCCTCCACAGCAGCCTTTGCAAGCAATTTGCGTCCCGTTGGACATGAGCAGAATAATAAGATAAAGCTGCAGATATTAATCAGAAAGCCTACCAGAACAGTATCCTCATGCTTATTACAAATTAACTGCTTTCTCTTCACTGAATGACAGACCCAATTTTTTTCAGGTTCCCCAAAAGTCTTTCTTCCTGCCTTTCATTCTTTATTTGTTTGCTGCAATTCCCCTCGTCCCTGCAGTGGGCAGATGCTCAGAGACACTGGCCAGGGTAAGACCCAGACTGCTGTGGCCCAGAAGACTGGGGTTGCCAAGACAACTGGCCCAGCACCCCTGCTGTTGTCACTCTGCTTGTGGCGCTCAGTCATTGATTACCTCCATCTCACCAGCTCTCCACATGCAGCTCACATTGTTCTCCATAGTCCACATTCACAGGGGTTTTAGCACACTAATACGCCCAGTATCTCTTTCATACACATCCGTGCAGTCATAATTAAAATCACATAGGCATACAAAACACAAAAACAGTAAAATGCAAATCCTAATATCAAATGCAACTGTTTTTTTCATGATTTAATAACAAAAGATTCCATACATAAAGCTACATTTGAGCCGTAGGGACCATAATAGAGTAAGAAATACATTTAAAATACAATGAAAATAATGTTCACACCTTCTGACATTGTGCAGTGTATCTACTACATATTTTTTTAAATACAAAACATTAAAAAAATGTTTACAGACTGACATTATTCATATATAATCTTACTAACTGTGCTCTTAATCTTTGAAGATCTTGGCAAATGCAACATTTGAACAAATTCAAACTGTTTAATTTGCATTTTAATATCAATGCTGTCACAACAATCAGTAGCCAAACAACTATTGCAAGTGATCGTGACATTGTTGAGAACCATTCAAAAATGACATGATAAACACTCATCAACTTTATTGAGTCAGGAACCTTTGATCTCTTGATCATATTTAACACTGAATAAGGCTAGTTCATCAGACAACACAAAAACTGATGACTACTAATCAAACATTAGACTTTTGTCCAATCACATCCAGCTGAGGACTTGATCTCTGACAGGGGAGACTGAGAACTCCAGACTCTGAACTGGAGAGTGGAGGTCTTTTCCTTAATCGTTTTGCTTCATTTTGCAGTTTCTGTCTAATGTAGCCCTTAATCTCTGCATCAGTCTTCCCAGGAAAGAAATACTGGACAGTTCCTGAAAGACAATTGCATCCAGGCATTGATTACAGTGAATTAGTACAAACTAACTAATGAGTGAATGAATGAATTTCCCAGGCAGGTAAAAACAAAGAACTCTTAAAACGATCCAATGTTTTGTTTTCATATTTAATTGCAAAATGATAAACAATATAATTCTCAGAGTAGGAGTTATTGTGTACCTTTTACTGGCCGCAGCTTTGTAGACAGAGGTGATCTGATCCTTTGTCAGATCTTCTACTCTTTGATCCTAAATATAAGCCATTGTTGATCCAAAGTCTGAGCAGAGTTTAAGCCACAGGTTTACTTACTCAGGATGGCCTGGACCTCCTCAGTGGGCAGGGCAGGCTTGGGCTGGCCCCTCTTGTTGTACACCACCCCAGAGATTGAGTGAGAGGCCAGGCAGTCTCTCTCATAGAGTCCACGAAGCAGATCATTGGTCAGCTTCTGGGCAGTGGTGCCTGTGTTACATCTCTCCAAAAGCTCAGGAGTAATGAACTGGAATAAGAAAATGCCATTTTTTTCTACTGTGAAGAGTATCTAACTTAAATAGTGAACAGCAGAGAACAAAAGAGTGTAACCCTTGAGGGACAATAAACCACGTACACTATACCATCAAAAATACTACAAGTTCTACTACAACTACGAACAACTACAAGAAGAAGGAATTAAACTGACTTACCTCTGTGAAGAGCCCATCCCTGTGGGAGGATTCCTTAGATTTGTGCGTCACAGTCTCCTGCTTGACCCACTGCCCGTTCATTACAGCTGGGACACACAGCACCGATGGCATCAAAGTGTCCATTTCCACAGGCACTCTCACAGTGCTGGAGGAGAGTGGGAGAGAGGTTGTCTTTTCCCCACTAGGCCAGATCTGGGTCTTCTCAATCAGGGTCTCTAGGTTTTTGGCCAGTTTTCCACATGCTGGGGTTAAAATCAAGCAAAAATTTTCTCTTTTTTTGGTGAAAACATTTTTGTGACATTGTATGGAGTACATCTTGAAATGTGCCTTCAAGGGTTGCAATATTGAATCTAACTTTAAATCACACTTTAAGTTACACTAAGCTGTAATACTGAAAAGGGGGGAAATGAGTTTGCATAGCAAATCATGAATCACTTTATACATCAAAAAAAGGGGGGGGGGGAGAAAAAGTAAATCACGTGACCTGTAAGGCACCTAAGTTGTTCCTTCAAACTCTCCATTTCCCTCTGCATGCATAGGACCATTGCAATTAGTTCCATCTTCGAATAAGACTGCAGATAGTCAGCCTCCTGCTAGAACACATCACAGCACACGTCTCTCCAGAATGTCACCAATCAGATGTGTAAAAAGCAGCGCGCACCTGTGCTCTCTTACCTCGGAAGTAGTGTGACTGTCATTAAAGTTGTCTGCAGGAGAGCAGTCGAACTCGTATCCCTAACAGAAGTACATGACAGAGCACTGAATTTAAACAAATGTCGCTCGTAACATCGCGGACACCGAGCGATTACACCAAGTTATGAAGTACATTGAAAAAAAGTGACATAAAAGAAAATAAAACTTTAAAAGTAACTTTTCGAGTCGCGGCAATTTTTCAAACGCCACTACCACAGCAAAATGATCGCAGGTCATGATAATAAGGATTTGTTTTAATAGGATGTTGATGAGCTGTGTGAATGATGCACTCTGTACCACGCTTTACCCTATTGTTCTCCATTAGCGAACAGGCATGGCTGCCTGCCCTGGCTCACACCACTGGTGTTGGATATCATTGCATTGTTTTTTTGTGTGTGCAAAAAGTACAAGAGCGAACAATAAATTATCCCTAAAAGATTACTGTCTTGTCACGCTTATGGACCTCTCAAATCGTAAAAGTGGGATTCAGTCGTTCATCTCAATTGGTCAAATTTCCCTAAAATAAAAAATAAAACAAACAAATATTAGTAAAAATCCCAAACCCTTATATCCAACTTCTGGAGACCCGCAGCTGCTGATGAATTTTCCTCTGTTCGCTCTTTGGCAGGATACATTTGTTTTCTTCGTTTCTGCAGACCGTGCTGTTGGACAGTCGATTGATGTGATTGTAATTATTATTTTGAGATAAATATTCCAATAATGGCTACAAACAAATAAGATGTGTCAAACACTTAAAACGTTTCATTTATATCTTACATAAATATCATCCAGTTTTGGTTCTTCTTCCTCGTCCTCTTCATTTTCGTAGTCAAGAATTCGCTTTGCTTTTGTTTTCCTTCTCATTTCTCTCCCATTATTTTATTTGCGCTCCGAGAAACTGTGATCCCCTTCTGCATTATGCAGAACGCTCCCCTCACCAAAAAACGAACTACCCCTTTCTCAGATTTATACAGAATAAAAATACCGATCTTCCATAGAAAACTATTTTGCTCGCGATTATTCTACTTTAGTTCAAACACTTCGCAGATCCATGGAAAAACAGCGCTTCGCTCAAACCGAGAAATTACAGGGGACACATTTGAGCAAATGCACCGTAGCGTAACGTGGCACAACCTCGGCTCCATGTCTTTTAAGAGCTTGTGGGAGATCCTCGGTGATCAACAGGATGTGAATATGAATTTACTGTCGATATGATGTGCAAAATATTTAATATGCGCTTTAAAGTACCAGTGACGTGTGTTTCCAGACGTATTTCATCCATTTCTGGCGGCATACGTTTACAGGCACTTTTGCCTGCATGTTGGGTAAGTTAGATTCGTCATAAATATGAACTCGAAAGCCTCAGGGCGTCAACAAAATAATTAGTGGGGGATGCAGGCCTACTCATATATGTCCTCTTGTATGTCAAGATCACTATGTACTCCTTTTAGATATGTTAGAAGTGAGATAAATTATAGTTTATATAGCTTTTTGCCCATAAAATCAGAACATTAGTAATGGTTGTTAATAATATAAAACCTTCATTGTAGCCCGAAATTTTAGCTGTCGTCTAACTGTTTAACTAATGAACCATTATGGAATGTCTTGCATCACAAGTGGATGCCAGTTGAGCCAGTATTTGGCATTCCAGTGTTAGGAGTTCAAATCCAAAAACTGCTGGGTTAATTAATTAATTAATTAAAAAACACAAAGCAGCCACTCAGTAAAAAAGTTGAAAGGCTTCAGTGGTTAATTAAATAACTATGAACAATAGCTTGATGACTGTATGTGAATCAAGGATCACCTTAAAGCTAAAGTAATGAACTTGCTCGAAACAGGTAGATTAACGAATTAATGATACAAAACTCACTATTGGTAATATATCACAGTTGGCCTCACAAGATGACAAATTTGCAAGCCCGACTTTCATTAGTCTAGTTACTATCCAGTTGAGGTGGTATGAGTGCTGCACCAATGTTATTGACTCCAACAACGACTGGATTCTTCTTCAGTATAAGGTACCAGATTCCAGAATAGCTGAAAGGCTTTTTACTGGATCCTTCTGACATAATGTTGTTGAAAGTGGAGTGTTCTCTCCATTATTACACTACTTAAACAAAATTATCAAAATCATGTTTGTTCTTAGGTCTGTACATATATAAGAAATATCTAAAGCTGTAAATCCATCTCAGTGTGGTGTGATTTTTGAAGATGTGACCATCTAGAATTTTGTCTGAAGATCTTTTTGCTGAAGTTTAAAAGGTCAAGTTTATTAACGTTTTCCAATTCTTCATTAAAGGGAATCAAAAGGGAAACTGAATGCATTTCCCCCCTATTATATCGTTTTGTTAATTTATGATAAATTAAAATGTTCTACTTTTATGTCAAGCTGACCTACAGTATATACGTTAATTTCTCTCAGGTTTATGGCAGGCCTGTTTCTGAGAATTTCTGTAATCTGTGTTTTATACCATGATACAGTGTATCTCAGAACACGCCAAGGTCAGAGTGCAGAACTCTCTGATGCATCTGGACAGGACCTCCGCTGCCTGATCCATCCACCCCATTATCTCATCCCTTCCTGTATCTCCTTCACTGCACTTCTCTCTCTACTTGATTGTGAACTCTATGCTGTGTAGTTATACTCACTGACTGACGATACTCCAAATAAACGTCAGTACAGATCAATATAGTCTCCAGATCTGTATACTCAGGACTGTTTACGCTGAAGTGTGTCATATGTGCATCAAGCCGTCGTTAGCATATGGATCAATAAAGAAATATGATTCTCAGTATTGCTTAGATACAATCATGCCAAATTGGACTGCCAAATAGTCTTAGTTTTAGTCTAATCATATAAAGCCCCTAGTCAGAAAATACTATACCCTACTGGCCACTTCTGAGTACTGCATCGAGTAAATAAAAACAAAGGTGTACAGTTTTGTTGTCTCAGGCCAAAGTTGTGCTATGCACTAACAGTTTGTAGACATGCAGAACCCATAGTCTAATCAGAACATGTGTCATGAAACATTAAGGGTGCATTCCACATGACTGCCACTCCTATATGATCAGTCATAGAAATGCTTATTAGATATGTGTAAAGGTATACATTGTTCAACTGGTTGTCTTTGAATGGTCCACTCACTAATGCCTCAGCTCAGTTGAACAGAGTTTATCAAATTATACAGTGTGAAAACATTTCCAAACACCAAGGCTTTCTTTGCTATTTTCATATGTTAGAATAATCCTAAAAAGACATAAAAAGTGTAAAACTGTGTCAGTGACAGATCTTTATGTTTTTGAGGTAGCCAGCTGGGATGCTCTTCCAGCAGTTTTGAAAACATTTAAATGTCTATGAAGGACAAAGTTTCCAAATGAGGGACAGAGTTTCTAAAAGAAATGTTTGGGGTGGTGGTTACAAAAATGAAAAAAAAGTCTAACATCAACTTTATCAATCTAGGTATCAACTTTAACAATTTATGTTTCACTATTTGCATAAACAAATGTAAACATTGGTCAGACATGAACATGTTTTAAGGTTATTTAATAATGAAATCTAGTGTGTCCAACCGTTTAGGTTTCACTGTACATAATATACAGTGTCCGCCTTGTGCTATGTTTAGCCCTTTTCCGTTTTTGACCTTAGAACTACAGCTGACCAGATATTATTTAGCTAGTTGACCATTCTTATTAAAGCAGTGACACTGAAACGGTAAGTGGTTCTGGCTGGTGATGTTTGAGTTTTTATATGTATTTATGTAACCGTTAGGCTTAGAGTGATCTGGCAAACCAAAATATAAAGTTCATCAGCTGTCCTGTGATCAGAAGCAGAAAAAGCTGACAGATATATCTTTGCATGCTGTTTAAAATAGCATAAATTATTATTATGCTTATAATAAATTGTTATAAATTATTTTAATAGCATAAATAGCATAAATAAATAAATAAATAGCATAAATTATTATCCGTATGTATAATGCGTTAATTAAAATGTTATTTATTTACAGTTTTTGGAAATACTTTTGAAACTTCAGCTTCTGTTCAGTATTTGACAAACTGGCAAAATGGTTTCAAGTAAAAAAAAAAACGACAAATAACTTTTAAAACTTTTTTCCCGATGCTGCAAGTTGAGAAGACCAACACAACACAAGACCAATACAATTTCACACAAGGGGGCGGAGACGATAGGCTTATGGGAATGTTTTCTGATTAATGATCTCGTTTTTAGACCTGCGCCCTGGAATATTCTACGCATGCGCTCTGTCAAAACGTGTTCCTCTGTCAGGGAACTTGTCGGCAAGGGGGAAATTTTGCAAGTCATGGTGGGCCATGCAAGACGAGTGGGGTATGAAAACATTAGGGTAATCTATTGAAACAAGTTACTTTTTCGATTAAATAATTATTGGATATTGACAGTGAACACCATCAAGCCATTTAGAGTTTTTTTTAATCAGTAAAGTCTTCATACGTAAGTATGAAAACAGGCTCAGACAACTATGTTAGCCGGTTAGCCTTACTGTTAGACAGCTAACTAGCTAGGTTAGCTTGCTAGCTGTGGAAGTTGCTAACTAGCAGGTCGTTGTTAATTGCGAACGTCTGGTTTTTGTCAGAGTGACGTTGCAAGTGTCTTTGCCGAGTTATAAGAAACGAGTCATGTGTGTGCTTAATCCTTATATACACATTTAACGTTATTGTATAAGTTGTTTGCGTTTATTATTCGTTCCCAGTAGAATCCTTTAAAACCCGCCCCCATAACGATCCCATTGGCGCAGATCTGAGTACTACGCGTGTGCGAGCCTTCGAAGTAGGTTGTGAAAGGCTCCTGAACCAATCAGTCATTGTTGCGCCACTTGTTGCTAACGTTGTTGCTGAACGCTTATAGCGGAAGTATGGGAGAACACTTCCTGGATGTAAGGCAAATAAATCGTTCCTTATATTTTTGAAATACAAGACAGGCTTCTAGATAGCTGATATTCAGCAGGATTTGATTGCTAACCTTTTTTACATACACTATGCATAAGTAGATGGCATTTGTACAGTTACTATTCTGTTTTTTGCTGAGTAGTATGTTAGTGGGCGAATGGGCTCGTGTGGAGGTGACGGCTCGAGGAGGAGAGGGCATCAGTGTTGCTAGTGCTACGAGCTGTGAAGCTGAACAGCTTATTAGCTAGCGAGACAACTTCGCATAGAATTCATGTCAACACTTTGAGTATAACTCGCTATGGTGGTGGATCTGGAATTTGGTGCTAATTATTTTTATCTATTCTATGCAGATTGGAGAACCTTCGAAGACTGCTTGAAACCTAAATGGTGGATCTAAGTATCTTTAACAGAATAGACATTTGCAGCTGATGACAGGGGAGACGACATTAATTTTTCTCTTACTTTTGTTTCCCTTTCATATCAAGCCAATGTCTGTGTAGCAAGACACCAATATTTTTCAGTTTTCTTTCCATTTTTACTCATTTTATGTAATTATACAAAACACTGACTACAAGTGTTCCAGTCTGACCCTTGTTTGTGTTGGATTTTTGTTTTTGTTTTTTTTTTAACTTTCATTTTTGTTTCCTTTGCAAAGAAATGCTTTACTTGAAAAAGTACTTCACAGAGGGTCTGATTCAGTTCACTATCCTCTTGAGTCTCATTGGGGTACGGGTTGACGTGGACACCTACTTAAACAGTCAGCTTCCTCCACTGCGTGAAATCATCCTGGGCCCTAGCTCAGCCTACACCCAGACCCAGTTCCACAATCTCCGTAACACCCTGGACGGCTATGGCATCCATCCAAAAAGTGTGGACCTGGACCATTTCTTTGCCATTCGTCAGCTGCTGAACCAGGTGCATTCTCTGGATCACCTGCGTGTGCCTACTACTGAGCTGAGTGCGTGGCTGGTCCACCGTGACCCTGAGACTGTGGTGTCTGCATCCAGCCAGTCCAGTCCCAGCATTGCCCTGGACAATGGGGGCAGCCTGGAGGACGTGAACAACCCCGAAGCCTCTGCCATGAGAGGGGCCGGCAGTGCTTCTGAGACGACCTACAGCCTTAGTGGAGAGGACAGTTTGGGTGCTGTCGCCCCAGAGATCAGCCAGGAACAGGAGGACAGAGAGGGCAGTGATGATCTATCTAAAGAGGTACAGTATTCAGTCATGGTTTACTAAATCTGTAGTTGCCATGGTATTGATCAGTGTTCCATTTTTTCTTAATTGTTGGCTGTTAATGTCTCAAGGAATTAGGTACCTCATTACTCTTGCCATAATTTAGCTGCATTTTGACAGTGTCTGAGAAAGGGTGTGGCTACTACTGGTGTTTCCTCACTGTAGGGAATGTATGTTGTTGGGGTTTTTTTGTATACCTTGAAATGTAACACTGAATATTGTCTGAGGTTTGTCACTGCTTTTTCTTAGATTTGATCATAATGTGCACAGAACAGTATCTGTTTGAGGCAGTGATTCAAAAAATGCAAATTGATGTGTGTCTGTTTTGAGTGAACAGTGTGTTTACAAAGCAGAACGATTTCAGAAGAGGGGAAGAATCTTTATATTTGCCGGTTTGACGTAATCATAAAGAAAGTTTAGTATTTATTTATTTGTAGCTTAAGCAGCTGCAAAATCTCTAGAGGGCATCAAAGCTAATACTAATCCATTCATAGAATTTAGGTCAGTTTGCTGCAATACAGGATCAAAAACCAGGAACTCAGTGTATAGATGATGCCCCAATATTAAAACTGTTCAAGGTCCACAAAGAAACTAAATAATACTTTGACAACATGCACCATTTTATTGTCAAGCCTTAATTTCTAAATTGGCTTGCCCTTTACAGGAAGGTCACACACTCTTGTAACATCACAGTAGGTGTGTGTGTGTGTGTGTGTGTGTGTGTGTGTGTGTGTGTGTGTGTGTGTGTGTGTGTGTGTGTGTGTGTGTG